>WBNH01010036.1:0-45525 GCA_013401255.1 Urocolius indicus | reverse complement strand
CCTCAGCAGCAGAGGCCTCGTCCATGGCCATCCCTCAGCATGGCCCTCAGCAGCCGGGGTTTTGTCCCAGGCTAGGCAGCAGCATGGCCCTCATCAGTGTCCTCAGCAGCCAGGGCCCTGTCCACGACTGGCAGCAGCCGGGACCTCTTCCACTGCCAGCCCTCAGCAGTGTCCTCAGCAGCTGGAGCCTCGGCCCAGGCCAGACGGCAGCATGGTCCTCGGCAGTGTCCTCAGCAGCTGGAGCCTCGGCCCAGGCCAGACGGCAGCATGGTCCTCGGCAGTGTCCTCAGCAGCTGGAGCCTCGGCCCAGGCCAGACGGCAGCATGGTCCTCGGCAGTGTCCTCAGCAGCTGGAGCCTCGGCCCAGGCCAGACGGCAGCATGGTCCTCGGCAGTGTCCTCAGCAGCTGGAGCCTCGGCCCAGGCCAGACGGCAGCATGGTCCTCGGCAGTGTCCTCAGCAGCTGGAGCCTCGGCCCAGGCCAGACGGCAGCATGGTCCTCGGCAGTGTCCTCAGCAGCTGGAGCCTCGGCCCAGGCCAGACGGCAGCATGGTCCTCGGCAGTGTCCTCAGCAGCTGGAGCCTCGGCCCAGGCCAGACGGCAGCATGGTCCTCGGCAGTGTCCTCAGCAGCTGGAGCCTCGGCCCAGGCCAGACGGCAGCATGGTCCTCAGCAGTGTCCTCAGCAGCCGGGAACGCGTGAGGGAACGCAGCAGGGTGCAGGTGAGCGCGGTGGCTGAGGGAAGGGCACGGATGCTCGGCCCCGAGGTGGGCAGTAGTGTGTCATGGGTGGTGTGGCGAGCCTCAGGTACTGATCCATGGTGTGCTGTGGGTGCTTCCCTGCAGGCAAAATCCTGTCCTGGGATGAATAAAGCAGAAGCTTTAATAGAGGCGACCTGCCCATGCTCTCAGCTGTGGCTGTGTAGCAGCCTGGAGCTGTGTCCTGCTGACGGCCATCCTGCAGAAATCCTCCTCTGTAAAGTGAAAGAGCTGTCACGGAAACGCTCAGGAGCAAAGATACCTCTCGGTGTGACAGCGGTGATGTAAGAAACAAAACAAGTTTTCTCGTGAAAGACTCAGGCCAGACTCTGCAGTGAAGCACTTTTATTCAGCGTTCTTGCAAGAGCGGGTGTCCTAGCTAGCAGGCACACCTGATAGGTACAAGATTCGGCTTTTTATTCCCTATCCCCGGCCGCTAAGTCCCTCCCTTGTTTCCCCATTGATTAGGTACTCCACGATTTACATCTTCCCGAGGCGCCTACAAAATCCCCTCAGGGGGTGTCTCGTTCTTGTAAATGGTCACCCATCCCCTCATAGTCCCAATATTTAGGACACATCATTTACCTAGTTAACATTAAAAAGATGCAGGCATCAGTCTCGAGCTACAAATAACAATCCTGAGATGCAGGCACCAGTCTTGAGATCAGCCAGTGAGTGTAATGTTATTACAAAGGCGCATATAACAACAAAAGTTCTTTGTCTTGATTGCTTGGATTCCGCTCCTGCAAAACCAGCATCACTATTTCTTACAGTGAGCCTCATTTTGGGACACACACAGGTCGTGCCCACTCTTAGTTCAGTGTTTTTTTCTATCTTATTTTGGTCACTGCTGAGTTCTTCAGCTGAGCACCTTCTCAGACCAGTAGGAGCTGGAACGCTGCGTTAATCACACAACTTTTGTTCCCCCCCTTTTCTCTGGGTGAGATGAGAAGTTATTTTATATAGGCACGTACATCACAGTGAATTTAAAGTTACTCAGCTGTGCTGAGCTGAGGGAGCTCTTGGCTGCCCTGGGAGGCTGTGGAGGCTCCTTCTCTGGGGGTCTTCCAAACCCACCTGCACACGTTCCTGCGTGACCTGCTCTAGCTGGGACCCGCTTTGGCAGCGGGGTTGGGCTGGATGAGCTCTAAAGGCCCCTTCCAACCCCCCAGCACGCTGTGACTCTCCCCTTGTGAGTTGAGTTTCTGTCGTGCCGCGCGTGGCGGTGTGCTGCGGCGGTTTGCGCTTTCCCTGCTTTCGCCTGCGATAGCCCAGCAGCCGCTGCAGGGCTCGGTGGTCGCGGCGGGTGGTGCCGGGGCAGCGTTCCGCCCGCCCCGCGGCGCCGCTCCCGCCTCCGCCCGCCCCCCGGCGCCGCTCCCGCCGCCGTCTCTGTGCCCGGGGGGGGGGGGTGGGGCCCTGCGCCGCGCTTCCGCTTCCGTCCGCCGCGGCCCGGAAGGGGGCGGTGCGGCGCGGCCATGGCGGCTGTGGACATCCGAGGTAGGGACGGGGCGGCGGTGGGCGCTGGGGCCGCCGCGATGGCGAGGACTCTCTTCCCGCGGCTCTGCGGGGAGCTGTGGGCTTTGCCTGGGGGCCTGCAGGGGTGAGCTCCTTCCGTGGGGCGAGCCTGGCTGTCCCGGAGCAGCTGCGGTTAGGGGAAGAGAAGGTTGTTGTTGGTGTCGTCGCCGCTGTCCTGGCTGGCTGCGGGTTGTTGTGGTGATGGTATTCACTCAATTTCTCTCCTGAAAGGGTTGTCAGGCATGGGAACGGGCGGCCCAGGGGGGTACTGGAGTCATCATCCCTGGAGGGGTTTCAGAGCCGAGTGGATGTTAAATTGAGAGAATTGATCTAATGGTTGGTAGGGCTGGGACAAAGACTGGGTTCGATGATCTTAGAGGTCTCTTCCAGCTGAAAGGATTCTATGATTCTATGTGGTGGCCAGGGGTGGGAGGATGGAGAGCTGTTCCGTTATCAGCCTTTGGTAGAGGTGGCTTTGGAGCTACTCATTTTGTTTCCGTGTCTTTGAAAACTCTTCACAAGACAATTTAGTAGAATTGCTAATGCATCTGTATCACGAGAAACTGTGCAAAACTGTTTTCTTGGATGTGAGGATGTGTGCAGGGTCAGCTGAGAAAAACAACTCTCCCTTCTAGCAGGGAAGGCAAGGAATCCCACCTGTGCCTTTCCAGGTGGAAGGAGAAGGTCCTGAGGCGAGATGGTATCTTAAGCCAGCAGCTAAAAAAGAGATTTGTCTCAGAAGTGTGGAGGAAAGTGGGGAAACACTGGTCTGTGTGTGACTTTTGTGAGACCACAGCCATGAGTTAGGCTGGTAATCTTAACTGTCCCTTGGGTGGATCTGATGAGGCAAGCCAGGTGTTAGATAAGCCCAAAAGAAGTCTGAAGTGACTGAGAACAAGAAAGGGTTGGGTAAGAATTTCAGAAGCTTGAACAGAAAAAGAGAATGACTGTGCTGCATTTTTCCTGACTGTCTGGGAAACCAGAGCTGCTTCATTAACTTTTCCTCAGAGAAGCTGCTAATAGCTTAAGAGCTGACATTTTTTGGAACTGCTCCAGTCACCCTTGAGCACAAAGAGTTGTCAGAGAAGTAAAAAAAAAAAAATTCTTAGTAGGAGTTCTGGCTGTGTGTGAACAGAGTTCCTTTGAGGAAGGAATTTCAGGACTTCATTCAGTCTTCAGTGACTTCTCACCACTTAAGCTTTTGAATTCCAAACAATGGGTTTGTTCCCTGCTTTCTCCTTTCTTGGCAATTCTGTGTGCTGCTGCCACAATTTCAGGTGGAGGCTTTTCAAGGTGCCATGTGGCTCATTGCTGTTAGCAGATGTATTGACTGTGGAACCAGTTGAGGAACATAACTTTGCTGCAGTGCAAAAATAAAATCCATTTATAATAAAATCCACCCACTTAATTTTGGAATGTCCCCAAATCTGTAGGAACTTCAGTGACACATAATGATTTTCAGGTTATAAAGCATGTTTCACTTCAAAAGCTTGCTTTTCTATGTCATTATTAGTACTCTGTAATTAGATTTTTGTAATATCCACTGAGTTAGAGAATAAGTGATTTGCAGCAGGCAATTTGGCAAATTAGTTGTGGAATCAGGAATAGAATCTCTTGTTCAGGGCTACTGGGAAATATCTGCCCAAAAATAGCATCTGTGTATCTGCAGTTTGAGGGGTTTTTTTGTTTATTGTGGATTTTACCTCCATCAGAAATAATAATCTTTGAAGGTGACAGTCTCAGCTGCTGTGGTGTCATAGTGATAGGTATTTTAGTTATAGGGGGTTTTAGAAACATTACCAATGCCGCTGGTTTATTTCACTCAGTAGTTTGCTCATTGGCTTTAGCAAAAGAAAGCTCTTGGTTTTGTAGATCTCTGTAGTGTTTTACCTATTTCTTTCATTTTACAGCTTGGAAACTATTTCTGTAAGAAATGAACTGTTCTAAACGTGACCAGGCTCAGGTTTAGCGTGGGGTTTATCACTTCCTCCCCCACCATTGCAGCTGATTCTAACTTTCCAGAGACCTAGCTTTCAAAAGGAGCAATGCTTTGCGTTGTCTTTCCCGTCAGCTAATGCTGTGGTTCATAAAATAAACTGTTTCCATCTAGTATTACATACAGCATCACAGCTAATTAACTCCCACAAACACAACGCACAGACATGTGCACACAGACCTAGCTCACATCCCTTTATGAGACATAAACGGACACCAGCAGCTAGTGATCAAGGAGAGAAACGGGCAATAATTGTAAAAAAGGCTTTATTTCAGTTCTGTACCTACAGCAGAACTGCAGAAAGGGAAAGGATATCAGTTACCAGTTGAATGCTGTGAAACACATCTTTAGTTAGAGCTGGATGGTGGGAGGCTGCATTCTGCTTCTTTCCCCTGCTGTAGCTGGTAACTGGTGAGAGTTGTCTCTTGGAGGTGTTGGTAGTATTTCTGGTTGCTTTGGTGTACTCAATGTCAATTTCTCTTCCCAGATAATCTCTTGGGAATTTCCTGGGTTGATAGCTCCTGGATTCCCATACTGAACAATGGGAGTGTGCTGGACTACTTCTCGGAGCGGAGCAACCCCTTCTATGACCGAACCTGTAACAATGAAGTTGTCAAAATGCAGCGGATGACCTTGGACCATTTGAAGTAAGTTGTAACTGGGAACTGCTTCCTCTGCAGCATCCTTACCCCCTCCATCCAGAGGCTTTGATGATTGAGTGGAAGCATGCTGGAAACCTCCTTCTGTTTTGTGCTTACTAGTCTTGCCAGAAAGCTCTTTTGGACCTCTTCTGCTTCCTCTCATGGCTTTTCAAGGCTGTGTATGTTCTGAGGCTTCGTCATGTCATGTTTTAGATAGCTTTTCTGATTCAGAGAAATATCTTCTCTCATCCTCCCAGCTGAACAGAACCTCAGTAATGGTCATATAACTAAACATTTTTTCTGTTGTGAATAAGGTTTATGCTGGGGGATATTGAGTTCATCAATAGTTTGTGTTTCTGTATCCTGCTGGCTCATACATATTTCTTCCAAAGAGATGGCTTTTTAATGTGGTTAATAAAGGTAGTGAGTGATGTAAATAAACTGATCACAGATGGCTGTGTAATGAGACTGCCTTTATTTACTGCACATTTCACAGAGGAACTTCCAAAGCATCAGAACTTTGTCCCTTTACTGCCTGGCCCTTTTTGATTCTTCACATCCTCCAGATCTTACTTTGAGGAAGATACTTACGTTCTAGTTCTTCTTTTTCAGCCAGATGGTTGGGGTGGAGTACATCCTTCTTCATGCCCAAGAGCCCATTCTCTTCATTATCCGAAAGCAGCAAAGGCAGTCTCCAACACAAGGTAAGGTCGCTCATTTCTTGTCGCTGTTGAGAAGGTCCGTCACTTAGCTGCTTTTATCTGTTCCTGGTTTGTGTTTAAGCACTTCTGGTTCCTCTTTTTCAGTTTTTCTCTTTAAGTTAAGGGGAGGGCTGGAGATACTTTGTCTAGCCGAGTGACCTGTAGTGTGCTAATAGCAGAGATTGCCATCTTGTGGTGAGATGTGAAGAGTGCAGTGAGAAAGTGCTGCCCTGCTGGATGTTTTACCACAGAAAATTAGTAACAGCATTCATGCAATGTTATATTTATCTGCTAGGCTATGCAAGAGGTTTCATTCTAATGATTTGACTAGAAAGCTAAAGCTCTTCTTGCCTGGGGTTGATAAGCTTTTCTTTGAGCTAATCATCTGAAGTGGCTACTATGTGATTGATTTATTTACTTTGGAGAACTGTTATTCCATTAGTTAGGGAGAGGGATCATTCCTGCTTGTGTTGAGCACCCAGAAGTGGTGCAGACCTATCTTAGGGCTTCTCTGTGAATTTTTCTTAAAGTATATTTATATTTCTAATTCTTTAAGCCGATTTTTTTGCCCGTTGGAATTGATTTTGGAAAAATCTTTAGATCCAGTGATTAGGGAGAGTTACCTGTGTAGTCAAGTAGGTACAGAGCTGTGAGACAGCAGAGCTGCTCTTCTGTGTCTTGAGTCACTTCCAAGGAAATGCTGAGAATCCTCTTTCTTCTGAGGAGAAGTGGGTACTGACTGTAATATGCTCCCAGCTGTCTTGGCCTAAATGGCCTGAATTAACAGCCAAGCTTCATAAAATGCAAGTACTGGTTGGATTGTGTTGTGTCAGTAAAACAGTTCAGACAGAATCTGTCAATCAGTTGGAGGAACTGGAACAGATCCTTAGGAATGTGAAGCTGACAGCATTGCTGTATTTTCTCAATTGAAGAATGCTTGGCAGGGTGTTGTGGAGGCAGTGGTGATGTTCCTCTGCACTGCACATGGAAGTAACAAGAATTTCTGATTGGCTGGTAGAAGTTCCAAATCTGATTTAGCAAATGGCTTTGGTAGATAAAGATTTCCTTGGCAGAATGTTATGGACTTAGAAAGGTGTGGTCTGTGTCTGTTGAGCTGCCATTGAGTCTGGAATATCTAGCAAAGAGGACCATACAGATTGGAGAGAGCTGAGGCCAGAAGACCAAGACGGTTTTGTTGTTGTAGGTTTCTACCAGTATCAGAGGCAAGTAGAACTACTTCCAGTGCAGTTCACTGGAATTAGTGTAGTTCTTGTTCCTCTTGTAGCTCTGAAAGCCTCAACTCTTGTAAGGTCAATTATTTGTTTGCAGGAGGAAAGGACTTAAAGCTGATGCTTTTCTATCTGTAAAACAGACCTCGGCTTGTTTTTGTTTCCCTTCACAGTCTGTGGCTTAGGAGCAAATAAAGCACCTTGAAGGGAAAGATTAAAAAGTGAAAAATTGCTGCTAAGATGAATATTGCAATTTTTGCTGTTACTACTGAAATTCAGCAACAAATACACAGCCTTCACCCAGAGCTTTAAATTGATCCTGCCTTATTTTTTTGCTTCCCACAGTTATTCCACTGGCTGACTACTATATTATTGCTGGAGTGATTTATCAGGCACCTGACTTAGGGTCTGTCATCAACTCCAGAGTTGTAAGTGTTCTGTGCATCTGATGTTTGCTGATTTGTATCTGCTTTTATTTTTAGCCATTCCCAAGCTGTTTAAATCCATCTCTCACTTTTTTGAGGAAAGATTTTGTGTAGTATACAGTAACTTAAAACAAACCTCAGTTGTTAACATGGCGTGCATCCCACCTGGAAATGAGAGAATCTGAGAGCATGCTGTATGGTCCAAACAGACACATTATTTAAGGATGAAAGATGAGAATAACTGAAGCTACACAATTGGCAGAACAATAATTAGAAGTTACAATATCTAGCAATGAAGTGCATGTTCAGTGAAGCTTTCTTTGAATGCTAATGTTAAGATAATGTAGCATTTCTCTTTAAATGAGGCTTTTGTTTTTAAGCTGATGTGGTAGTTTTTTTAATTGGATACTTGGATTTGTTTTGACTTCTTCTGTTCTAGCAAACTGCTGCTTTTTCAAGTCTTTTTGTCAGTTTAGAAAAACGCTTCAGAAAAAGTCTTGTAAGAGCCTGTTAAATAGATGACATTCTTGGTTCAAAACTAGATGTCTCAAGTTCTCTTCCCAGAACAAAAATGAATATAGAACACTGTTTTTAAAATCCCTGCTTTCAGAAGTGCATACTCTCCATTTTCTCCTTAAATTCTGAGCAATGGTTTATGTTCTTGTTTGGAAAGCTCACAGCAGTGCATGGAATTCAGTCTGCATTTGAAGAAGCGATGTCCTACTGTCGCTATCACCCATCCAAGGGCTACTGGTGGCATTTCAAAGATCAAGAAGAACGAGGTACGATTCCTTTGGGAGAGGGAGGGTAACGTAAGGAAAAGCTTGAGGTAGTGCACAGTGATGGTGTAGTGATGAACTTCAGTGTCGGTCTGTCTAAGGGGTAAGTGGAAAGAATCTTGATCTTCTGTGCTGATGGGGATGAACATCAAGGCATGGGTGGGAGATGAAAATGGCAAGCCACATTTTCAGAAGCCAGATCAGGTCGTCAGGAGGTAAGAATTGTCCTTCACCCGTCTTCCACAAAAAAACCCAACTGATGTCAAAGGGAAAATGTGGCTGAAATTTAAAGAATAGATGAATTAAACTTGTCATACAACACAGAGCTTGTAAGAGGACAGAACCTTTAATACAACTTTCTCTTGCCTTTCTGTGACTTGCAGAGAAAGCTAAACCAAAAGCCAAGAAGAAAGAAGAGCCAAGTTCTATTTTCCAAAGGCAACGGGTAGACGCGTTGCTTTTAGACCTGAGACAAAAGTTTCCACCCAAATATGTTCAGGTATGACATTCATAAGCCGTGCTATTGCTCTGACTTAGTTGTAAGTACTTGAGCAGCTGAAACTGAGTGGGAATTTTGTGTGCCCTCTGCAATGGTAACAGGGTTAGCTAATCAATTTGAAATGGAAGGCTCTGACTGGAGTGTAGGATTCCTCTTTGTAATTGCAGGAGTCATTAAGACCTTGGCAAAACAACGAGGGTGAATTTTATTATCTAATCACAGAGAATCTGTTCTTGTCAGCTATCAAATCTTGCTGCCACTCCAGTTTCCTGCTTTGTGAGCTCCGTGAAGCCACCTCTGCTGTTTTGTTTTCAGTTACTCCATTGTTCTGGAGGCTCATTAATTAGCCTGGAAATTCTTGGCAGTCTGTGAAGTTAATACCCCTGATCACCTGTAGCAGCCATTTGTTCACCAAGTCTCCTGCTTGGTGAACACGGGAAACGATGCTTAAAGCCTCTCACAAAACCGTTTACTCCTCAGATGTGGGAACGACTGGGTAACTGCACAGTTCTGCTTTAGTTGGTTTGGGTTGTCAGAGGGAAAACTGGATGCTGTGAAACATTAATTTGATTTTGGTTTAAAGTGCACTTGGTAATCCCTTCCATCCTCAACTCTTACACGAGTGCATGGCTTTGTGCTCCTAAACAAATAGTAGGAAGGGTTAAGATTTATGAGGTTGTTTCCACTGATGTGTTGATCATTGTTTTTCTTCCTCCCTCACAGCAAAAGCCTGGAGAGAAGCCTGTCCCAGGTAAAACTCTTTATATTCTCACAAGAGTTAAAAAAACAGGCTCTATATAGCAGTGTCTTCCAATTGCCACATAAACTCATTGCTGCTGCTACTGAAAGGTTAGGAATTCTGGCATTGCCTAATTGTGCAGGGTACTAGATAAGAGTTCACTGTGACAGAGGGAAACTGAGAAAAATATATCTTCTACTCCTGCTCTTTCTGTCTGTAAAACTATTGCCTGAAAGTCCAGATCCGGGAAGTGGCCTCTGAGAGCAGGAGGAGAGTGAGGAGGTGAATGAGGGAACAGTTTGGTCAGTCCAATGTGTGTCTTGGTGATTTTTACATGGTGTTACAAGCTCAAGAAAGCATTTGAAGGCTTTGAGTGACCTTAAGCAACCTCAAAACAGGAAAAGCACAAACTATCTCTTCAATGTATTCACTTCTTTTCCTACATAGGTATGAGTCTAGTCCATATTCTTATGCCTTTGAAATTAGTTTTGCTCCTTTGACATCAACAATATTTTTCTAAGTACTCTGAACAGTGGAGGTTTAACTTTCTTTTGCTGTTACTTCTTAAGTGGATCAAATCAAGAAGGAACCAGAAGCAGCCCCTGAATGTGTCAAGCCAGAGGAAAAAGAGACTGCAAAGAATGTTCAGCAGAGTGCTGGCACTAAAGGACCGCCTGAAAAACGGATGAGGCTCCAGTGAAGGGAGAAGTTGTTACACATCTGGATTGCTACCCAGAAAATGGGATTCTTGTTCCTCTTTCTCTATATTTAAGCATTTCCACCAAGACTGAAGAGTCAGGGGCTGAAGTCCCTGTGACACCTTCTTCTGTAAGAACCTGACACAAACCTTATGTCAGGATGTGAGCTGCCTCGAAGAAGGTGTTCTCAGTCTTATTTTCAGTGTTGACTTCCGAGTGGTTTTTACGTGGACGTATTTTGCAGCCTCACGGAATCTTTACAAACTATTGTGTCTTGGTTTCCTATGTAAAAAAAGAACCCACTTCAATATGAAAGATCTGAATCCTTGGCAAATAAAACTCAAGCTGCTCTGACTGATGCCTCTTTGAAATGCTTTGTTAGTAGCTGTATGTGCTGGCAGCATTTTTTTATTTGCTTGGATATTGGAACATATTGTGTCTGTTTTGAGGAAGAAAAGTTCAACTGAAAGATCTAGGCTGTCTGCTATAAATTGCTGTGCCTTTAGTATGCTTGGGATACAGAGAAAAGATGTGATAAATGGAAGCTCAAATCCATGTAATTAGATGTCAGACTGTTCTCAGTCTCTAAATGTCCTTGGCCTCTGGTTTTACTTCATGGTTAAGCTGGTCTCTTATTATAAAAGCGAGTGTTCTGTAAGAGAGACCTGATGGTGATGTACAACAGGCTAAAACATCTTGCTGTTGCACACTCAGGGAAGCTGTTTGTATTTCTCCTTTTTCCACCCTAACTTGAATATATCAATTACATCTTTTCCTCCTTGCTTCTAGCACTGTCTTGCTGCAACTGATCACCTGGGTTAATCATCTGCCTTTTAGACCTGAGGAGGTAGGGCAGTGGAAAAGAAACATCCCTCACAGTTGCACGCTTTGTTATTGCAGCATGTTGCTAACACAAACCATTTTTCCCCACATGAAATGAGAAGTCATCCATTGCAAATAAATGATTATGGGTTTGGGTGTTGGAGCACCTGTTCTAAACAGCAGATGGTGATAGAAGTAGATAATAAGCTAGTGTGGATGCTTACATCGACTGAAGATACAGGAAACGGTCATTCTGGGATGCTCAAAACAGAACAAAGCTAATTATTCAGCATTTACAAGGCAATGTTAATACACTTAGAATAAAAAGAGTGTGGATTCATTCTCACAGTAAAGAAATTCCTCCTACAGAAGAAAGATACCTTGCTTGTTGCTGAAGGAATGTCCTGTTGTGGCCAAAAACGGATGCTGGTACACTTAGTGTGAGCAAAGTATTCTATCTGTTACTGGACTTCACCCAAAGCAAAGTGTGGTGTACAGCTCAATGTGTGGAAAAAGAACTCTCCTCAAGTAGAGGCCTTTGAAGAAGGGCAAGAAAAAGAGTAGGAGAAGGTTTCTTCTAAGAAGCCACAGGGGGACCAAGATTTTACCTCCATAGGAAAGAAAGGACAAGTATAGAGTCTTTTTAAAACTGAGTACTGCAAAGCAGGGAGGAAAGTGGAGAACTCTTGTTCTGTCTTGTAGAGCAGGAAATAGAGGGATGAGTTAGTGAAGCTGTAGTTACATTTAGAGCAAATCGTACTTTATGCTCGGAATTTGAGCTGTGTCAGAGACGAGGGTGAAGCCTGCAGAGGCAGGCAGTGCTCATGTGTGCATCTCTTACTTAGCCTTTGTGCTTTCTGCAGCAGTGTTTGATTCTGCTGGTGTCAGAGGGCATTGGAAAGGATGAGCTTTTGGCCTGATCCCGTCTGAGTTAAAGTGCCAGTATCTAAGCTGTTGAGAAGCTAGAAGGTGGCTTCTGTGCATGAGATAATGCATTTGAGTGTGATAAGCCACTTCCAGAGGAGGCTCTTTGCCCGAGACAATTCTGTTCTAAAGCAGTCAGGGGTGTTACCAATTGAGTGTGTCTGTTTCTGAGTAGCTGCCCTTCAGTGCTGAAGGTTTGCTGAATGAGGGACTGAAATGTCTTTTAATCCTGTTACTTGCTGATGAGATTTTTTTATCAGTTGAATGAGCCTTGATATGAAACTACTTAAGTCACATTATGTCAGATATTAAACTCCAGGTAATTTACTGTCACAGAGCCTTGGTTTGGAGACCAAGCACCAAAGTGAGAACAGTACTCAAAACAAACAAGTGCTCACTTCCATGACAAGTGTCCTTCTGTAGCCTAATGTGGATCATTAGATGGATGGGTGGTGGGGAGAGATTTTTTCCCAGTGAGATATGTGTTAGTAATTAGTAGTTAGCAGTCAGAAAGCTTCATTTCTTTCTGCCAGGACAGTGGATTTCAACCTGTGGTCCACAAGGCTGCTGGAGTTTCGTGACCTGTTTCTGAAGACTCATCAGAAGGTGAGTGAGACAAATAAACCCCTCGATGGTAGGATTCAGTTCCACAGGAGCTTTACACTTTAACTGGAAGTTGTGGAGGGCTACAAGAGTTAAAAATAGAAAGATGTTGATGAATCACGAGATACAGGTATAACTGGCTAACAGATGTTTCTGCAGTTGAAGTAGCTATGGATTGGTGTGAGATTTCTTTCCCTGCTTTACGGTAAAGTCAGTATTTTTTGCTTACAACCTGTTTGTTATCATATAATGGGAATCATTTCTTCCCTCCCTTAGATTTTTATATGAGCAGAGTACAGCAGTGCAAGGCTCTGCTAACCTGAACACAATAGTGTCATCTCTTTTGGCGTAACCTGCCTGCTGACAGGCTTGCTTAGGTGTTCAGCACAGTGTTGTAGACTTTTGTTGGCCCCTCCCCCCCCCCCCCCCGCAAGAATAACCTCAGTCCAGCAGTGGAACCAGAGTACTTGCTAGTCCTAAATAGTTATTGAAAGAGAAAGTATCAAAAGAGAAAGAAAGGAGGAGGCAACTTCGGGGCAGGGGGACAGGCATAAGACCCATCTCTCCCAAGCAGTCAGAGTGATTTAGTAGAGGCTGTTCTAGAGCTTCAGGAGTGATCCCACAGCAGAAGTATGCATTTAAAAATAGCTCTACACACACTGCACATCCAGATGATGTAACAGGATTTTGCTGTTACTGTGGTCTGAGTTACATGTATTTCAAATGATGTAGTCAGGCATAGTTCACAGCCTGGGGGGGTCAAAAAAAGGAGAATTTATCATTACATCTGTGAAATGTAAAACTATATATGATTATGGGTATCTAGAATATGGCCTCATAGAAGCAGGCGTCCTGTTTTCATTCCTTTGACCTGAGGTACTGTGTTACAAGGTGTAGGCTACTGACGCTGCCCACACTCGCAATGGATGAGCAAAGTGCCAGTTCAAAGAATCCAAAGCCCCTTTGGATGACTGTTGGTTAAATCTGTCATGTGTGTGACTCAGGACCCTGGGGCCTGAGGCAGCAGAGGGAGGCTCTGAGTGCTCTGCCAGCTGTTTTCTCTCCCTGCTTGGCATCTTGAGGGGCAATGCCTGTTTCAGGCACTTTGAAGTGTTGCTGCCTGTGCCAGAGTGATGGTCTAGAACCACCAGCCCATTTCCCTCAGTGCAACATCCACCCGGCTCTGAAATGCCTCCAGGGACAGGGACTCCAGCACCTCCCTGGGCAGCTGTTCCAATGTCAGCAAAGAAATTCCTCCTCACATCCAGCCTGAACCTCCCCTGGTGCAACTTGAGGCTGATTCCTCTTGTTCTGTTGCTTGTTACTGCGGAGAACAGACTGACCCTTGCCTTGCCTCCTTTCGGGTAGTTGAAGAGAGCCACAAGGTCTCCCCTGAGCCTTCTTTTATCCAGGCTGAACAGCCTCAGATCCCTCAGCCCTTCCTTATCTGAAACACACTCCAAATCCTTTCCCAGCTTGGTAGCCCAGCCTCTGGATCCTCTCCAGCACCTCCGTGTCCTTCTTGTAGAGAGGGGCCCAAAACTGGACACAGTATTGGAGGCGCTGTAAGAAGCTGGGAATGTGCTTGTGGCAGCCTGATTTGTTTGTTCCTCCCCCCAAGAGTCTCTGTGCGTGCTCAAAAAGCAGGGATGGACGTCTCGAGGTCTCCCTGCAGCCCTGTTGAAGTGTCCCCTCGGCAGCTGGGTGCCGTTTCTGCAGGGACGAGGCCGAGGGGCCGTTGGAGGCCTGGGGTTGGTTCCAACGGGGTGGGGCTGTGCCCGGTGTGGCGGTTGGGGCAGCAGCCATGGGGGCAGCAGCCATGGGGGCAGCGCTGGTGCTGCTGGAGCTGCTGCAGGGCCCTGCCACGCTGAGGCCCGTGTCCGGGGAGCTGCGTGTCACAGCCATGTGGGTGACAGTGCCGCGGCGGCTCAGCCCCAGGGCTGACACTGGCCCCGCGGCCGTCTCCTACTGGCTGGAGGTGGAGGGGCGGCCGCGGGTGCTGCGCCTGCAGCCCAGACGGGGCCTGGTCTCAGACCCCTTCACCCTGGTCACCTACGGCAAGGATGGGGCCCGCCGGGAGGAGCACCCCGTGGTGCGGGACGACTGCTTCTACCAGGGCGAAGTGCAGGGGAGCCGCGGCTCCCTGGTGGCCCTCAGCACCTGCGGCAGCGGCCTTCACGGCATGCTCTGGGTGGAGAACGGCACCTACGAGATCGAGCCGGTCGCCGACGATCCAGCCTTCCGGCACAACCTCTACCGCCTGGAGGAGGCCGCCGACCCCGCGGGCCCCACCTGCGGGCTGACCTCGGACGTGCTGCGGCACCAAAGGGCTTCCTTGCCTCAGTTCAAGGCCGCGGGGGTGGAGGAGGAGGAGATGCTGAAGGAGTGGTGGACGCACACCAGGTATGTGAAGATGGTGGTGGTTGTGGACCACGTGCGGTTCGTGAAGTCGGGCAGGAACGAATCCAAAGTCTTGAGGCAAGTCCTGGAAATCATCAACGCTGCGGACTCTGTGTACGAACAGCTTTCCGTGCAGCTCTTTCTCGTGGGACTGGAGATCTGGACCAAAAGCAACCTTATAAGCATTAGTAACTCTGTCACGACGGTTCTCGATGCATTTAACAGCTGGCGCAGGTCACAGCTGTCTCCAAGGATGCCCCACGACGTCGCTCACTTGTTTGCCCTTCAGAGCTTCGGATCTAGCCTGGGCTTGGCGTACGTAGGGTCTGTGTGTATGAACCAGTGGTCATCGGCAGTCATCTCCTTTGGCGAGAGCAAGTTGTCCTTGCTTGTTACCACGTTTGTGCACGAGCTGGGCCATAACCTTGGGATGAGCCACGATCAACAGGACTGTAAGTGCCGGCAAAAGAAATGCATTATGCATGACACCATTGTCGATAGCGATGCCTTCAGTGACTGCAGCTACAAAGCCTACTTTGACCTGCTCGGGCACGGTGCCGACTGCATCCGGCAACCACCAGCACCTGGCACCTTCTACTCCTTGAAGCGTGAACGCTGCGGGAATAAGATAGTAGAAAGCAGCGAGCAGTGTGACTGTGGTTCGAATTGCAGAGAGGATCCTTGCTGTCACCCCAACTGTACGTTTACTGCTGGTTCGGTCTGTGCTTCTGGAAGGTGCTGCAAGAGCTGTCAGGTGCTCGGAGCAGGGACGCTGTGCAGAGCCAGCACTGGTGAGTGTGACCTGCCAGAGTATTGCAATGGGACTTCCCCTCAGTGCCCGCCGGACGTGTACGTACAGGATGGAGCCCCTTGCAAAGATGGTGCTTATTGCTATCGAGGGAAATGTGCCTCCCACGGCAAACAGTGCCAACGGCTCTTTGGCAAGCGAGCCAGAGCCGCTCCTTTAGATTGCTTCAAAGCAGTGAATACTCAAGGTGACCGGTTTGGGAACTGTGGCATTCAGAACAACGTCCATTTTCTCAAGTGCAGTGTTGAGGATGTCTTATGTGGTAGGATCCAGTGTGAAAACATCAAGCAGTTGCCTTCCCTGCAGAACCACGTCACACTGATCCAAACCCCTGTTGGGAAGACGAAGTGTTGGGGTCTGGACTATCACGTGGGGAC
Organism: Urocolius indicus; assembly: GCA_013401255.1. Lineage (NCBI taxonomy): Eukaryota > Metazoa > Chordata > Aves > Coliiformes > Coliidae > Urocolius > Urocolius indicus. Next base: position 29,614 of record WBNH01010036.1, on the reverse strand, counting down.
GGCAAGGGCTGACGTGGGAGCGGTGGAGGACGGCACACCCTGCGGGAGGGACATGCTCTGCATCAACAGGACATGCACCAGCGTGGCGCTGCTCAACTACGACTGCAACGCCAGCAGGTGCCACGGCAGAGGAGTGTGTAACAGCCGCAGGAACTGTCACTGCAGCCACGGATGGGCTCCTCCCTTCTGTGAACGGAGAGGGTTTGGAGGGAGTGTTGACAGCGGGCCCCCTCCAGCCAGGAGGACTCTTCTGGGAGCACAAATAGGAGCAGTACTATTCAGCCTCCTTTTTCTCTGTATCCTTGGTGTCACCCTTATCATCCATTATAAACAGCACATAGGGGAATGGTTTAGGAGTTTAAAAGCCCGGCTCCAGAGAAAAGAAGAGTAGGTGTCTCAGCTACCAGAAACCCCAGCAGTTCCTAACGGAGAAGACCTGCTGGCGAGTCAAAATCCACCACAAAGCACTTCAGCTGAAGACCAGCAAACAGCAGCTTCGGCATCTTCCTTGTGCAGAGCCAGCTGATAGCTCACCAGAACACTTCAGCCCATCCTGAGTAGTTCTGATCTCGTGTGACGTACTCAAATGCTTTGTTTATTTTGGGTTAATAAACGCAGGTGCTGAGGCATGCTGTTCTCCCACCTCAGGCTCTTAAACTGAAGTAGTTAGGTAAGCTATAGGCAGAGCTTTTATGCTTCATACCAAGTTCATAAACGTCTTAAACTAGATGTCAATAGATTATTTGCTCCGATGTACTCCTTCATTTAATGTCTTGTCCAGTTTAGGGAGAGAGATGGTTGTGAATGTCTTGCTGCTGTCAATAAACAGAGAGAGAAAAATTGCTCTTGCAGCCTCCATTTAATTCCCATCCATGACACAAAAGCAGGCGAGGAAGATGCGTTGCAGTGAGATGCAGGTGGCTGTGGCTTAGGCCTTTCCAACTGTTTCCACAGAGTAGCCCTTCAGGAGGGAGGTAAGGTGACAGGGAATAGGGTCTCTGAGGCAGTGGAGAAGTGTTACACAGCTCACCAGCAGGTGTACATCAGGAGAGCAACACCACCACCAAACCTGACGTGTCACAGGGACAAATGGTCTGTCTTTCCCAGGGCTTCTCAGAGCCTTGTCTTGCTGGGTCCTGCTGAGAAGTGCTCTCTAGTTTGTTGTCGTGAAGAGGAGCCGTCTGGGAGGTTGTACAAGTCAACTGGAATTCTGAACTACTTGGAACTCTTCTGCAGTTCTCCACCCAGAATCCCTGCAGCGTTTGAGAGGTGTTTTATCTGAGTAGCTCAGGGAGTTTCTCTTGGTTTACGCTGTGATTGCTTCTTGAGCTCTGACTGAATGTGTCCCTGCAGCTCTATGGAGTGCCACACAGAAGCACTGTATTTTTAATTTAATTGCCTTGCTGAGGTTTTCTCCTTGTGTTTTCTCCTAGTGTTGTTTGTGCTTTCACCATAGCTACGAGTACCACTTGTGATGGTTTGTTAGAAACGTTTCATTACTCCGTTGTGGGATGAAGGTGCAAGCTCAGTCCTAATCTTCGCCCTTTTTGTTTTCTTCCTAGATTTAATTGCCTTTTCTCATGTTTTAAATGGATTGAAGAACATGGCTAATGTATAGGTCACTTGAAAATGGAAGAGGCAGCCAGCAAACGCTGCTGCACCATCTCCCAGTGACTCCCATACTGGACTGAGGGCCAGTCTGGTATGTGAAACCGTTCTGGAGGTCAGAGTCTGACTGTGAAAACATATGACGTGGTCTGTGCCGGCGCAGCAATGGGGTTAAGTCTTAGGTAGCTGGATCTACAGCTGTATTTCATGCAGGAGAAGCAGGTGTGGATGCTCTCTGTGCCACCCGACTGCGGGGGGGCTTCTGCCCCATCACCGATCTGCTCTCCGGTTTGCCGTGTGGCCGGTTGGAAGGGCTGGGAGCAGGTCGCACAGCTCTCCATTTCTCTGCTCCCCCTACCCAAGCAAACCCACCTCCAGCCTGGGGACGCTGCCCGGGGGCAGTGGCAGCTGCCTTTGGGTAGGAGCTCGCAGTGTCGCGCAGCCCCGGCAGGCAGCGACGGCTTTCCCCGCGCCCAGCCCTCTTCCGCCTCCGCGCTACGAGCCCCGCACCGCCGCCACAAGCTGCGTCCCGCAGCCCGTCAGCCCCAAGGACGTGCGGGCAGAGGCCGCTGCAGGGCTCCGGGGGCCGCCGTCCCAAGGCGCCTCCGCTCGCTGTTTGGCAGCGGGACCCGGGGCCCCCCGGCCCGGCCCGGCCCGGCACGGCACGGCACGGCACTGCACGGCCGCGGACTACAACTCCCAGCGCTCCGCGGCGCGGCCGTGCGGCGGCGGCCGAGGAAACGCAAGCGGCTGTCCCCGGGAGCAGACTTCACCTTCGGGCCGCAGCATGAACGGCAGCGTGGCGGGCGGCTGCGGCGGCGTTTCCGAGGAGGTCATCAGGCTCACCCGCAGAGCCTCAGGTGAGGCGGGGGGCGGCCGCTCCTCCACGGGCCGGGACGAGGCCTGCGCAGCCCCCGGCGGCGAGGGGAGGCGAGAGGAGGCGAAGGGAGGGAGGCCGGTGCGCTGGCGGGAGCTGGCGCGGCGTGGGTTTGGCGCGCCGGGAGTTGGCGCGCCGGGGGGCTTCGCGCGCCGGGAGTTGGCGCGCCGGGAGGCTGCGGGACGCTGAACTCAGGTCCCGCTCCAGGCAGCGGCGCGGTTGCCCCCGGCTTCCCGGCCACAACGGCCGCTCTGCCGTCCCTTGGAAAGCGGCCGCGGCGGCTCCACGAGCGAGGCGAGAGCCCCCGGGAGCCGCGTGAGGGAGAAGCTCGCTGGGTCACGCTTTGTCTTGTGTGAAGGCAGCGGCTTGTGTCCGGGGTGAGACGACTCACAACCTGCTTTCCCCAGCAGAGTGGTTTCAAGCGAGGTGCTCGGCACTCGGCCGTGATGGATAACCAAATCTGGGAGTGCTTTGAAAGCCTTAGCCGGGATGAGCACACGCTGTGCGCTCAGCTTCGTGTTAGTCGCTCAGGGGAGCGGAGAGTGGCCGGGCGAGGGAGCAGGACAGGCCGTGGGGCAGCGTTTGTGGCTCCTGGAAGCCTGCAGCCGCTGAGCCACCCCCACCTTTGTACAGGATTTGTGATGCCGTTCAGGTCTCACGTTCAGGAGTGTGGCAAGTTAGAGCCAAATGGAGCAAAACTCTGGCTCCAAAGAACCGCGGGCTCTGGGGAGTTGTCGCACTTAGAGCTGTGCTTGCATGCCTGAGGCCTGCACTTCAATTGAGACAGGCACGAAGGAAAACCTGGCAGCTCTGCTGTCTGCACACCGGCTAGGTGTGACTCCTGGCTGCCCTTGTCTCCGTGTGCTCCCCACGGACCCCGTGTCTCCCACACCGGTGTGTGTGTGTGTGTGTGTGCTGTTTTCTCTGGATTGAAGGCAGTTCCCATACAGGGCTGGGGTCAGCCCTGGCACCCGTGTCAGAGATCACAAACCCAAAAGGTGAGCCCATTGGGCAGCCCCCTGCCTCCCCTGCTTGCTGTAGCGGCTGCTGCTGTGAAAGCTGGACAGCCCTGCCTTGCACACTCCCGAGTTCAAGCTCGTGAAGCAACGCTTGTCAGTGAAAATATTTGCTAAGCGAAGCTGGTTCTGATGGGAAAGCTCCTTCCATACATTTGGGAACTTAAAAGTTTTGTGGAAGGGGATGTTGAAGGGCAGAGTTGACAAGTCCCTGACTGTAGCCATGGCAATCTAAATCTGCTTACCACGAGCAGGATTTGTCTCATCGTTTAGATGGGCTGTGTAATTTTAGAGTTGGGTTTCTAACTGTTGCTTAATTTGAAGGTCCTACAGCCCCTGGTGACCTTGATGCATTTACCCTGTGAGTTGTTGTTCATTTCTGTGAAAGGAGCACGGTGCTGTTACCTGTAAAACACAGTGTGATCCTGCAGCCTCAAGAGAGAGATCACAGTGTGACCTTCCAGTCTCTCCTAATGAGAGTTTGGACTGAACATCTCTGGCCCAGGTTTGCTGGCGAGGTGAATGTGTTTATAGTTGGCAAAACAGTGTATATCTCTTTTTCAGTTTTCCCTCTGAAGTACTGGGCAGAAATTGGGCAGGAAAAATAAATCTGATTTCATGTAAAATTAAATAACTTCGTCAGCTCAGCGTGCAATATCGTTCAGTCTCCCTGCCAACCGTGGTTTCTTTGTAGCGTCTCTTGGAGGGACTTTTCAAGTACATAGGGGATTAAATGGGGCATGAGGAGGTCTGCAGCTGCAGGGAGGGTCAGAAGATTTAGTTTAAAGCTCTGCCATTCCACTTCTCGCCCCTTGCAGATGTCAGACAAGAGTTTTAGTGCCATGTGCTCTCTTCTTCCTCACACTCATTTTCTCCTGACTGTGCTCTGTCTCTCTGTGGCTGCATGAACTGGAAGGAGGAGAACAGCAGAGAGCTCAAGGAATGACAGGCAGGATATTTTTAGGATGAGTGGAAGTTTAAGTGCTGGAAAGGAAAGACACAGTGCAAAAGCCCTGTGAATACTTGGTGTGGCATGAACTGCTGCTGCTTTTTGTCATGATGATCCGCTCCTGTCTTCTGTTGCCTCTGCTAATGAAAGCTGTGACTTGATTATCTTTCTAATCATGGGTGAAAACTTTCAATAAGGAGGGGTTTTTATATCTATCTATCCGGAGTTTTCTTTAATATGTGAGGGAGAATCACTGTTTTCTGCAGCTGATTCCTTCTTTCTGGCTTTTCAGTAAGCATTGATTAAACCTCAGGCTTCCTGTAGCGCGGATTCCCTCCCTGTCCAGATTATTGGCTTCAGGGCTAATCATGTCTGGGTTTGTGATTCTATTTATTTTCTTAATAACCATCCAAGGGTGTGTCATTGTGCACAACTGTCCCTTCTTGGAATACAGATCACTCTAGCTGAAATGTCAGCGTTCCTTCCATCTGCTGCTGCGTCCCTTTTCTCCCTCGTTGGTCTGAAGTTGCTGAGAAGGGGAGGGGAAAGTGTGGCTGTTAATATGTATGTTCACTTCCCAGCTGTAGGTCCACACTTAAAATGTACATCCTTTGATCTCCCACGACTGGTTCACAGTGCTGCTTCCCAGCAGACACAAGGTGGTTTTACCAGAGTTTGCAAGGCTCCTTCTCCAAGGCTCCAGTCACAGCGTCGAGAGAAAGGGAAAGAGAGAAAAATCAATCCGCACGTCTGGGGAGAATTTGTCTTCAGCTGTTCTTGCCCATGGGTTTTGAATGGCTGATTTATGTCAGGAAAATTAAAGAAGTGTGGAGTTTTTTCCTTCCATTTACTTTGATAGTTTGTGGTTGCTTTGCTTTGTCTTTTCTCCCTTTCTGAACTGCAAGCTGCCTCCCGGGAAATCTTTTCCATCTCTTGCCAGGTTTTACTTACAGGGACCCTTAGCTGCGTGTGCTCTCATAACCTGCACTTCTCCAGGTTTCAGATTCAACTTGTTCTTCTGAGTTTCCGTAGAACAAGAAAATCTTTAACTGAACTTTAATCTAGAGATCTGTGAGACAGCCTTACTTTAAAGGCAGTGCTAAAGGTAACAAACGTGTGGACGTCAGTGCTGTTTAACACTCATATTCCTTTGTGGTTTGCACTTGGTCTTTATTCCTCTGGTGTGTTTTGAGTTCTTGTAACAGAACAAAGTGATTGCATACAGTTTGAAGTAGCTGCATCTAAGCTAATCTTATTCCCAGAGGTGAAGGACACCAGTTCCAGCTCTTGAGGCGTGGAAGAGTAGCTTTCTGAGCTCTTCCCCTTGAGCTGGTGGCGCAGCTCCGCTTGCGTGTTTCCTCATCTGCAGACAGGGTCTAATGCTCCTTGCCCTTCCTTACTTTGTTCCCCAGCCCATGAAATGCTTGGCAGGCGTGATTTTTTTGTTGTTGTTGCTGAAAGGTAATAATTCAGCCTTCTGTAAAATGCAGAGTGATTTCCTTTGCTTTCACGCTGAAGAGACTTCTTCCTGCCGAGGGCTGAATCAGCAGCTCAGGCATGACGGCGTGTCGCTCAGTATTCCCCAACACCCACCTGAAAATGCTGTAGGGATGCTTCTGTGGAATGAAGCATCTGGGCTCTTAGGCATTCAGTGTCTCTGCTCTGCTTTCAGGACCCAGTACGGTGGTGAAAACAGGCCAGCGTGGGAGGGCAGTCCCCAATGCTAGCAATAATGAAGCTCTGAGCTTTTTCTCATCAGCTTTCTCTTTGGCCTACCTTAGGGCTGGGCTTCAACATTGTTGGTGGGACAGATCAGCAGTACATGTCCAATGACAGCAGCATCTATGTGAGCCGGATCAAAAAGGATGGGGCAGCTTACCTTGATGGCCGCTTGCAAGAAGGAGATAAAATTGTAGCGGTAAGCCCTTTGCCCTTTCCCTTGTCGCCTCCTCTGTCCTCAAAATGGTGTGGTCTGTGGTGTGATATGAGATGGCAGCTTTGCCATCACGGTGCACAGAGAGGAAGCGTGTGATACTCAATTAGATGATGCTGAGCAAACCTCGGTGGAGAGCTATCTTGGGAGTCTGGGGAGAGCTTTGAGCACTAGGGGGATGAATGCCTCTACACATGGACCCATCTCTCCTGCCTTCTAAATGTGTCTAGGTAGAGCTGCTTGGTGCTGTGTTTGTATTTCCACTGTGACTTGCCTCGTTAAGGTTTTGGAGTCCTTCAGACCTTCTCTTGCTCATAACAGACTGTCATTTACACACGTGTCAATAAATGTCTTCCACCTCTAACTTTACCGTTTTTGCCTGGTGACCTGTGCTTACTGATCCTTTTGCTTAGGGGGATTTTTAACTTCCAGGCCACAAAACTCAGCTCCTCAGGAATAAGACAGGATGCTTTACCATTTGGAAAAGTGTTTTAAAGTGACAAGTTCAGTGCCGCTGGTTCTTCAGGCAACGTGCAACATGCCTTCCAAAGTGAGGCCTGGAGAAGTAGCCTCTCTCCTAGTGTGACACAAGATGTTGTAGTACTGCCCACTTTTATACTTGCTTGTTACGTTCCACATGTAATCCTTTTTTTCTTCGTGGCCACTGTAGAGTGCTTTGCACTAGTTGGAGCCTATTACCAATCCAGAAAATGATACTAAGTTAAATGGAGGGTATTATCCTGTCTGTTCTTGACGGTTTCATATTTATGTGCTTATGTTTAGGAAGTCTAAATACCAAGGGAGGCACTAGGTGTGATCTCAGAGGATACAATTAGGGGTAATGGGATTGAGGAAGTAAAATTAGGATGAATGTCACCAGTTAGTGACTGAAATCAAGTCAGTTATGAAACTTCCTGCCACCAGATACTATTTTAAATACAGAAAAACCCTAGCACTTCAAGTGGATGCCAGTATGTATGTACATCTTGTTTCGTTACATGATCAGCGTGCTTTTAAATGTGTGTTTACAACACTCAAGACAGAAAGGTTTCAAAAGTAGACGGGTAGGGACACAGTGTGGGGCACTCATAACAATAACGTTGCTGTAGCTGCTGTTTTATTGTCCTTAGCTGTCAGCTTTACACCTTTGATTTGTTTCCAGTAAAGCAGCAGCATAAGAAGCTGCTGCTGGCACAACTGTCCTCGTATATTCTGATTTTGCTTCGAGGTAGGTTATTTTCAGTACCTCTTTGTTTTGGTTTGGAGTTTCTCACGTTACATCTCAACATACAAAAACACAGCCCTGAAGTGAGTGCCTGGCTGAACATGGCTCTTGCTGATGGCAGTGTCATGCCCCTCATGCACGTACTCTGTGAAAGATTTTTATCTCCCATCCTTCCTGTGTTAGCCTGCATCATTCAAAATATGCTTTTTGCCCTTCAGCAACTGGTTCTCCTCTTCCTTTTTTTTTTTTGCTAGGTCAATGGCAGAGACTTGAAGGATTTGCTGCACAAGGATGCTGTGGAAATGTTCAGGAGCGCAGGCTCTGACGTGTCTCTGACAGTTCAGCGCAGGGTACGTTCTACCTGTTTTGCCATTTCTCACTCAGTTTAGGTTAGTTCCTAGGGTTGATAGCTCTCTGTTTCATGAGACAGAAAAGTACCACGTCCAGGTGCCCAGTGTGAACGATGCATATGAAGATTTTGCTTGAACTGTGGCCTTCTCTAGTTGGACACGGCTGTAATCATCCATCCATTACCTCTTTGTAACAGTCTCAGAGAATAGGTGAGTCTGGAGAAGTCCCCAGCTCTTTGTTTTACTGGAGTGTTGTGTGCTTTCTCACAGATCTCCTCTCTCAGAGGCAAATGTTTGCCTGTGAAAACAGAAACTCAGGTTCTCCAGTTTTGTTTCAAGAGGCCAAAATCTTACTGGAGACAAAAATCCCTTGTTGTTTCAGATGCACTCATGTGCACACAGCCAAGAAAGGCATAGAAGTGCTGGAGCGTGTCCAAAGAAGGGCGAATAAGCTGGTGAAGGGTCTGGAGAGCAGGTCTTAGTGGCTGAGGGAGCTAGGGATTTTTAGTCTGGAGAAGAGGAGGCTGAGGGGAGACATGGTCATTCTCTTGTAGCTACCTGCAAGAAGATTGGAGCGAGGTGGCTATTGATCCCTTTTCCCAAGTAACAAGCAATAGAACAAGATGAAATGGCCTCAGGTTGCTTCAGAGGAGGTTTAGATTGGAGATCAGGAAATATTTCTTCACCAAAAGGGTTGTCAAGCACTTGCACAGGCTGCCCAGGGAAGTGCTGGAGTCGCCATCCCTGGAGTTACTCAAACGTTGTGTAGATGTGGCACTTAGGGACACGGTTGGGTGGTTAACATGGCCCTGTTGGGTTAATAGTTGGACTCAATGATCTTAAAGATCTTTTCCAACCTAAACATTTCTATGAATCTATGAAATGTGAGCTGCTGTAATTGAAATATACTGGCACCATTTTGGTCACAGAGAGGAATCCTTCATCCACTGTTGTAATTTGAACATCTCTGGCTAGCACTGAAGTAATACTGCTCAGCCTGAAGCACACTGAGAGAAAGAGGTGGGTTGAGGCCTGTTTTCTACTCCCTTAGTAAAGGAGTTCATCTTCTGGACAAGTGTGCAGGGCAAGTTAAGAAAACCAGAGAATTAGTGATGCTCTTTTCCTGGTAAAGACACCAGGAAATGGTGTGGTGGAGGTGCATCAGGAGGTGCCTGGGTGTGTGTTTGCTTCTGTGTGCTGTGTGAGATGAGCCCTGCTCCAGCTGTTAGAGCCCTGCTTCACAAAGTGGCAGGCAAACATTAGGGTGTCTGGTAGTGCCTGGGTCCCCTGAAGTAAAGCTCAGTCCATCCAAAGTTGTTCAAACCCTCCCATGTATGGAGCATACAGGTACCTGGGGAAATGATCTTGACACAGAACCGAGGGCTCTCCAGTGACAGGCTCTGACACAAGTACTCTTTTTTTTTCCCCTTCTAGTTGCAGCCACAGAATGGCCCCGTGGGTCACAGAGGCGATGGAGAATCAGGTGGGCTTCCTCTAGCAGCCGTTCTTGTGGCAGGCCTGGCTCTTGCTGCAGCAGCTGTGTGGATCTCGCTGAGGTATCGGCAGCGGATGTGAAGAGCTGACGTTGGGGATATCGCTGCGTGTTCTACACAGCTCTCGTGTAATTTAAAGATAGAGAATCAACGATTTATCACAGACTGATATCAAAAAGGATCATTGCCTATCATAAAGCTGCTGCAGATGTTCTTTATATATTGATTTTGTTGCAGGGTGGATGGGGAATGACTGTGTTCACGTGTAGGGTGGGAGAGCTGCTCCTCTGGCTAATCCCAGGAGGTTTTGCCTTCCCCTTCAATTTTGCACCACGAACTTTCAAGCACACTCATTTATTCCACGTTTGATGATGTGACTTATGGTTAAAGAGAGTGGGAGTTGAGGTGGCTCTAAATCAAAAGCATTTACTAGAGGCTTTGCCTGGTTTCCACTGAATTTTCCTTGAAACAAATGGTCCCCGTCTGAAGCCTGAATAAAGAGAAGCAATGCCGAGGGTACTTCATTTTTCCCATTGAAGTTTTGTTGGTTGTTGCTAAATAAATGCCTTAAGAAAAACATATAATGTCTAATCTGTGGCTTCACGGGTAAAGTCATCAGTGTAGCTGCTGGTGTAACAGTAAGATGTGATATTGATGAGGTTTTGCAGCAGTTCTGAAAAGACAGAAGGTAGCCCGCTGCTAAAAAAATGACTCTGGTTGTCAGAATCATTCTTGGGTCACACTTGAAAGAGAAAGCTTTCCACAAAGTGCTTGCATACCATAGACACAGGCAGACAACTGAATCACAAGGATAAGCTGTGGCACAAGATTTGGGCATGCTGAAGCTGCTGAAGGGTCTTTAAATTAGTGATGAAGAAGTAGCCTCTCCATTAAGTGAGCTGAAGTCTTCATCTCTCAGATTTAAGGTCTGGTTTGGGGGTTGTATTTTGTATGGGGAATGCTTTAGAGAAAGTTTTCTGTAGCAATGCAGTCAGAAAACCTTATGGTGATTGAAAGGGAGAAGCTGAAAGCAGGCTGGGACCATCCTGGCTGTTGCTTGTTTGTGAAGAGTGATGTGTTCAGGAGATAAACTGGTGGGTAAGGCTTAGCGAGTAATACCAGAGAGACCTTTGCTCTGGGAAGCATGTTGCTGAATTTACCTGCAGGATCTCCTCTCCTCGTTGTGACTTGAATAGTTTTAAATGCCTCAGCTGACTTGAGCTCTGTGGGGTAAGACCTCTTTCTCTTGTCTCCAAGAAATCCCTGGGCTTTGTTGTTTGTGTAAAAGATAAAAGCCAAACACATGGTCTGGTCTGTGAGATGCCCAAAAAAATCCACAACACATACACAATGTGTGTATTCAGACAAAGAAGAACTGGTGTCTCCGTGCTTTGTTTATCTCTGTTCTTTATGAATCTAGCAGGACGCTGCTGATGTGTTTGAAATGGTTGCGTGTTTGCTCAGGGCTGTGTTCCTGCTGTCCGCTGCAGATAAAAATGGTATGCAATGATAGATGGCATTCCTAAATCACCACCCAGCTTCAGAGCACTTAGACCACCACATCAAGTCTCGCTTTGGCCTATAAACTGCTCTAATTTAAGGGGAAAAGGAAACAGGAGGAATTTTGCTCAGTGTTCTCAGGGGACTTGGGGAACAGACTTGAGGTTTGGTGAACATATGTTGGCATTGGCTGGCTTGGGCCAATGCATACAGGGACTTCTCTTGCCCTGCAGAGCAGTTATGCCTGAAAGCAGAAAGGCTGCTGGTCAGCCAGATCTTTGTGGATGCAGCATGAACCAGCTTCCTTGTCTGTGACCTGCTCTGCACATTCAGCTGTGGTGTCCCCATGGGGCACAGGCGTGTATTAAGAGACATGATTAGAAGTTGATGCCGTTGTACACAGCCTTCAGAATATAAAGGTGTGTAAGAAAAGGGTGTATCTGAGGCAAACTTTTTGTTAGCCCTTGCCTGAGTGGGGTTTCTGTGAGAGGGAACATGTGGATTAGGCTAGGAGGGTGAGGACTTGCATAAGGCAGCAGTTAGTTTCACTCACTTCTAACTGAAGTAAGCAGAGAAAGCAAAGCCTTTGCAGGTTTGGGGCTTTTTGTGGTGTTTGTTCTTTACCTTTCAGCTTTGGCAGTGTGGTCCTATTCAGACATGATTACCATGTGTGTTGCGGGCAGTTTATTGCTGGGGAGAGTTACAGCCAATGCTCAGGTAACTGGTATGGCTTTCTGGGCAAGAAAAGGCCCTTCTGGTGCATAGTGTTCCCTTTGGATTTCTCTTCACAATTCCTACACAGTATTAACTCAGTAGCTTTTCCAGAAGCCTTGAATAGTGGTTTTTACTCTGAATTTAAACCATCCAGTCTAACCCTCAGGAACACCTTCCTGTGCCTGGTGCCTGAGGAGTACCAAACTGTCCCTTTTCCAATCCAACCTTACAAATGCAGCTCATCAGAGTTTTAGCTTTTGTTACAGCTTCAGCCTCTGGGTTTTGGAAAAAAAGGGTTAGTTGAAATCTGGAAGGTAAGCATTAAAAAAATGCTCACTAATTAAAAAGTTTGGTTTGTTGTTTTCAGAGGTCATTTGGTCATTTGCCATTCATACTGAGTGCAGATGAAACTCTTTACATGCCCACGTTTCTCTCCCGTTCTTGTCTGTTCCCTCAACCTTATTTTGAACTTACTGACCTGCTGGAACCTGGAATCTCAAAATCCCATCAAAAGACAAACCCACTTAGTTTAACTTCCTGTGCACTCTGGGCATTTCTGTCTGACACAGTCTTCTGACTTGTGTGTGCTAATCATTTGTGTTTGACTTAGGCGTAACAGTGTGCAAGAGCAGCCAGGCCTGACATGAAGGTGGAAGATGCACCACTTCTGGCAGTTTCTTAATGAAGCCAGAAAGGAGCATGTGGGAGGAAAAGGTGCCTTGCTTTCAGTTTGCCTTTAGGTTCCAACAACTGGTTTGTTTAGCTTGCTCTATGCCAGATTAAAGAGGCCTCTAATTGATGGTCCCTCCCTGTGAGGGGATTTGTGTGTGGTAGTTGCCTTACTGCTTTCATTATTTTTATGAAATGAAGCCAAGTGAGCCTTTGAAGAGTCTCAGTGTAGGATACTTTTTCTCTTGGAGAAGTTTCTGTGGCTTTCTGTACCCTTTCCAGTGTTTCTCTATTACTTTGTGAAATTCAGAGCAGCCTCGTGTGGAATCTCCCTGATGAGAATGTCAAAGCTAGGAGTTTTCCACACAGGTTTTAGTAAAGGTGCAGACGTGTGCAAACCAGACTGAAGTCACCTCCCAGGTACTAGCTTTCCTCAAATAACCTGTACAGGGTTTTTTTACAAGCAGTGTACAGCTGTCCCCTTCATCATTTGCCTTCTCGAGTGCCCTAAGAGACCTGTAAGCCTCAGAATAAGCACTATTGACACATGAGAGGTAAGTTCTCTTGGTTCCAGTTTGTAGATTGAAAGAGCAATCTCTTTTGGTCATGGTGCAACACTGGAAACGAAAGTGTGATGCCTGAATCTTCTGATTTCTCAATCCTTGTCCATCCCTGCTGTGACCTGTGTGGTGTGGGGGAAGGTGTCTGCATTTTGTCGAGTGACAGCAGGTCCTGTTTGCACTGGCCGTGTGCTCTGACAGACCCGGGTGACCCTCCCTCTGCCTTGGCTGTTGTGTTATTTATCAGTCCACTGTCTTTAGCAGTACTGCTTTTGTCTTTCTTTTAATGGTAATTAAAAGAGGAGGTGTTTGAACCCACCAAAATGATACAGTGCAATGATTTATGGGCTTCACTGCATTTTGCTTCGAGGTTGAAACAGGACTTCAGATGTTCCTGTGTCAACATTTAGACATGCTGGGCTGAACAAAAGGAAACAGCCTTCCCCGTTCTGTATTCAGGTTCTCCCTGCTTGGCAAGCTTTAATTAATCTTTCTTTGAACTGCTGGTATGTCCCACTTTATCTCCTGAATTTGTTTTGTTGTGTGTCAATGTTTGTAACAAATCTAAACAGAGGAGGTAAGAGCAGTGGTCAGCTGAAGGAAAGCACACAGCTCTGAAGTGGTGCTACATGCAGCTCTGAAGGGGTGGTATGGAGCTGGTAGATCCAAACACAGTCCAGCAGGTGAACTTCTGTGGCTGGAGTGCAAACAGCACATAGGCAAAACGCAGCTTGGCGGGGGTGTGTGTGTGTGTGTGTGTGTGTGTGCTCTGCTCCCTTGCTCTGCTCCAGCCACCTCCAAGTGCTGTGTTGAATGCTGGTGTCAGAACACGTGTGCTGCTGTGATCTTCACGCTGCAGCGTGGAGATGGAGCCTGGCTGGCAAAGCACCGGTTATAAACAAACAGCTGGAGAGGGAGGAAGGTTTGGATAACCCCAGCGTCCTGTGAGTGTCTGTGCTGGTTCTTTGAGAGGCAGGCCCAGCTTTCCCAAAATACAGGCTTCTTCTTTTTTTTTGCATAAAGCCAGCAGGGCTTTGATTTTAAGGTGGTTAAAGTTAAAAGGATTTTCTCTCAACAGCTTCAACTGACTCAAATAGGCTTTGGCAGTTCTGATGTATATAATTTTAGAGAGAGATTATAGGCTGCCCTTTAACAGGGACAATCATTTCTCATTTAGAGTTTAACAAGAGATACAGAGGTGTGCAATGGCTTGCACTGAGGAAGAAAAAGCAATGTTAGGCCTGTGTTCTGCAACACTCCTCCTGGCGGGGGGGGCATATGGGGAGAAGGAGGAGAGCAGGGAGTTGTCTCTCTTGTTTGTCAAATGCAAATCTGTTTTAAGAGCACCAAACTGGAAACTGTTCTCTAAAACTTTGCCTTGCTGTGACCTTCTAGTGATTTTTTTTTCAGTGCCTGAAATATGTGACCTTTTTGCTGGGTCACCAGTGAAACGTGTGTGACCTTGGCCTTTCTCCACCTAATGCTGAAAGTTTTCTGTCTGTCACCAGCTCCTCCAGGCACTGGAGGGACACAAGAACCTTTTCCAGCCTGAAATGGAAACCACAAACTTGAGGCTGAATGCAGGTGGATGCAGTTTTCTCTGGATTATTATGTTAATCAGATAGGAAATGTGAGAGAGAAAAGCGTTTTTTCCCTGTGGAGAAGAGCTCTCTGTTGCCCTCAAGGGAAGGCAGAGAGGTAATTATCACCTGTGGGTCAGGGATGTGTTAGCAAGAGGGAAATTGCAGCGTGCCTCAAAGCTGCCCTCTTGAGATTGTGATTCAGAGATGAGTTCAGGTGGCTTGACTTGCATTTTAAATGTGTTCTGTACATCTCCCATATGGATTAGATCTGAGGTGTTGAAAGTGGGGTGCTTGTGCTGTGAAACTACTGCTAATGGCATAGTTCTGTCATGTAACAATCGGGCTGCTGAAGGCTCTCTGATGTGTAGCATCGATGTGCTTTACCCCCCCATACTTTTCAGGAGGGCACTTGGTGTGCTTTCTCTATCTGAACGTGTTTAGAAGGCTGTAGTAGGGTAGAGCTGACAAGAAAATGCTACTGTGTACACACAGAAATGACCCATCACTGCCCTTTGAAGATACAGCCACTGATCATTAACGATTCATTAGCAATTCCCACTTCACTGCTTCCCAAGATGGTGACATTAAATCAGTGCTGTGCTCTTAGTTATGATCAGTGGCTCGTCTAAAGACGTGTGGTGGTGGTGGTGGTGATTGTTTTATGGAGAAGGGTCAGACAGATGTCCCTGCAGGTTGGGAAGCATGAATGCTAAAAAGAACGTGGAGCAAGGAAAAGGAGGGATTCATGCACATGGCACGTTGTCACAGATGGTGAGAGAGATGAGTCAGACTGGGATGTGCTAATAGCTGTTATTGATGAGTGAACTCTCGCTCGAACAGGCGTTAGGATGGCTTCAGATTATCATCATTTGGGGGCCTGTGTGTTTATCCCCAGGTTTCGACAACACAGGCTGTTCAAGAGCTGATGCTCATAGCCACTTGTTCACAGCTGCTTACACACATGGCTGCATAGAGGGGGTTGCCAGCAAGAGGATCTATGCCAGAATCAGTGACTGCCTGTATTGTGTTCCCTTGGCTAAGAGGACACATGTCAATTATTGAAATAACCTTAAAAGAGCAGGGAGAGGGCAGAAGAGTGGAGAGCTGCTACAATAGTACCCACACAATACTGAGTTCATGAAAGAGTCATCAATATGAAAGTATATTTAGCTGCTCTTTTGCCCATTAGTAGCACAAGCAATAAAAACACACCACGGAGATCTAGAGCTTTTGATGTCTTCTGAAGCCAAATTCGTGCTCAGAAGACAGGACAAACTTTATCTTGGTACCCCTTTCATGAGACTGCTTTTTCTGGCCACAGAGGAGTACATTTTTGTCTAGAATGGAAACAAAATGTGGCTGCTAGCTTTCCTACCAGGGAAGTTCTGCAGGAAGAGGTATACTTGGCTTGTAGAAGTATGCTTGGCCTACGTTAAAAGAGTCACTGATGATCTAAGCAGAGTGTGTATCGTGGAAGTAAATAGGGGTAGAAGCACCAGAGGTCCTTGTGTTGGTTGTGATAGGTTCTTACCTTTATTACCAGGCTTCAAGTCAGCTAAACTTCCACACATGGAGACAGGTGGGTGCTGATGTGGCTGGCAAAGTGTTATCGATTGCAAAGGTTGTTCCAAAGACAGAAAGCTCTGATTCCTCCTCCTGCAGGTGAGCTTTGGGTAGAGACTCTGAATTGCGTCACTGCTCTGCGAACCTCACTTTTTCCTCCTCTCTCCCCACTCAGCTTCGCTGGGAGGAAAAGTGAGACCCTTTCTGCTTGTAGTGCTCCAGATTCCTCCTGAGCCTTTTCTGGGAGAGTTATGCAGTGTTGGCTGTGCTCCTGTCCAATGGAACAGAAGGCTGATCTTAAGAGGAAGTGTTCTGGTTGAGATGCCAAAGGAAAGCTGCACTACCTCTGTAATGTTTTTGCAGATGTTTTGCAGGTCAGAAGAGTGCCAACCCAGAAAGACTCCCTCTGGAAGGCACTGTGTTTCTTTTTAAGCAACTGTCAGTGCTCGGCCCATCACAAAGTCACTGGCTGGGTTTGTGTGACTCCCACAAGCTCTGAAAGCAGTCAAAGCCATCCCTTTACAGATGGCAGCACCCAGAAAGATTCAGGAAGGAGTTCTCTAATAATATTGCAGTAGAGCAAGTGGAAGAGCCTCCAACAGGTAGTGCTTTGTCTTCTGGGACAATTTAATAAAGCAGTAGTGACCTTGGAGTGTTGAGGGAGTAATACGTGGTGTCATGGTTTAGCAAGGAGTTGCTTTTGCTTAGTAACAGGGGGAGCGGGTTGCAGTGAAGACCCGGTAAAAGTTTTTTAGACTCTCCCCCGACTCCCGGGTTCAGACCCACCCCCCGGCCTGGCTGGGCCAATCTGGCGCCTCTGCGATCACTATTTAGGGACGGGAATTTGAGGTGCCAGGCAGGAGGTGTAAGAGTGGTACAAGATGGAGGCGACCATGCGGACCCCACAGTCGGAGAAGGAGGAAGGATGGAGCATCAGACCAGAGACCCCTCTGCAAGCCGTGGTGAGAGTGCAGCCGGTACCCCTGCAACCTATGGATCAGCAGCAGCAACTTCATGTGAGTGTGCCCGGACGGGCCAGAGACTGTGTGGGGGAGGCGGTCATGGCACAGGACATGCTGGAGAGCCTGTGCACCGCAGAGCAGCCCCACACGAGAGGCAGAGAGGAGCAGCAACTTTTGGGACAAATGAGCATCGGTACAGCCCGTGCAGGGCTTTGGGACAAATGTGCGTCGGTGCAGCCCGTGCAGGGCTGCCATGTGTGTGTGGTACCTCATGGACTTGCAAGGAGGACTGGTGCGGAACCCACTTGCCCTGAGGTGAGACAAACGGCAGAAGCCACCAGGAACGGACTGACTGAAACCCCCACTCCCTGCCCCCCTGGGCCGTTCAGGGGGGACGGAGGTATAAAACACCGGGATCAGGGCTCTGAGCCCGGGAAGAGGAGAGGGGTGGGGAGCAGGTGGTCTTAAAGGGCTGGTCGGACTCTTCATCTCTGTACCATTCTGTGTTGTTTTGTTTTGGTTCTGGTTTTTGGGGTTTTATGTTTTAGTTGGTATTAAATTGTTTTCTGTTTTTCTTCCCCAAGCCGAGTAGCCTGCTCTGTTTTGTCCTGCACCTTAAGCGGCAATTAAGCCCTCCCTGCCCTTTAGCAATCCTTAAGTCTTCGGTACTTGAGGCTAATCGTGGTCTTTTGTTCCCTGATGGGCCTAAACCACGACACGTGGAATCATAGAATGGCAGGGGTTGGAAGGGACACCTGCATCTCTTAGAGGTGATTGCCTTATTTCTGTGGAGAACCAAGTAAATTAGTGGTGTTCTTACAGCTCCTTTCCAATTCTGGGTTGTTCCATTCTTCTGTCTTGTTCGGAATCAGAGATCACTTAAGAATATTGGCAGCTGAGATTCTTTTATCCACAAAACGCCCTCTCCTTTCCTTGTCTTTCCCTCTTTCAAACATCCACAGTTATGGCAACAAGAATGTTGGAGGCAAATAAGCAGCTGGCAGTCTTCCTAATGGGCAGAAGCACAGACTGGAGTCTCTCCTGAATTCAGCAGCACAGTGGTAGAGTGGTGGTGGCACTGCTAACAGGGACACACACTTGCATCCTGAGCTTGCAGGGAACCTGGATTTAATGAGGTAAGATGTTGCTCATGCTAAACCCTCTGCCAGAGCTGAACGAGCTGATGCATACAAATGCAGAAAACGTGGCCTGAGGTTGTTAACTTGGCAAGTTTTCCACGAATGAGAGTGAGAAGGGAGGAATAAAGTAGGTTTGACAGCTATGGAATTAGACAGTAGTGTGGCAGGGTTTGATTTCCAGTACACTTACATCTGTTCCTTCCTGCTGTCGGTGTCTTTTGTTGGAACCTCACTCTGCAGGCTGTTTGTCTGAAGTGTCTGTGTTATGCTTCAATCCATTCTTGGCTGGTTGGTTTGTGCCTGCTGAGAGCTTCCTTAGCTCAGACTGTTCCCAGTTATAGGGTAACAAAGGTATTTTACAATCCATGTGCCAATAAAGTGAAAAGATGTGGAAAAAGTGTCACCTTTATTTGGCTTCAGATTGAAACGGATTCATTCTTGATGCGACTGAAAGACGTTGGAAGGCCGAATGTGTCCTTAGTTACCTGTGAATGCAAGTGAATGCTCCAAATCTCAGATCTCAGTCCTACTCTCCTGAACTTTCACAGAGGATTTGATTGGAGTTTCAGTCCAAACTCCATTGCTTGGCTTTATCTGCCTGTTGGTTTGAAATGAGTGCAGAGTTGCAACAGGATGGTTCACATTTGAATTTCAAGGATGAGGAGGATCAAGAAGGAGGGAGGAAGGAAGGAAGGAAGCCATCAGGATTCCCTAATTACTTGTAATGGTTGAATTAAGTGGAATAGAGCTACATAAGTTTCGTAACACTGCTGTCTATTAGGAGATACTGGCACTGAAAATGGCTCTTTCTCATAGCACCAGAGTTGTGTGAGAGCCATTTTGTCTTCTTTTAAATGAGAGTTACCCGTGAGTGACAGTACTTGAAGGCTGTCTGTTCTGGCTGGCAGCTACTTCATCTCTGTTTTTATGCACTCAGCTGTATGTTTATAAGCATCCCCTGCAAAGGCACAAGTTAAATATGTGGATTTCTGCCTGCCTGTGCTATAGATAGACTACCTGTAAAATCCCTTTGAGTGAGAGCTGTTTGAAAGTCAGTGTTCAGATGTGCAGGATGTGAGAGTGTGTGTCTGTGTCTGCATTTGGTGACAGACTATGGATTTAATCCTAAAATACCTCCCCAGGCTGCAGCTACCAACGTGACTTACAAAAGCAGTAGTGAGCGAGGCCAACTCAGCCATGTGTCAACTTACATGGCAGTGTGTGTCAACAAAACAGCTCTCCTAAAGTCACAGCTATTTTTAGTGCCGGGGCATCCCAGAATACTGCAGCTGCTTGCACTGGATGCTGAGGGCTTTGCTATTGGCCCCTGTTAGCTTCTGCTCATGGGATCTCTTACTCCTCCCCTGGGATGGAGTGGCCTTGACTCCCAGTGCCCCTGGGTTTTGGTACCCAGACATCTAGAAGCAGAGCAGAAGGAATCAGAGCCTTTACAGCCCTCTGGGGTTGGAAGGGCAGAGGAAGTGGAGAGGGAGGCTGTCCGGAGCCAGTGGCAGTGAAGTTTTACTGGCTGGACTCGGTGTGATGTTGGGAGCAAGCTGCACTGTGCTCTACGTGTTCAGCACATCAAAATGAATGACAGTCCTTATGAGCTCATCTCAAAGGTGTAGTAGTGGTGTTCCCTTACTGCCCCTGAGTCAAAGCCTTACAGAAAGCATGTTCAGAGCTTGGAGATCACCAGAGGCACTGGCAGGGATCAGCTCTGTGTAGCAGTGTGTGCAGGGTGATGTAGTCTGTGTTGCACAACAGAGAGGCTTCTGTCCTGCCCTCAGAATCATGCTCATATGCTCCAGAAGGCAAAACATTTGTGGCCGTGTCCTCTGCTCTTGCTGACTTTGGCTTCCTACCTGAGGGAGAGAGCAGGTTTCTCCTATCAATGACTCAGAGCTCTGTTCTGGCCTTTTTCCAGCAAACAGAAGAGGCTTCAGACATTCAGGCTGAGCAAAGGACACCCGATGCAAAGCTTTTATCTCCTGACCTTACAGGGCTTCTCTGAGAGAGGTGAAAGCTTTCCTAGAGTACTTGGCTCTGAAATGGTTCCCTGGAGAGTTTTCACATCTCTTGATCTCTTTTAGCTTCTCACTGCTATCGACACAGAGCTTATTCTGGGGATAAATCCAACAGCCCTGGTGCTGACTTTCGAGAGAGGAGCAGAGAAAAGACCCTATGCATTTTCTCCTTTCACCTGAGAGACTAGTGGAACTCCATGTGACTGGCAGACTCCAGGCACATGGACCATCTAACACTTGCATGTTGCTGGTGTTTCACTGACTCTATATGAAAGAACAAAATATGCTTTGGGCCAAGTATCATGGAAGGGCAGGATTGGTATGAATGAGAGCAAAAGTATTGGTTCCATGAGAGCTTTGCCTCTGCAGAGATGACCCTTGTAGAGTACATCTGAAGATGAGATTACCAAAGTGTTTTGACCTGTTCCAGTAGAATACACATCAAGGAAAAGTGGAGCTTCAAGGCGTGGTGAGAACCTGTGTGAAGATTTGTCCCTAGTGGTCCTGAGTAGATAGAAGTGCACACGTGGAACACACCTCTGATGGCTGCACCTTGCTTTCTGTACCTGCATATTCTGGCCCTTTCTCCTAGACCATTGCCTCTTGCCTATCTGCTCTACTTACAGCTGTTAGTTGCCCCTGCTCTGCTGCTGTGTACCACAAAAGTTGTGGTCCTGAGCCAGTCTCTGTAACCTCAGACACTCTGCTCTATGGTGTTCTTGAGCTGTCCTGCTTCTTTCTGGATGCTGCCTTCCTCACAGGTTCCTGCAGCTGTGCTGAAGCAACACAGGGCACCTCATGGGGAACTCTTCAGGTTATATTCTGATGTGGATTCTTTGTTTCCTATAGAATTACTCTCACATTGTCATCTAAAAAGACTTTACAAGTGAAAGTCTCATTACTGCTAGCAGTGTGTTTCACAGACGGATGATTCAGGTGTTCTGAGTTGTTACAGGTGTATTTTGGCAGGAAGGGAGATGAACTGGTGCCAGGGGTCATCTTGACTGTTCATCAGCTGCTGGGGTCAGGATACCTTTGGATTGGGATGGGTTGAACTGAGTGGCCCGGACAGGAGACCCCACTAAGCAGATTTTTAAGAGATTTCCTTTATACCATCATTTTTAGGGGGGAGTCTGGCATCTGTATCTTTTCTCATGCCATGCATCAGAGTCGTGGTTAGCAGAGAGGTTTCAAAAGCAATGCAGTTCACTGTCATGGAAAACACCTGACCTGTGTCTGATTCCAACTGGGATCTCAGTAACAGCTGCGAATGAGGCCAAGCTGAATTCCATCAGCATAGCAGGACCTCAAGGGCCCCTTTGGAGTGGGCCTGCAGTACCAAATACAGCTACCCCCCTGCCCTTCATTAGTGTGCCAGCTCCCTGGAGTGAAGAGAGAGGATGTGTATGTGTGTGACTCGGTGGCTAAAGGTGGAGTTGTGCTGCTTCACTTTCTAAGGATGAATTGGTTTGGGACCTGGATGCTTGGTGAGACTCGGATGCTTTTAAGCTGGAGAAGGAGAAAGGTTGAGCACCTGCTGGGCTTCCATTTTGCAAGCAGTTCCTTCCTTTGTAACGACAGGAGTTGTTCTGCTGCAATGTGTTTTTAGTAAAAACAGGCTTTTACATCCCAGAGGCTGCAGGGAGTTGGGTTTGCTTTGTTTTTCCCAGGAAACATTGATTTCCCCACTCAGTCTCAGCAGGTTTTACCAAAAGAATCAAATTGCCTTCTGCTCATTGTCTGTGGGGAGGCTCTGGGGAGCAGGTGAAGGATTTAGCAACTTCAGGGTTTTAGCAAAGTGAAAAGAATCCCTGAACTCCTGGAAAAAAGCTGAAGTTTTTACATGCTTGAGAGTCTCAGTGTACACAGGAATGTACACCCATATGTGTGTGTGTGTGTGTGTGTGTGTAGTGAAACCCTCAACACCCTTATGGAAATGTGGCCGTGCTGCTGTTTCATCAGACATTCCTGTCCAGCTCTGGTCATCCAGGTTCCTTTGGGAATGGTCAGAATCTGCACCTGTGACTTTACCCTTCAGTTGGATGCAGTCTCTATGTTGGATCAAACCCATTAATTGTGCAGTTCCCATCTCCTTTGTTCTCTGATGATGTGCTGGGCCTGTAGCCTCTGCATCCTTACGTGCTGAGGTGAGCACAGTCACTGGCATCCCAGAGGGACCTCCACCGTATTACAGGTGGTCACTCTGGAGCAGGAAGGAGAGGCCTGATGAATCCACACAGTCACAGAATGGTAGGAATGGCTGGAAGGGACCTTTAGAGCACATCCAGTCCAACCCCTCTGCTAAAGCAGATCCCACCTAGATCAGGTCACACAGGAACTTGTCCAGTTGGGTTTTGAGTCCCTCCAGAGAAGGAGCCTCCACACCCTCCCTGGGCAGCCAGATCATGTACTTCTCTCTCATTACTGTCCATCCACCCAGTTCAATACAGCAGATTTTCCCACTGTATCTTAGAAAACTGTTGTCTTTTCTTGACTGTTTGGGCTGTACCCATGGCTGAGTTACTCCATAGTGCTTTCAGGGCCAGGAGCATGGTCTTGGGTTACAACAATGCCTTGCAAGGCTTAGCTCTGCTGCTTTGGCACTGAGAACTGTCTCTGCCTTCTCACCCAGATAGCAGCATTTACCCTTGCTGTAAATACATTGATTGCAGTCTTTGCTGGTTGTTGTGTCCTGGTGTGTCTGCAAGCCAGGGCTCTCTGCTGCTGGTGCTAAGGTGGCCTAGCTGGCTGCTGCAGTTCTCTGCATTGTTCTCTCTGTTAGCCAACAAAGTAATAATAACACAACCACAGCATCTTAAGGGTTGGGAGAGACAGGAGCTGTTATTCTAGAAACACCTGCCCTTCAAACTAACATCTTCACCTTAATTCAGAGCTGGAGCTCCTTCCTTGCAGTTGTTCAGTGAGAGTTATTGTTCCACGAAGTGGCTGTGATTACAGAGATCCAAGTAAGGGCAACACAGGCACTGAGTGTTTGTTTTCCAGACACACAGAAAGAGAAATGAAATCCTTCTGTGGAATAAAGTAATCGGAGACAGTGGGAGTGATCAACAGGCTTCAGCCTTGCTCAGGTCCCACCTTGGAGTCTGCTGTGTGTGGTCTGGGAGGAGCCTGCCTGCCGTGGCTTTTTGCTTTGTTGGCAGAAGTAGGAGCCAGCAGGACTGCACCTGGATAACACCTTTACTGGTATCATCCTTTTTTTACCTAATAGGAACATAGCTAGGCCTCTGGTACCTGCATACCGATTGGGCAGAGGAGGCATCCCAGGAAAAACCAAGTCACTTTCAATTAAAGAAGCAGATGTCACTGTCTGTGTTAGGCTAGGTTATGGCTGTAGGTGGCAATGTGTGTGCTTTAGTGTTTGTGACACCTACAGTGAGGAACTGGCAGAACAGACGAACCCTGATGTATTTCTGAAGCAGTACTGACATTTTTATATACTTGACTCCGTTACTTCAAGCAAATGTATGAGGATGAGCAGTGCTTCAGGAAAAGAGGGCTCCTGTTGCCTGTGCATTCCAAGGCTCACCCTGCAGAATTACATACTTAGGCCTGTTGCCTTCAATTTTTCAGTGACTGAAGATTGAAGACATCCATCTCAGCCATGGTGCTTGCAGATAAGATCACCCAAATTGAGTTGATTAACTGCTGTAATGATAAGCTAGGCCATTGGCCTGCAGTGCCACCTAGCCTCCTCCTCCTTGGGAGAGCAGAAAGTATGGCATGAATATTCAGAAAGATAAAAACTGCTTGGAAAACATTAATGTAGTCATCTTTTTTTTCCCTCCCTTTGTTTAAAAAGATAATATTTCAATCTCATCAGAACATTTTCAGCAGCAGCCTGACAGTTGTTGCCCTGGTGTTAGCCAGTGGGAGACAGAAAAAGACAACCAGAGATCATTTTTCTTCATCACCTTAGCTCCTTGTTGAATGCAAGTGTCGCCCAGAATCTGTGAGGTCTGAGCTTGGCAAGGAAGCAGCCAAGCTAGTGCATGGCTATTTAATATTTCAGCAGTCTGATTCATCTCAAAGTGATTCAGAGACTGTTGGTAGTTGTCCTGCCACGAGCTGCCATCTCTGCGGTGAAGCTGGAGCGGTTAGTGACATGCCACTAGTGCTTTGTGGCGTTGCACAGCGTTCACGAGTGGAGAGTATGTGGGGAAATGAAGGCAGCAAATGAACTTCTGCCGGGACACTGCTGTGAGCAGCTCTGCCAACTGAAGAAGTCACTCAGAATTGGCTCTGTCCATGGGCAGACCGCTGAGGGCAAAATCAGCCATGGGGAAGGGGAACCAAGGCTCTGCTGCCTACCTGGCCCACGCGTGCCTTGATGAGGCAGGGCTGCTGCTCTCCTGTTCCTCCTCCTTCCCTGGTTTATTGGGTGAGAGGAAGTTGGTGTAGTTGAGTTTGGAGAGTAGCTGCTGCAGAGACAGCTGTTTGGCTGTGCTTCATGGGGAGACACGGAACTGAAGGAAGAGACTGAGACATTAGCAAGGCAACAGCATTCCCAGATCAGGTTGGATGCAGGAGGTTAGGGAAGAGGAAGAAACATGTCTTTACATCCATGAACTCCACCAACTTTGCCAGAGGCCTTTGTGCCTCTCCCAGCCTCTCTGCTCTAACAGGATTGTTTTTTCTTCACCCTTTGGGTGCCTAACCTGGGGCTGCTGTCCTAGTGTCAGCAGAATCAGGCAGCAAATGGGGAACGTGCACTGCCACAGGCTGCCTTTGTGCACTGGGCTCTCAATTCGTTTGCCATTGGCAAGAACTCAGACTAAGCTCAGCGAATGTGGGTGAGGTGGGACACTGGTACTGGTGTGGCATGGATTTCAGCTTGCATTGTAGCAGTACTCAAGGCCCTCAGTGGCTGGATTTTGTCATGTGCTTGTGGAAATTCTGGACAGGGAGGGGTGAGGAGGGGAAAAAAAGAAATCTCTTGAGTTGCATCTCCAAATCCTGATGGGTTTTCTTCTTTATCCATAGAGGTTCCTGCACTGGTTGATGGTCTTTTTATATATATATATATGAAGAATTCAGTTTGAGACACACTGCAGTAGATTTTGGCTTGACTAAATAAAGAATCAGGTGTCTAATGGTTAGCCACAGGCTGTTTGCTCATACAGATTACGTGCCAGAGCCTGTTAAGAGCCCTCTGGGTATGTCTTACAGAATATATTGGGTTAAACAAACCCTGTCACTAAGCACTGTAAAGCTGTAAAATGCTATCCACACTCAAGAGATCCAATAAATCAACTTAAGGGCTTAACACTGGAGCCATAACCTCTTGTTCTGAGGGAATGAGATGCCCATTCTCTGAGTCTAACCAAACAAAGGGTGAAGTACTCCAGGGGAGTTAGAGAGCTACCGGCTTTGCTTAGGGATAGATTGGTATCTCACTCTTTAAAACGATCAGGTGCTTTGGAGTGATGGCAGTTGAAACCAGTGAACAAAAGTGAAGCAGCTGGAGCTGGCACGGTGGTACCTATAGGTGGTGCTGGTCGGTAGGGCACAGTAGCCCTGAGTCCATGAGAAGGCACTTGTGGATGCACCTGCCATCAGGTGCAGTGTCTGCTGCGTTACTCTAGAAGCTAAAAGCTTCCTTGCGTTGTTGGGATGCTATAACAGCCCCAGAGAATCCCAGCATGCTGTTGTACCTGCTGGCTAATGGGAATGGCAAGTGAAATAAGAAAAGGGAATTCAGTTATAGTTTTCTTACCCACTGAGCTTGTTCATGGGCTGTGGGACAGGGCCCTGGGCTGTGCAGTTGCTGCCCTGCCAGCTGTGTGATTGCACTCGGCTGCCCATCCCTTTAGGAGCTGCCAGCCTTTGTTGCTCCCTGAGAAATAACTTCAGTGGTAAAAAGCTGGGCTGCAATGGGCAGGGAGACAGAAGGCAAAATCAGGAGTGACTCTCTGAGAAGCTGAGTGCAAATACTTTGTTCCTCAGTCACTAACATGCCCCCAGCTTTCAGCTACAGATCCCCAGAGTCTTGGATAAAAGCTCTTAGATGGTTTAAGTAGTCCAGTTTGACTGTTGCTCTTTCCCTTTGTGGTGCAATCTGAAATGAAACATTTCACATGTTGCCTGCTGGTGGCCTGTGCTGATTTTCTCTCCCCATTTTTTTCCCCAAATCCCTCACTCAAGTCCGACCAGACTCAGTCAGCTCCTCAGTATGTGCAAGTGTCTCAGGTTAAGAGTGAGATAAAACTCTTTCAACCAAGGTACCTCCTCTGACACTCCTGGAATAAGGCCATAAAGCTCCAGCAGGTGATTTATTGGTGTAGATGGAAGAAGGGCGATGGCAGCTCTCTTTATGTTCTCCACCACGCTCAGGGACCTGAAAAAATACTGTCTCTTAAGTTTTTAAGAGGCCGTTTCATGCTGTCTTTAAAAAGGGTAGTCTCGGCTGAGGTGCTCACAATGAGAGAATAATGACAATATGACGTGGGCAAAAAGCACTGTGTGTGATCCAAAATGACAACTTGTCAGAAAGTATAATGGACAGCCAGGGGTGGTGTGCCTGACCTGGAGACAAGACCATTAAATGTCTTGAAGTTTAAGTTGGGCAGCCCTGCTGTGAAATGTGCTCCAAGGCCCCCGTTGTCTGCTGGGTTGCTAAAGGAGCCTTTGAAAGTGCCTGAAGGTAAATTAAGGAAAGGTGATAATTTCAACTAGAAATCCTGAAGAGCAGCAAAAGTAGACAGACCCTCAGAGGTGAGCATCACCCCTAACACATCCTTTAGTTCTCTCTTGCACTGCTGCTCCTTTGTTCTTGTCCCCAGTGAAACGTCACAGCATTGTTTACAGTGCCCAGGGCTGCCAGGTTTGTGCCTGGGACCTGGAGGAGGTGGCTGAAGCTCTCAGCTACTGCCTTGGTTGAAGTACCAGGTAATTAATTACTGGAGGCTCTACCTGATTCTTGTTTCTCTTATCCATGTTGGACAGTGGCATTGTTTTCCTTTTAACCCTTTTCACCTCGTTCATAATCTAAGAACACACCAACACCACATCATCTGCTTCAGTCACCCTTGGAGATGCACACACTTCATGCTGTGAATAGTGAGTGTGGATGACCACAGTGAACCTCGAGTCCATGCATCCCTCTGAAAGGAGTGCTAGGGGATGGGAAGAAAAAAGAGAAACCATGAGAAAACCAGGCCTTGCAACAGGCTGCTTAAATGTGAGTGAAGGTGTTGTCTAGTTTTAGGCATATGTGTAGGAGAGACGTGTTTCTGCTGTGTAGTGTAAGTGGTTAAAGAATTATTCAAAGCAGATCCCACAGTTCCACTTCCAACTGTTCAACCACTAGTAAGGAGCATCTCCCTTTTCCTTTGGATTTGCAACTCCTTTAAATGTTAATGCTTCTGCAGGGCCAGACTTTTGGCTGCAGGGCTATCTGGGGAATGGTGCTGGTGCACCTGAAATGGAACAGCTGTTTCTTGACTGGTACTACCCTGAGCTGTTGATGAAACCCTTCAACACATCCCAAAGCAAACCAAGCCTTGTAAAGAATTTATATGACTGCTAAACAGCTTACATTAAAGACATGTGTATTGATTTATAGCTCCCCCTCCCCAGCTTGTAAGGACAAAACATCTAAGGTTGTGGCTGCCTGCCACCTTTCCCAAATCCTAGGTACTTGTAGATGTCTGTCTGTTGAATGTGGATCTGGTTTAAGTATCTTCATTTATTTTAGTGAAGTCTGAGCACAATTAATTGGAGTTAATTTAGCAAGTGAGCATGTGGACAAGTGTGGGAAAAGCTTGTGTGCTGCTTGTGTGCTTTTCCAGGGACATCAGTCAGTGTAGTATCAGCTCTGTTCCCTCCTTTCACATCTCCTTAAAACGTCACCATCCCCAAAGCAGGACGTATACCCCAAAAGTGACAATCCCAGGGTGTCTCTGACAGTTTAGCAGGAGCAATGTGGGATTCAGTAGGAGGTTTGTTTTACAAGTTAGAGCATGAGTGATGGTGCTCAGCCCCTCTGCAGAGGGAGCTTTTCATTGCTTTGTGGTATTTAAAGTGATGAAGGGGGTTCTGTCTGTCCTATGAGAAGTATCTGAACCCTGAGGTGGTGGCTTTGCTCTTTCAAAATGCATAATGTTAGGGCAAAGCACTTCTGGGACTCCTTTGGCTCTGGCTGAAGGGAAAGTTTCATGTCTGACTCTGTCGTGCTGGCACTTAGATGTGCAGGACAGGGACTCACTTTCCTTCGGTGCTGCCTGCTTTCACCTGCTGCACAGTCTGTAACAAGTCATTTACAAGGCTGCAGCTCTGTGTCCTTTCACTCCTGACAAAGAAGTGAACCCTTCTTCAGGACGCGATAGTTCCCAGGCAGCTGAAATCAGTATCAGGAAAGGCTGGAGCATGCTGGGCTTTGCTGATGTAACGGGCTCCTTGCGATTTTCATTCAGCTGTGGTTGGCTGTGAGCTGGCAGAGAGCCTCAGATACGCCCACAACTCCGATGAGGTCATCGCTGCTTTTTGTTTTTTTGGTGGGGGTTTTTATTCCCTTCTTCTCCGGGCTGCTTCGGGAGGAGTCTGCGATGCCGGAACATTTCGGGTCAGCGTACTAATCCCCACACCACTGCAAATCTCTGGATGCAGGAATCCCCCTTCTCCACGCCCCCTTTCCCAGCACCATCGCAGACCCCGCTCTCCCTTTAAAAGGAGAGGAGGAGCAAAAGGAAGATAAATTTACCGCAGTGTATTTTATAATTGACGCTTGCATCCAGGTCAGAGGGGAGGGTTTTTCTGGCGAGGCGTTACAGAGCTACCCGCGACTAACACGAGCGTAAAGCAGCTCCAGGACGGAACAAACTCCCGACCCTGCCGCTGCCAAGAGTTAAAACTACTCTCCCTGCCCAGCCGCTCCGTCCCTTCCCTCGTAGCGTGTGCCGTGCAGAGATGCATCCAGGCGCTGGAGAACGGGGGAGGTCCCCGCGGCTGTCAGTCAGCGGGGGCTGCCGGGCACGGGACGAGCTGATCCCGGAGTAAGGACTGACCCCGGCAGAGAGCAGAGCGTAGCTGGGGGTGCCCAGCCCCGGCCTCGCACCGTTCACGGAATCATCACCCTCTCGGCATCTTCCTCCAGCCTCGGAGCCGGGTCATCGCTTGCAGAGAACTGCCCACTAACTTGGTCACCGACGCCGGGGCTGCCCGCACGGCTGTGGGCAGCATGGGGGCTGCGACATTCCCTCTCTACTCCGGGGGCAACCGGCTTCGTCTCGTTTCTCCCCGCACGGCCGAATCCCGCGCTGGAGCCCCCGTGGCACATCCCCGTGGCGATGTCGTGCCGGGGGCGCGGAGCCGTGCCCGGAGCATCTGAGCACCGGCCGAGTCGCGGCACTGCGGCAGCCGCCGGAGCTCCCCAGTACCGCCGACAGCTCCCCAGCACCACGGACAGCTCCCCAGCACCACGGAGAGCT
>WBNH01010035.1:0-159821 GCA_013401255.1 Urocolius indicus | reverse complement strand
GGGAGGGAGGGAGGGAGGGGAAGCTACAGCTACTCAGAGCAATGTTTGCCAGAACTTTTCAGTGTGGTCAAAACAAATATATTCTCCCCTTGCCTAATGTCTGGAAAAGTTTGAATCTTTTTCTTTCCTGAAATTTCCCAAACCAGATTCAAGTAAAAAGAAAACCAGCATGGAAAGCTTCACTCCACAGTGATACCAAATGGTTAAAGTTTGGCAAAGTTGTCAGCAACTGCAAACAGGGAGTTATCATAGAAGAATGTTAGGCAATCTTAGGAAAACCTCATCTATTACACCACCACTGAGCATAAAATGCAGTGTAAAACATGTGACTTGATGCTTCTGATAAGTAAGTACAGCATTCTGTGATGGATTTTGGCAATCATTTCACTGCACATTATTTTAAAAGTGCATTATTTTATTTTGCAAGATGTCATCAAATTGGAAAAATCTTTTTTGTCATGGGCCAAAAGGACGTTTAAATCTAGAAGTAATAAGAACATCAGCGCTGGCAATGATTGCCACAAATAATGCCCCGCAATTCTCTTTGTTTGCAAGTATCCACGATTGGCTTTTTTAATGGCTATATTATGATTGATTTTCAAAACCAGGAAAACAGCCATGTTTAAAATGTGCCTTACTAACTGTAAGAGGTGGTTTTAAAGGCAAATAATTGAAGGGATTCACAGCTAAGATTTAGTTTTGAGGCTGTAATTTACCTCCCTGAGCACAGCAAAGCCTGGCTTCACCTTCCTGGCACTGAGCAGCAAGCCCCAGTCTTCAGCCTTGAGTGTCCAGCTGCCCACGCCACTCAGTGCTGGCACTGTGGAGGCAGGACAGACACATGGTCATGGTGGCTCCTCAAAGGCCCATACAAGAAGCCAGGACTGAGGTGATGCCAGCTGCAAGGCCCTGCCCAAAGGCCCTCCAAAAGGGACCCTGTGGCCTATCATTAGAGATACTTTATAGGAATAAACAAAATAATAAAATATTTGCATATCTGACTACTGAGTTTCCTGGCTTTCCCATGCTTATGTAAGTAGTGGTCCATTACACTTAGCAATCATATTTAAGGACGCAAGCACACTCCCAAACTAACCAAACAGCCAAGTTCTTAGTTCCCTGGAGTGTGCTCTTAAGTGTCTTCTTTATGGCTCTGTAAGGTCAAAAGAGCTTTGTTTTTCACAGATGGAGAAGACTTGATAGAGCTCACTTGTTTGTTTTCTGTATGTAAACAGAAGCGGTTTTCAGAGGTGATCAAGTCTATTCACAGGTTTACAAGATCTGACCATTCATGAATCTGCTGGTTTTAATCCAGACTTCTTGCAGATCTTCACATCAGGACCTGCGATGTACCTCCCTTTCAGTAGAACACAACTTTTCTGCAACCAGCCTAAAGATAAAGGCAAGCTATATACCAAGTGCTTTTCCCCCCAATAAAGGCTTCTAAAGGAAAGTCTGCAATTAACTTCAGCAAATTTTATAGAGATAAAATATTCAAATCTCCAGGGAACCATACCAACTGAACTAATACAGAGGTGATTCGGTCTTCAGTAAGAGGGCTTAGTAGAAAACTGTTCTGTCATTTGCATATGAAACAAGAGACATTACTCTGCAGGCTTAATAAATGATGCTGGAATGACAAAAATAGTGCTCAGAGGAAACCCTGTCTCCTGCTACGCAGCTTCCAGTCCTCAGTTTTCCAAACGAACTGGTCAATATACTAATCTTTAAAAATAGTCCTGCATGGTGAATTTGTTGTCCAGCAGCTTGAGGTTTTGTTTTTCAGCTGACAAGAATCTTAAGCTCAAACACAGCAGAGTCATTCTCATCTGGGTTTGACTTCTTTCACCAGCAGCGTGTACCACCAGTGCTACATCTCATATGAAGAAATTTTTTTTCTCAGATTGAGGAGAGAGAATTCAGGCTGGCTGCTCACAGAAGAAGTCTGCTGGGCAGGTAATCAGGGATCTTTCATTTTATTTTATTGGGTTTTTGGTTCCTTTTTTTAAACTGATCAAATTTCATACAGAGAATCATGGCGAAACAATAAACATGGGAGCCTAGAATAGCATTTTTGCAGAGACAAGTTTCAGGATGGAATAACGCTTTAATTTTTTCCAGACTTCCCACAGTATTTCTGGCAAGCCTTGAAAGCTGTAGAAGAGCAAGTAAATGGATTCCAAATCTCTACCATAGGCCAGATTGTATTTAGCCCTGCATGGGACTGAAAGGAGCGAGCGCGAGGGGAGAGAAAACAAAGAACCTCCTCCTGTGCCGAGGCATAAAACAGCAGGGAAACATGAGCACTGCCTCATGCAACGATGAATCATGACATCAGTTTCTCCCCAGAAGGGCTGGGAAGAGTTTAGGAGTGATTGGCAGTTGTCCCTCCTTGGCACCAGCCGTCAGAGCTGTTCAAACACGAGGAAACATCTTTGCAAAAGACCGCTGCATTTCACCTGCCAAATTTCTTTACAACTCCTGAGAGGACCTCAGCCAAAATGCATGCTGAGACATCTTGAATAGCAAGCCCTTCCTCTTCCAATTGATCTCCAGCACTGGCCCTGGTCTCAGTCAGAGAACAGAAGAGATGCCTGAATCTCAAGAATTCAGAAATTCCAAGGAACAAACACATGTAATGGGCAGACTGACTACACAGTTTACGCTTCCACAAGATTTTTGGTGGTGGTGTTTGGTTTGCTTTTTATTGTTTTTTTTTTTTTAAAGTCTGTTGTCTTTATGATCTGAGAAGCTGAGGAAATATTATTTCTAGAAGAAAAGATTTTGAACATCTTAGCATACTACCATCATACACTTGGAAAGAAGTAAAATATTCCATTATTCTCACTGTGCAAAACAGTAACTGAAAAAAGGGGGTTTTGGTTTTGTCAATTGAAGGTGAAATCAAGATGTTCTTGTTGCTTCCCTATCTAACAGACTCTAGTATTCTTTTACACCTTATCAGTAATTCAGTTAAATATCTACGCAGCATTGTCAGACTTCAGATATCTTTACTAGTGGATTTACAAACTCTCTAAAGCAATTGATACAGTTTTTCTACTGAAAGATAATCTCTTCCAACCAAAACACTGCTACTTATTTAACTAACAGGCTACACCACTGTTCATGTAAAACAATGTAACAACTAAAGCAAAGAAAGTAGGTCAAATTGGAGGGCAGGAATAAAACCATCTTCCTGACTACAAAACAAATCTCCACCTCAGAAATCTTCTCCCTTGCTCCTTGCCATTTGTTTGTTTGTTCAGACTTCTACTTTGCTCCTAACTCAAATTATCAGCTATAGAAATAATAACTTTCTAAAGAGACCTCATAGTTATGCAGCAATACTTCCCAAAAATAGATTTTTTTTGCACACAGTTCTGCCACTGCACCTCTTCTGCAGTAAAATCTGATCAAGATGGGCATAATCAGCAGAAGACTGACAAAAATTATTTCTGCTTTTGAAAACAGTACACTATTCTGTGTAATAATTTATCAGTCTAGTCATATGACCACAATCTTTTTTTAACTAGAAGTGACTAGAAGGCCCTTTTACTTTCAGCTGCATTATAAATTAACAGCCTTTTTACTAGCATCCTTTTCGAAGCTGTAAGACTCATTATTTAAAAATAAACACATTGGAAAAGAGTTGACCAGTATTAAATGAAGGTACACACAAAATGCTTCAAATAGTAGAAATTATCATTTTGCAGTCATCAATTAAAACTTACAATTCACTCTCTTAAGTGGTATTAACATTTAAGACTGTTAAAAGATCAAAGGACCAGGACAACACATTTTCATCCTGTATGGCTTAGTCCACAAGCATTTGATTCTTGCTGATATACTGTCACTTTGAAAAGTTCTTCTCACGTAACAACAAAGGTACGTACAGTACACAGCAGTTTGCCACAAAAGCACCACTGAACCATTTTCCTCTCTCACTGCCCAGAGTCTTATTCACCTATACCAGATGTGGGTGCAGCAGTATGGTCATTTGTTATAGTCAGAGAAATGGCAAAATTATTATATGATAAAAAATTCATGCAGACTTTTTTAAAAGTAAGATGTCTTCACGCATTCTTTGCAAATGAACGGTCAAACAAGTAGCCTTGGTTAGATGGAACTGTTGACAGTTTTGAACTTAGGTCTCTAAATGAATACTCCTTTCTTTCCCTTACATTGGCCCCTGGTGTGTTTTATGTAAGGATATTTAATAGACCCCATCAGCTCACAGTACACAAGGCTCAGAATTGGTTGCCTTTACTGAATAGGCTGGGAAAGCTGCCTCAACAAATCTGTTCATGCTTAAGGTTTTGTTGTTGCCAACTGACGTGCTTGAAACTGCTGCCTTTCCATCCTCTGCTGTTAGTTTAACTGCACATTCACAGCAGAAAGGGCAAAAGATATACTCTATAACTATGCCAAAATAAAAAGCAAGACTGCTCTTATGCCCAAAATTCAACCCGGCTGGTGCAGAACTAGTATCTATTTTTCCCTGGGTCAAGAGTTTTGGAAAAAAACAAACAAACAAACCCAAAACCAACAGTCCTGAATTTCATCAGTCCTCTGGAGCCTGAGAACCTTTTTAAGAGCTCAAGCGTGTATAGGTAGTTTCCTTCTATTAGCCATAATAAATACATTCGAGCAGAGAATAAAAAAAAAAAAAAGAGATGCAAAATAACAATAGATGCAAGGTTGACACTGGGGCAAAACAGATGAAATTGCTGGAGGATTCTGTCCTTATGTAAGACCCTGTCATGCTGCCAAGGTCAGCTGGAGCTTGGGTTATCTGTTGCCTGAGGCTACTCTACCTTGTTTTTCATTCAGGGGTCATTGTTCTTCAGTTGTTTATGTGGATATTATTCCACACTTTTCCTCATGCTTTGCTCCCTTTTCAGCTTGCAGTCCCTAAAGCACATACCAGAAACCCGTTCTGGAGGTGCACTGAGAAATCCAGAGTACTCTAATGGGAAAGAGCAGCTCTGAGTGAAAATAGAGTTTTCCCCTTTAAAGGAGAGTGAGAGACAGAGAGAAGATATTTAACAAATCCTTTGTGAAAAGTGAGAAATTCACTAATTAGTTCTAAGGCCAGTTTATGTATCCAAACTAGGGAGATGTCATCTAAATATCTTCATCAACATAAACAAGGTAGTTAAACAATGCATTGTTTTCCTGGTATTTTACTACCATTTAATAGATTACATTTATCAGTACTTCAGAGATTTATCAGAATGACATAAAGGAGAGGTGAGGAAAATAAAGTGGAAAAATAAAGGCAGATAACACAGTGTTATCTGATATTACATCAGATGCATAGCAGCACAGTTGAGGTTTTCAAGTGGAGGTTTCAGGTAAGATTTTTACAGTAGGATATAGCAGAGCATGGGGCAAAGAGAGAGAGAGAACAATATCTTCCATTGTGTTAGTTACATTTTGCATCAGTTCATTTAAAACTATGGCAAGCTATGCCAAAAAGCTTTCTTATTCCTTCCTTTAGGGTCAGTATCTGTAGAAATCTTTTCAGGAGTCATTTGCACTGAGTTGTAACACGCAATACGTTCAGCTTTCACAGGAAGATTTATACAAAAAGTGCAGAATGGAACCCCTACCATTAGCAACACCAGCTGCCGTTGACTGAAGTGGGAGGTGGATTTGCTTCCATCAAAGCTGACTTTGACAGAGGTACTCCCAAAGAGACATGTAATAGGCTTCCTTATCCTTTCCTCTCTGTGGGGTTTGAGGAGGTTTTTAAGCTGCCGCTGCCTTACATGCCCCTAAATGCAAGACACAGAATACGTTTTGCCTACTTTGGATTTTAAACTGTTAATTTGTTGTGAAAGAAAGGGAGACGAGAGTTTCATCTAAAATGAATAACAACATTATTAATGCAGCTATAATTTTCTGTGTAAGTTTTGTTTCAGATACTTTTCCGTATTTTAGGGAGATTTCTTTTTTCCCAGTCGTCCTCAAGTTCGTTACATCCTCCAGGACAATTACAATTTCCTAGTAAAACAAGCAACATATGCAGCTCTAGGATAAAACTAATGGAGAAAAGTATACCTAGAAGGAGTTACTGCAAAATTCTACATCTAAATAGTCTCCTACTTAGACATGAAAGAGAAACAACAACTGGAAGCCTAAGGAGCCTAGATTTTTAAAAGATTGACTGACGTTTGAAATCAAATGGGATTAGCTCAAAGTTCCTTAAGCACTAAATACGAACCAGCTAAATAAACGGGTTGCTCTGCCTAAATTGTATACTTTTGCAGTATACATATATGTTTCAAATCTATTTTTGTAATGTCATAAAGTTTGTATAGCATTCATAGCATTTCGTGATGGCCTTTATGTTGTAGAAAATAATATAGTGAAAAGGAAACATCTGGAAATCTTTTATCAGCACAAGAAAACTTCTTTTTCTTTGAGAAAAAAGAGCCTAGCTCATTCTGTGTGCATACAGAAAGTTCACTCACCTTGATAAAAAAAGAGAAAAGTTTCAGGAAAAGCTTTGAAAAACACTTTCCAAATGGTGAACCTCATCAGAAATAGTTTTATGTCCCTTGTATGGGATTTACAGAATCTGAGGGGACAGGATTAATCAAGGTCACTACTTGAAACAAGATCTGTCCCTACATCGTGTCAGTTACACAGCTTTGGGAAAAGATCTTTAAACCTTTGTAGAAAAGACTACATGGAAATAGCTGATAAACTAGTATTGATTTTCACATATCGCCCTTGTCAAAAGGATTTATTGATGTGTCAATGCATGTTGTGGCAAGGATCATAGCAGGATAGCTTTAAAGGATTTATGGTGAATCTATAGGCTTTAATACACTCTGTGGTAAATAACTAACAAGTACTATGTATATTGATTCTTGTCATGTGGTCAATGGAATCTTTAGGCCACTAATTGTTAGTATTGACGAACGGTTCATGATCTAAATGAGCAGCAGGACATCATTCCTAATCAGCATTGCTCCAAACACAGTTTTCATCACCATTCACCTCCTTCTACGGAACAGTGTTTACTCGCAGAAGTACACATCAGGACTCAAACTTCCTAACTTTAGGTGGAGTCTGCATAGGCTCTTAGTGTTCAGAATCTTGTCCTCAACTCTGTGGTGGTTCCACAGACCTTTAAGCATCTTTAACTCAATTTAAAATAGTCACAGGACAGTTAATTGCGGTTGCAACTTTCACCTGGATTATTCCTCATTAGGACCTGTAAGTGGACACCTTACTCAAAATTCAGGCACCTGCCTGTATCATTAGTTTTATTATTTTCTACCTTGTAAGAATTCAATATTTAGACACAGGTGGGTACATAGATCAGACACCGATTTGATGTCTGCAAAGAATCTCGGGAGGAAAGAATTATTACGGGTTTTGTATAGTTGTGTGCTCATTCCTGGCAGCTAAATGTCTGAGCCATAACTTTTAATTTTATTGTTTATAAACAAATAAAGAAACAATTAAATAGTTTTAGAAATATTTATCAAATTTACTGCTAGTGTAAAATCAATACCCAGAACTCATATAGCTGCTTAATTATTAGTTAAACAATATATAAAGTTTCCATTCATATATGCAGAACTAGGTAAACACGGTGTCTGTATGCAGAGCATTATCAATTCATTCCATTATCCTTGCATCTTACACAGAGTGATAAATACACTTTACATTGTTTTTGAATGTCTATCAGATACCACAGAGATCCACTAGCCTGGCTCGCAGCATCTCTGACACACACCAAAAAATACTCTCATTAAAAAAACACCTCATTAAAAAATACCCCAAGACCTAAAGCTTGAAAACCGGTCTTCAGTACACCCCTTTCTCCTCAAATGTTTGAAAAAAAGAGATGGTAACATCAAGCTTATCAGAGTTAGATTAATTAGGGCCAAAGATGGATTAAACTGAAATCTGAAGGTCCCTAAGAGCATAGAAGCAGGGTATTCTCTTTTACGTGTTTATCCAAACCAACCTGTAGGAGGAAAGCTAGGGGTGGGATCTCAAACTTAAGTTTAAATACTGACAGATCATACTTGCTATTTAACATTACTTTGTTCCTGGGTTTTCTAGAGCAATGTTTGCGAGCCTCTTTAAAAGGTTCTTTGGCCTAGGCACTAGTGATTAGCGTTGACTTCAGTTTGCTATGCTTTACTGCAAAGGCAATTTGTGGCTTGCAGCGAGCATTTGAGGGAATATTGGTAGAACAGACAGTCTCGGTGTCTAGTCTACTTTAAGGATGATTGGCTTGAGATAGCTCTTCACACCACATCTATAATAATCAGTCATCAGCTTATTAAGTAGAGTAAAACCCAATAACTTTCTATTAACCATTTCAAAGCATGGAGCCAACCTGGTACTCACGCATACATTGCATGTATTGTATGTACTCCAGAGAAACCATGTCTAGCATATAACAACAAATGTTAAATTAAGTAATTTTTAGCAAAATGCTTTGAAGTTAAACTTATAAATGTATTTAGTGTTTCTGCTCTTTTGAGAGCTTGAGCCAGAACTCCCTTGCATCTTCTGTTTCCGATTACTGTTGGGTAAAATGACGTGATTGCAGCACAGGTTACTGAAGCCAAGAGAAGTCAAGGGAAATATACTCAAACATTTTCTCATTACTCAATTACAAACTGCAACAAACCTTCTGATCCTGACAATAATAACACAGAGGTATGTGTTTAGCTGTATGTATATGTCTCAATTCCATTTACTTTAAGCAGATCTTAACAGCTCTCCTTTAAAGAGATCCTTGCCTCAAAAAGCACCTTCATTATTGGTTAACTAGTGGCCTCATTTCTTACAAATTGTTACCATTATATTATAAAATCATCGTTTTTTTGCTACATTCAGGTCACATGTCTTCAAAGCAGTGGACATAAATATAACATCCTGCCTGACTATCTTAAATGTAGTGTACAATACACGCAGAAGGGCAGCAAAGTAGGTTCTTAAATCCTTCCAGTATCCATGAATACAGGGTCACATTTCAGAAACTAAAAGTTCCCTTTTATAGCAGGCTAAACTACTGAGCCTTGGTGTAGATCTGAATAAATACATTTTTAACCTATTCAAACTGTATTATTTCATTCATATAATACCTTCATTAAGATCCAGTAAACTTTATCACAATATAATATATGGTGAGAAAAAAGGAAGTCATTAATGAAATACACTAGGAAGGGTAATATAACGAATAGGTTCCGTTTTGCGGGATTAGAAGGCTGACTAATTATTAGTATTGTTCTTTACAACCTCCTGATGAGATTAATAATAAAATACCACATGGGACTTCATCATCTTCTGCTCAATTCAATATTTAGCTGGCAATTTAGCTTCATCTAAATATCATCTTCTGCCGCTCCCTAGACAGCCAAATGTTACAACTAAGCAATCCATGCACTCATTGCAGGCAGTGTCATGTGCCCTAGATGGTACAGAGCAAGGAGATAGGTATCTTGCATCTAAGATGGGACACCCAAGCATGTGAAAAACAGTAAATGCCCCACTCAGTCCTTTTGAGTTACTTGATAGCCAGAAAAGTAGTCAGAGAAGAGAGAATTATATACAGTATCATACTTGTATACACTGCCCTACAGAGAAGCTCAAATTTTTTAAAGCAACATAAACTAAATAAAAAGGAAGTTGAAAAAAGTCATACCTAAAAGCAATGAAAAATAAAAGGTCCTAACTAGGATTGACTGAGAGGCTCTTTGATACCTAAATTCACTTCTAATTGTGATTTCTCATTCTTTGAAGAAGTCTTCTTCACCTTGTTCCACTTCACCAGAACGATGTTCAACCCTATGGCACAGAGTAGCAAAGGAGTGGCTAAAAGGTGAACATTAGTGGTACAATGCCGACCAAGTGCAGAAAGGTTTGGAAAGCAGGCTTGAATATGGCAAGTAACACTCCAGGCCACAGCTATCAAAGCCAAAGGCAACCTTGGAAAGATGGATTTGTCCATCCCTACCTTGTACTTCTCCAATTTCATTAATATTCTGTAAATTTTAATAGGCATAGTTGCACAATATTTTAAAGAATAGGAAATAGATTGAACTGAGAATATCTTGAAAAAGTGCAGTTGGCAATGGTGCATATGGTGTTTCCTGGGGACATCACCCAGGCTGATCAGAGAAAAGGCACTGAAGCTCCACCATGAGATATTTTATGTTTTCCGTAACTATCAGCTCTGTCACTAAAGGCTGATCTGCAAATGTCTCCTGTGTCCAATTATCACTACCCATTTTGGTAAATGACAAGCTATCAGGACAAATCTGTCTTCAAGACTCCTTCTGGGTATTTAAACATAGCACATTTCCCTGTTAGAAGCTAAATCTGTGGGCATAAGCACTATAAATGCAGTTTACTGAACTTATGGCAAGACTGTCTTCTTTTGAAGAAACCAAAAGCCTTGTTATGGTTTGAATACAGTTCCTCTCTCTCTTTTAAAATATACAGATCGTTTGATCCTTTATACACCAGACTGGGTTACAGAATGAAAGCAGAACTTCAGAAGAATTGAGTGAATCCAGTCACTTTCAAAGTGATTGTAATTTGAGGCAATAAATGGGATTCTACCTAAATACAGCTCATTTCCCCTGCAAATCAGATTGATGTTATAATCAGGTCTCTTCAAACCATGTTAATCACATGGTTAATCACCATGTGATTAAGTGTAACAACTCTTTGCTGGCACAACCTGGGCCCAGCTTCATGCCAGTTTCTTCAGGCGGCTCTGTGAACGATTTCTTGGATCTCATAGAGGAGAAGCAGCAGATTTCCCAAAGAATCCCTAAACCTGAGTGTTTTCCCCTAGGAATGTTGGGGACACTGGACAGAGGGGCTTGTGCTTTACAGAGACCTTTCCTCTCCATTCACCCCTATTTTTACCTGGGAGAAGAGGAAAATGAAAATATAAAATCTACCTCTTGAAATACTTCTCTGCTGATGACAATTGCCTGTTTTAAATGTTCCCAAAGTTACAATTTCAAGTGCAATGTTTTTCCCCACACTTTTAACAATTTTAACTGTAACCTGTCATACATTCATAATTAGAGGTGCCCTTAAAGATGTGTGTAAAATTCAGGTGTGATATGAATCTTACTCCAGCCACCTGATCACATTGCCCTGAGGTGCCTGACAGGAGCCAGCTGGTCCCAGGAGCACCATCATTGTTGCTTTCTTCAGTTGCCATGCTGAGGTAAGGATGGAGCAAAGGAGGGTATTTCTCTACAAGCCTGAGTGTGCTCAGTGTCTTGGCTACATCCTTCTACATCATCCTCCTACATCCTAGCTCATAACACATAGAAGACTAGCTGTATCCTAGAAAGAACCTCCATTTGTGTAAATGCCAGCCATGCAAGAAGCTCCTTGAGCAAGCCTTTCCTGCAAACACCAAGGTAGACATTTCAGCTACCTTCTCAGGCTTCTCCAAACCACTGAGGAAGGGATCATTTCACACAATTCAGTCATGTCAAGGGCTTTTCTCTGTAAGTACAGTCAAAAGACTACAAAGGCACAGCTCTAGGCAGAACTGCAACATGGAAGAGCTGCAAATTATGCTACCAAATTTACTCAGGAGGCCACAGAGTATCTCCAAAAGGGCATAAAAGTAGCTGAATGTCGTTAATCCCCACAACCTCTGGGATGCCAAGTTCTATGCCATTCCTCCTTAGCCTCTCAAGCAGATTGCAATGTTTATTTTTTGTGAAGTAAGTTTCCAACTGTTTTGAACTTGAAAATATTTTCCAAAAACCTCTGCCCTTGCCAGGAGCAAGCATTTCAGTGCCTGTCAGGATGGGGGCTCCGTGCTCTCACTTCCTGCTGTTTCCTCCGTGAAATGGGGAGTTACGGTTTCTTCCCAGCCCTGTTAACCTTGTTTATTTAGATAGCAAACTTGTTGGGAGTGGAACTGTCTCTCACCATATGTACGTAGAGTACTCTGAACAATCAGGCCTTTGCCTCTCCAGGCACTATCAACTTTTAGAAAGAAAGCCAAGTGATGATAATTCTTAGAGAAAAATGCAGGGAAAGTAACCTAAAAAACACCAGAATTGACATAAAACTCTCCAGCAGATGGGGGCCTAGCACTCCCTGAGGGCCCTGCTTATGTGAAGACCAGTTACTTGTAAACATTTATAAATTCTGGCAAATATGTACAGACTTCCACAGAAGTAATTGCATTCTCCCCCTCTTGCATCAGAGACAGCTGGTGCCATCTGAAATATACCCCATTCTTACATCATATCTACACATGCATATATATCTGTAAAATGACTTCTTGTATCTGCTGATGCATCCAGGGCAAAGAAAAAAAAACCACGAAAAGGTGATTCTAAGAATCATTATTTTTTATGGAAGTACTGCCTGTGTAAGACACACAAAGCAAGCACTGCAGTTGGCTCACTCAGATTACTTTAGATCTCCCAGCCAAGGTAAGACATACTGTTCATTTACTGGTAAGGGCACTTTAGCTTAAAGTTTGCCTGACAAAATAATGAAAATCTGTTTTCCAAAATACAAAATGACAAGTTATAGCGTGCCACTCAAGTGTTTCAAGTCATAAGTCATTTTTATGTGTAAAATACAGTGACTGCCGAATACTGTAATAAAGTAACAAAAATCAGACTCAAATTAACAGAGATTGCAATAAAATCTCAAATAGCAAATAGAACCCTGTCACACTGAAATACTAAGAGGTTCTAGAAATAGAAGTGTTAAAATTATCTTTACTGATAACAACACTTGCTACATAAAACACTCCCTTTAAACCTCATATGACAAAAAGGACATCCAGCGGGACCATTGTTGCAAAAGAAATCCAACTGGAATGACACA
This sequence comes from Urocolius indicus, assembly GCA_013401255.1. Lineage (NCBI taxonomy): Eukaryota > Metazoa > Chordata > Aves > Coliiformes > Coliidae > Urocolius > Urocolius indicus. The sequence continues at coordinate 146,963 of WBNH01010035.1, read as the reverse complement.
CCTGGTTCCCATTTGCTGCTCTGGCCTGTTTTGGGCCCAGATTGCTTTCATGAGACTCCCTTAGTGAAACATACCCAACACAGCTGTAAATAAAGTGTGCTAAAATTTGCACGTAGCTCTTGGGTGTTACTTAACCTGCCGAAGTAATGAGTTGCTGGAGTGGGAAGGCAGTAGAGAGGAGGGGGGAAAGGGAGCTGAACAACCAATATCCTCCAGAGAAAGGGGACTGTTGGAGCAAGGAAGGAGGGCTGCTTTCCTGGAAAAGATTGGAGTGGATCGTTTGGGTAGTTTCGGTGCAAAAAGTGAAGAATGCAGCATGTAAAAAGTGTGGTAAGAGTGAGAAGAAAAGTCCTGGGGGGGAGCACAGGTAGGAAGGACAGCAGAAGGAGCAAGGGAAGGGTTGTGAAGGCAGGGGTAGCCAGAGCAGGGAAAACTGCCAGCAACCATGGTGATTACTTATTTTATATGCAGTCTGTAGTTCATAGTTAGAAGCCATGTTTCTACAGGCAGGCTATGGGAAAGTTTATACTCCAGCTACACAGTAAAGAGAACCTTTGAATGGAATCACCACTAGATTACATAATTTGTTTTCTGTATAATAATTCTCTCCTGCATGATACTATACTAGAAATTATTTCTTCTAATGCAGGCGATGCTTGGATTTTGCTTCTGGACTACAGATAGGTTCTGCACAGGGTCCAGACGACTACTCTCTCTCTCCATCTTCGTTTCCTATTCCAAGTCAAGCCAGTATAAGTGATTTTACAAAATGAGGGAGGTTATATAGCAGTCAATATCATGTTACATTTACATTTTAAGGAGTTTTAGGAGAGCTATACAAGCGTATATCTCAGCTCATTCTATTTAGGAAGGCTTAGAATAACATAGCAAATGACATGTCTACTCTGATAAAACGCTAGAGGGCTTGGATGCCATCTCACACTTCGGCAGAACAGTAAATACAAAGAGCCCTACTATGGGAATATGAATATTCACTAGCAACAGAGGGAGGTGAATTGTTATGCAAGTGGCAATATCCCCTGCACACACTAAAATTCCTCTTGCTTCACTCTAATGCACAATGTTCCTCTGCTTTTAGATGAATGTAACTCAATATACAACGTGTCAATTTTATGAAGTCTGTCATTTAGTTTAAAAATATTTAGTTTTTAAAAAAACCCACTCTGAACACACCATTATTTGTAGTATATTACATTAATCAGCTTGTTATAAACAGCTAAGAGAAGACACAGTTTTCTACAAGCTTAAATACTTTTCTCTGCAGAAAGCAATAGACGAGTTCAATACAAATAGAAAAGCTTAGTGAGGTGTAAAGTCTCATATTTGAAATACAAAACTGACATAATTTTAAACTAACTTAATACTATCCTGAGTGTTTGAAAATCTCAGTGATAATAATATTTGTTAAAGTTTCTTAGTATTAAAGGTAAAAAAATGGGGTTACAAATCGTCTGAAAAATGTGTAAAGGAGATCCATATCTGTCTCCAGCTTTGATACTCAGTACAGCAATTACCAAGCCCCCAGGAAGAATTTCAACAAAATAGCAACACAGTCCTCCACAAGTAGATCAGCTGCAAAAGTGTCCACAGAAGACATTATTTCATCACTTGGACATAGCAGGAAAGCTGAGTTTGAATTCAGCCTATGATCATTGGGTAGACTTCACAAACAAATAAACCACTGAGAACAGGCTAATGGAAGAGAAATCTGGACAGAGGAAGTAATACAGAAAAAAAAAACCAACCCAACCCATTACTAAAACGCATGATATTATTAACTGTTACCACATAGTATGACTAGGCAAATAAGGAATAATTTAACCGAGGCATTTAGCCATTTCTCCTGCTTGCGACTGTCTGCAAATAGGCTCCTATTATTATTATTACTCTTCAGAGTTGCTGAATGAACAGTGTTTCAAACACATCTCGGCATATAATGTTTGCAACTGTTCACAGAGCATATTCCTTAGATAATTCATTAGATGCAGTTCAACATTTGCACCATAGAACTGGCTAGCTAAAGCATGGGATAAAGTTTATGTTCCCTGATTGGCTAATGTAAGCTTATAAACAATTTCCATCTACAAGCTGAAAAAAAAATATTTTTTTTTAATTTAATCTTGGCTCTATTTTCAACAATAGACTTCTACAAACCTCCACTTCAAGATTCCTCAGCAACAGAATTTTTCATTGAAAACCACCACATGTCTATGTTTGAAAATAAAGCCTACAGGCGCATTGTGGTGGACTTTAGTCTCTTTACATTTAAGTTAGCAATACAAATAAGCCCCAAGAACAGGCTTCAAGTGTCTTTTTCTTGTGTTAGGAGATGGCAAGGAAAAACACTTGCATAAATGCATTGAGCCCCAAAAGCCACTTATGTGCTGTGTTCTGCACACAGTAGCAAAGCATTCAGAAGTGAGGCAGATAATATTCTACAGAGATGCATTAGAATACTTCTCAATTTAAATTTCTCAAGACCTCCATTACAGCAATAAAGCTCATCCCAGTAATTTTACCCTTCTGAATATGTTGAACATTAACTAAATCAGAATCAAACCACTGTGTGAAGCTTAGAAAATAAAAACCAGATAAAACAAAGCTGTTATGTGGGAGCAACTTCCGATAACAAACATAAGTTTTCTGTTACTCTTTCACAACACCATGACTCAAATACAGGGAAAATCAATGTTTGAGGTTTAATTAATTAAATTACTGTGTTTTGCAACTGTTGCTTCATTATGATTAATACTGTAGTCACTATAAAGCAACTGTCATGTTACTGAAGTGGACTGCAGTCCACGACACTGTGATATATACACCCAGAATATCAGAATTCCATTAGTTGTTCATTAATTCATTTTTTCAGATGCTCATAATAATGGATATCGGTCTTTCTTAAAAGTCTTAGCCCATTTTTACTGAACTACTGTTCCAAGGAAAAATTAAAATGTTGATTTTAAACTTAAATTCTGAATTTGAGAATGACATTGATGGGAATACATCACAGCAATGCCACTGTGTGTCACAGATGTCATTGCCTATGAATCATCTGTGGAGAAGACAGGGATCTTTACTTGCCAGCCCTATTTGGCCCTGCAAACACCTTATTTGTATGCCACAATCCCTAACACCAACTCTTTTGGATAACAACCACACCTGTTACATGGATATGGTTATGTTTTTAACAGAACAAAATGTATATTACTTTCTGCAGATGAATTAGCACGTATTAGATCTGTTCTAGTGAGAAGAAACCTTCAGACTTTCAAGAGTCATGTCATTTCATGAATTTTAAGAAAAAAAGTATCCTGCCACTTATTTTACAATTTGAAATGTGGTGCCTTCCATAAAGAAAGGGCAAAGCAGCACACTCAGATAAGGAAACACAGCCATGCTACAATCAGCAGTGTTACTTTTTTTTTTTTTCCAAACTCACTTTTTCAACATTCTAATTCTCGTAATTTCCATCAGAGGTCTATACTGAGCAAACAAAACCAGAAATAAATTCAGATACTGCCTAAGAAAATGGCACGATAAATTTGCCATGCCTTTACTTCTTTACTTCACAGATAGAGCCAAGCCCTTTGGATATCAGGCAGTTATTCTTTCCTTCTTTCCTTATGGGTTGTTTGGGTTTTTTTGTTTTTTCTACTTTCCATATAGATGTATAAATGACCCAGTATGTAGCAACACAGCAGCTTGGCAGAGAAGCTTCCAGTGTGCTATGGCCACCTCTCTGTTGGTGGATAAGCTTGTGTACTGTTGTCAGACATTATCTTCTGAGCCTCGAAACAAAACCAGTTTTGTAATTGGTAGGATAAGGCTGCAATGTTTCAAAGGAAATTACCTGATAAACGTTGCAAACATTTTCCCGGCTTTTTGGCTACCAGACTATTGTTCAATATGCTTTTTTCTTCCCAATCTAAAGAATGTATGCATCTTAATGATATGAAAAACATTCAGGTTGACAGAGAGTTGCACAAAACAAATTCTGCTCACTTTTTAAGTTGGTAGACAAATATTTTCTGACATTTTGTCTCCTCCATGCTAAATGCGTCTACTAAATGACTTAGATGTCAATAGGAAAATTCAGGCAATAGAACTGTAAAGTGCTGTTCTCAAAATACTCCTGAATTCCTCAGTTACCTTTTGTAAGATTTATCTCCACTAGGCTCCTTCAGTGTACCCATCTATGTATGAGATGCTTCTCTAAATTCCTTGTAGCTAGTGTAGAAAAAGAGGTGCTCTGAGGCCGCAAGTTCATCTGATCTATTTTAAGTGCCCACATTGGAAGGATATAAATTGTTTCCTACGCAAACATGTTTGTCTCCAGTGATTATAAATGGAGTTTAAGACTGTGACTCAGAGGTAGGCATCGACATGTGGTTGGGTGAACCCCATCCCTCATGTTTGCAGAAGCCTTCTCTTCTGCACATCATCAGACCTGTGGACAATGGGCTGGGAATAGGGCTGGATCCAAGATTTTTCTGCTTCCAGGTGAGTGTCCTGTTCCCTAACCTGTGGTCTAAAATCCCTTCTGCAAACTTCATCCTGCCTGGTAAGAATGGATGTGGCTCTCTGGGTCCACTTGCCCACCATAAGCAAGAGAGCTGAGGAACCTCTTAATCACAAGCAAAGACAAGCAAGTAAATAGGGGCCAGAGAGGAATATATGGCTGCTCCAGGAAGCTGTCCGTCTCAAACTAATGTAAGTCTTTCCTTGCAGACCACAGTGAATACAAGATTTACAGCTCCTGGTTTCTCTCCTGCATTACCCGATGGTTAGGCTAGCGGGTTCCCTGCTTGGTGTTCTGGCTGCTGCAAATCCCATTTTGAGAGTATTTTGAGCTCAGCATGACTAAACTTGTCCAACAGCTCCTCATGTCAAAATTATCAGCCTCTTGGCCTCCTTACCTTTCTATCTCATCCTCCATGAGCCCTACAGGCCCCTTACCACCCACACGTGAGCCCATCTGATTTCTCTGTGGGCCAAGTCAGGTCCCTCACCCGGTAACACAAGGGAGGATTTGTTCGTTGGCTTGCTTTCTGCTTCCTTAGCAAGCCAAATCAATTTGTGGAGGGATTCAAGATGTGCCATTGCAACTACAAGAGAGGGCATAGCTGGAATAAGACCACCTTGACAGACAAGAACCAGCAACTTAAGAGGTCATTGACCAAACAGCTTGTCTAGCAGCAGTTAGCACCATAATTCATCTCTCCCTCATTCCTTCACATTTTCCCCCAGTCCCCACTCAGTCCCTTCTCTCCCCACTCAGCAGAGCTGAACATTTGTCTGGCCACTTTCTAATCCAATTCTGTGAACTGATTTCAGTTAAAACCAAAAGCCATCTTTTTCTAAGAGACAGTTGTTAGAGAGCAGAAGTAAATGGGCATAAATTCTATCTGGGCTTAAGGAAGGATGCATTTGCTCTGGATCCACAGCTGCAGTTCCAAGTGGGACAGAAGAAAAATAGGCACCATGGCAACTCCCTCACAGCTGTCTCCCACAAGGAAGGAGGAGTGATGGAGATGCCCAGCCATACGTAGAACTGAGTTAAAAATAACATTACCTAGCTTGACCAATTTTGGCATATTTTTCCTTCTCTACCACTAGAAACTACAAGATATCCTCCAACGATTGCACACAGCACGGGAAATGACACACATCTTGGCAGAGCAAATACTCTGGAAAGTTAACACTGAATTTTATTTCACAGAAACGTGCCATCCATACATTTGTAAAAATTCAACTGAACTATAACTAGCTGTTGCATTAGCATTTAGGATCAGACTTTCAGAGGAGAATATTACCTGCTGTTTTGAATGTTAAAAAACATGATTGAATTTAAAAAAAAAAAAAAAACTGTGATGATAAATATAAATTTCTGTTTCTTCATAATTCTGAAATGGGCAGAATTATGTAGTTTTGAATGAAATGTGGTAACCTCAGCTTTCTTGGATAATTTATTTGAGATTATTACAGAATACTTACACTCTGCTCTACTGGGTGTTTTTTTCCTACTAGAAAAAACATATTCTTAGCTAAATTTATGAAAGGATGTATACATATGCATATATACATACACATATATGTATATATATTACTCTATCTAAACCTGAAAATTTAACTCTTTGAAATATTAAATATTTTTAGCTGTACCAACTGTAAAGCTTCAATTTTCTGGATGGCAATTAAGGCACAAACTCATATCAGATACACAATTATTAGAAAGCATTTTGAAACAGTTTTGAAAATTTAGTCAAATAAGGAGCTAGTTTGGATTTAGGTGTAAACCACCATGGTAACATTTATTCTCCATTTAAAAATATTTTTAAAACTAAATCATTTGCTTCAGTTGCTGATATCATGCTCTGAGTATATTAAGGTTCTCACCTTCTGCTTGAGACTGAAATAGTTTCCGACTGGGAATCTTTCTGTGGGATAGCAACTTTTGTTTCTTAAATGGTGTCATAAAAGACAAGAAACAAAAAAACTATTAATTTTTTTTTACAAACTTGTAGCTGATGAGAGATTTCATTGGAAGCCTAGGAATCTCTCAGGGAACCTACAGGTTTCACCAGGTCTCTGGCTACCACAGGAAAGCCTGGACAGATGCAAAATTTTCCACATTTTCTCTGGGAGTGAACACAGGATTTAAGCCTTGTCTATCGTCATAGAATCCATGAAAAGAAAAATGAGAAACAATTGATGGAAATTATTTTAGAAAACAAACAAATCAACTATAAAACTTTGCAAATTGACACATACACACACATACAACAAAAAAAAAAGGTCAAATAAGCCTTCTGTTTTCCCCAGATGCTTTACCTGAAATCTTTCCTTGATGTGGAAAGTAATACAAATAGTTCTTCTGGCANGTTGGGAAACAGGGATAAGCCCAAAGAAAAAAGTTATCATCTTCAGTGACAGCAGTGGCTTATGCCTGCCAATAGTGTTTCTGGGGAACTGCAGCTTCTCCCGCTCTTCGAGCTTCACAGGCACTAATTTTGTAGGTTATGAGTCACAGAGATGAAAAGTGTGGGCACTGCTCTGAAGCAACGAGCATGCAGTGGAGCCAGCATTTTATTCTGCCTAAATTAGCCTACCTCCTAGGAGTTAAACATAAGGGGGAAAAAACCCCTAAGTCTCCCAAAATCGGAATTTGAAAGGACACAGGCTGTTCATATAGAGGGAAAGGAAGGTGAGAACTGGCTGACAAATTACAGTTAGAAGCTTGAAGACTTAAATCTCAGTGTGGCTAAACCAGTGTAAATGCAAACTATTGCAGTTTCTTGGCTTGGCTTAGGAAAGTGGTGAGATGAAAGATGAAAAATCATAGCTGAAAGGACAACAAAAAGATATAAACAGGCAACAACAACAAAACAACAACAAAGGAAAAAAAAAAAAAACAAAACTTCCCAACAAAACAAAACCAAAAAATGAAGGAAACCAGAGTGGGAAGAGGAAAAGCAGGAAGAGGCAGTGACTTGGGGTTAGGACTAGAAGTGAGTTAGAGGAAGCTGGTATAATAGTAGCAATTGCTCTCACGGATCCTTTCTCAGAAATCATTTGCCAAAACAAACAACTGAAGATCATTTCTGTGGAGAAAAAAACAAAACCAAACCAAACAAAATAAAATTAAAAAAAAAAAAAAAAAGGAAATGAAGATACTAGTTCTTCTTTCTCCTTGTGAGAAATACAAGGTGGTGAGCTCAAACATGGTCATGGAAAGAAACTGGAATGTAATCCATGACACAACCATCACAAAGGTGCAAGCTATTACTCCAGACCCTTACTTACAGCTTTAAAAACTCTTTCACCAGGTCAAAACAGCTCACAATCTTGACTTGCAGGACAAAGTTTAGCAGCATATACTTATTTCCAGTGATTCTCCAGCCCCTTCTTAAATGAGCTTTGCTCGTTCCAGTTAAAATTTCAGGTAATGATTTCATTTCCGCAAGCAATTCTGGACTAAGCCTTGTGTACACCTGTAAAAATCCATATACACTAAGTAATAGCAAAGACAATGAAGCATATGATTTTTTAGCCTCTAGGAAAAGGCAGACTCCAGTTGCCCTTCATTTCACACTGAGAACTAAAGTTGGTTCTCCTGGAGCATCATCCGAGGTTGACTTGAAACATGGAAGGATACTGGAAAATCTATCTAAGAAAGACAGATTTTGAATGGTAGAAATAGCGTGCTTCTAACTCTGTCCAATGTGCAGGCTGCAGTTAATTCTAGTTGTGTCCCAGTAGATTGATACCTGTGATTCCCGAAAGAGCCATCCTTAATTGCTCTGAATTGGTGGAGTGTTCTAAAAGTGAACTAAAGGTAAATCATTAAATAACTCAGACACTTGATTTTGAGATAAACTTTTTGAAAATCTAAAGCAAATGAAATTAAAAAAATAGGGTATTTCCTTATCAGAACCACTTTATAATACTGATGAATTTATATTTGTTAGATAAAAATAGCCTATGTGTGAGAGAAAGAGAACAACGAACTCCCCTCACCCCTCCCCTTTGTTATCCATTTCTAGATCTACAGTCACTGCAAGCATAGCATCTCCTGTCCCCTCCTATACCTTCCTGACTCCATACAGGATATCCACCCTAGGCAGCCTGCTTTCCTAAAACAAATTGTTTCAAGATTCCTGGATTTCTTTTATCTGCCTAAAAAATGCCTTTCTACAAACAATGTACTCTACCTAAGGCAGGAACACTGAGATACACCATGGAATCTCTTTGGTACCAGAAAAAGACCAATGCAGAAATCTACATTTAAGCAAATACCAGACAATCCAAGTGAGGCTGAAAGGGAGACCTAAGCCTAAAATTTAGTCTCTTGCTCTGATTAACCTGTGTTTGAATCCTCTGTTCCCTACTGACAAAACAGACGGCTATACTCCTAAATTTTGTGCTTAAAATTAAGCACTGTCAGCACCCTTGTAGCCATCAAGCATTACACTGTTATTCCGCCAAGCAGTTTAAGCTGCTCATCTCTTGCAGTTTTCTGTTTACCCAGAACCACCTTGCCAGCCCCCTCTTAATCTCCTAGGCAAGTTTTGCCAGCCACACCACGCATAGGCATTGCTCTCTCGGGCAGGGTCTTGCAGGGCAGGCTTATGCAAGTACCAAAACCAGCTTCCACACTGGGATAAACTGCAACTAATCACTTTCTGCTCACAGATGGATTATGAGAATTAAATAGTTAAGGCTTTCATGCATTTTCAACATATCTATGGTGCTACAGCACTGCACAGAACATCGCAGAAATGCCTTTCCCAATAAAAAGCAATCGTGCCACATGTTTACAAGAAGTCCCCACAAGGCATTCCTCTCATCTTCCTATTTTAATGTATTCAGCATCTCCAGTGACACCGCAAGGCAACACCTCCTTTCTGGATTAAAAAAAAAAAAAAAAAAAACCACCACCATACAACCAAGAGCTAAAAACCCCAGTTTAGACATCTGCAGTCATACCTACAGCCTCAAATAGTTCAGTGACTAATTATCTTCTTTGTATCTAAGGTGAGGTATGCAGGATAAGGCTGATGACAAGCCATTTGTAGAAAGGCTAAAATATGTAACAGAATCAACTGTATTTGCCCCGTTCCTATATATTTCAGTAGCATAAATGCAAGGAAACAATACCATTCAAAGTACATGATTAGTGTATTCTCTTCATCTGCTTGAAAAGAGTTTTTGATAGATTCCCTAAGCTCCGTGAATCTATTGAAAATACAAAGTCTTAAAGTTGCTATCCATTAACCTTGGGGACAGAACAATTAGGAGTGCTGGGAAGAGCAAGAATACAGATTCTGCCCTTCTAGTTTGATTAACTTCTGAAAATATCTTCTTAATGTCACATCATTTTGCACAAGCAGATATAAAAACATTTGTAAAAATAAGCCTTTATATTAAGATACTAAAAACATATCAACCAGACAATACAAATCATGGCTGGGAAACATCCCTCTGTCTTAAAAAAAAAAAGTGATTTATTCTGACAGTTTCTGAGGATCTTTGATATCAAAGTCTCTTTATAAGATACTGTCATTCATCAAGTGGATGTTTGTCAAAGTACATTTTCCAGATGTCTAAATAAAACTGGTTTACTTTGATGAGTTTTATACTGATAGCTGAAGGCAGACTACAGGCATTGCTTCTATTTGCAGCTCTTTACTTCAACGGCTTGCAAATTTGCTTTAATGCTCCATCTATTTTTGTTGTGTTTTTCGACAATTAATTATTAAAAATGTCATAAAATGCTGAAATCCCTGACTGTTTCTCAGGGAAAAAAAAAAAAATCATACAAACTCTCCTGGCTTGCACAATTACTACTGTGGTAGTACTTGTGAGGTTTGGGTGGCACAAGGTGGTCACACCAGAGGACAACCTTCAGGACATGAAATAGAGGGTTTAACATTGTTCTCACAAGCTAATCCAAATAGTTTTTAAAAGAGAGTTACTGTGCCCAGCATTTTTTATAAATATTTATCTCAGTTTACATAAATCAGGATTTAGGGAATGGAAAAAAAAGTAAAGCCATCTCCATGTGGTCACATTTTTACTCTGTTTTCTCTGTATTTATAATTTCACTGATGAGGACAAATTGACTTGTTCTTCATTAGTAGCCAGTCAGAAAAAAAATAACTTGGTTGCTAAGTACGGGCTAAAGCATAAATAACCCTGCAAAATGCCTGAGGAAATTAACTGAGTGAGCAGAGATTAAAACAAGGGACTATAAAGAGTTCCTTTTCTATAAGAAGAGCATGAGATAATTGTGAGTGTGTGCTGATGGGGGCCACAGCAAGTCCCCATGGAACCCAGCATCCCCCAGCCACATCAGAAAGGCCCCTCTACACACAGCAAGCTGCAGGCAAAGAGTTTCTTTGCATGCTGATGCCACAGTCAACTCTTAATCCACATTGCGCTCCCCTGTGACATGCTTGCAGAGCCCTGCACCGAGAGGAGGTTTTACCTAAACACCATTTCTAAACAGATAAAACTGTGCCCCTGTTCTAGGTGTGGCACCAAAGACCTCTTTAAGGCTAAAACCCTTGTGCTGCTGCAGCCTTGGCTAGAGAGCTGCACCAGTTTCACTGTACCTAGAGAAGAAAGTGAGACAATAAACCACACATCCAGGGATGGCACAGAATAGGGAAGTACCCATAAAGATGCACATACAATGCCAAACGTTCTCAAGTAGCAGACTGTACCTGCATTTCAAATACTGTGAGATTCAATGATTTCTCTAAGTCACATGCACTTTGAAAAGCATTGTCAGTAAATCTCTTTCACCAATAATCAAGTACCAGAGAATCCTAAAATCTAACTCCAAATAGTAGTTTCTTCACTATAAACAGAGATGACCAGCCCTTTTATTCAGTCCCAGTTAACTTATGAGATATGAATTTACAAAGCAAAGCGTTTTTTTGAGCTTGTCCTGCTGATGTTACACTTGCACTAGGAAATGATGCACTGTTTAAAACTACAAAGAAGTATTTTACCTAGGAGAGCTGAAAAGCTAGGCAGAAAGGGTGTTGTTAAGATCCATTTTTAATCAGATATAAATTTAACCAAAATATGAGTGTATTTTCATTTGGCACAGGATCCAGTCCACAGCATTATCAGTTATCTGTGTCGCCTGGAAGGAACTCTAAAGTCACAGGAAAAAGGTGGGAGCATTGTCGTGGTTTCCTGATGGCCAGAACACTATAGTATTGTTTTGTTTTGCTTTTTTTCCTTTCTTTTTGGTTTTTCGGGGGGGTTTTTTGTTTTGTTTTGTTTTTTGAGAAGGGGTTATCACATCATGTCGAAATTATTTCTGCAACATCCTCTTTCCATATAGCAGCTGATGCACTATTTATTGACTTTGAAATCTGCATCACTATACACTTGTAACTCAGTACTGTGAACTTCTAAAACACAAATTCTGATCCCTCAGTAATGTTGCCTTCTAAAGCTACTTCTGGTACAGCATTTTCTACTCTTTTATTAGAAATTCTATGTTATATAGTTTTATTTTTTTCTAAATAGTATCTTAAAGCACCAACTACTCCACATTTTATTCAAGAGGTATGTTACTTCCTCAACTTTACCTAAGCACAGAACTCTATCACTTAACTAGAAAGGTGCTGATGTATTTATCAGTGAATGTAATGCCTCCTATAGAAGTCTGGGAGACTGTATAAATAAAATCTACAGAAATCTAATGGGCATATTGGTTTCAAACAAGCTCTGAGCTGAGCCATAAATGATGCCACACACTAAACCTGAGAAGATACAGAGAAGTGCATGCTATATACAGTTAGCTGGATGGTGTTAGGTTCCGCACTGACACCTCTCCCCTCGTTGATTAGTTGTAGAGGACATATAAACTTAAAATTTATGTTAGCACTTTAAGGTAGATTCTCTTTTAACAAAACTGGTAACTATTGTCTCAGGCTCAAGGGGCCAATCGAGCTTTGTTCCTTGTTTCATAGGAGTGAAGCATGGGAACAATCCACGTGAGTCAATAGTGTTTCAATATTTTACTGTTGAATTGCAATATATGACGAGGGCTGCTGCTCTGAGTAGGGGAGAGATCCAACACTTCAAGAGTATAACAGATCCAACATTCGACATATTCCTTTAATGTGTGAAAATCTGCCTTGTTAGTGAGAACAGATTCAATATTTCAGTGCAGTATGAACATTATGGCCAAGATATTTAAATCTGACTGCTGATACTTTCATTACTAAATCTGAATTAGACACTTTAAATGAAGCAGCTTGATTATAAAAACAAAAACCACAACAGAGCACGAACAAAACCAATTAACATCATCCAGGGGTGGCCTAGAGGAGGAGAGTAAAAGCCAAGAAGCACATAGAGCAAAAGATCTCCAACCCTGATCAGCAGGCTGAAGACTTAAGTAAGGATATCTGAGAGTGACCACTGGGATAAAATGTCCATAAAACAGTTTCCTCCTGCTGCTTCTCTGGCATTCTGGATTGCTTAACAAAAGATCACAGCAGGATTACAGGAGCAATGCTATGTCATCTCGCCCATGTTCTCTCATTTGAAGTGAAGGTAACAACAAAATCAGACACAGATTGAATAAAATATGCTCCTACTATATGTATTAATATATAACATGCAATATATATTTTGAGAGATATTAGTCTTGGAAAAATCAGTTATGGTCTGGAAATCTCAGACTGAATCTTAAGAGTGAAAAACAGGACCACAAGAGAAACAAGGTTTATCAGGTGTATTTATTCTTTCTCAAGCTTCCAAAGCAGTGGTTTTTATCTAATGCATTGTTACCTCTTCATAAAGATGTCTTCTTATTTTTTGTCAGCTAACCTCTGTTCATCATCATGCTAGGGAATCTTCAGCTTAGAGAAGTCTTAGAGCAGAATTGCCTGCAAGAAATGCCTTTAAGAAACCCTGTTTTCAAGCCCAGCCCTACAAACATAGGCTGCTCTTGCTATGTTACCTGAGGTTCAGACCCAGAAAAGAAGTTACCATCAGCTAGCGTGACAGTCAAGTATCAGTCAGACAGTAACTGACTGGGTGCATGCTGTTAGCCTACCACAAACTCAAAGTAAGGCACTGAAACTGCTAACACAAAGCATTTAAACTGGTGTATTTTATTCCATGTCATGCAGGTTAGGAGTATGCAGGGGCAGTCATCAGCTTGTCTAAGCTTTCTGTCTGCTAAAAATGCCATACAGTCCTAAAGGGGGAAGCTGAATTCAAAATGCTCCTGTTTGGCAGGTCTTTTTCTTGTTTCAATAGGTCCGTGATGTGTTCTCTATTTAATTGAACAAGCGTAGCATTAGCACTTAGCAACTCTATTGATGCAGACCTAAGACGAGTCTGTTTAATAGCCTTACATCCAGAATTTTCCTCAGTTCTGTGCATGTTTTAGGAGACTAATTTTAAAACTAACCAAACATTATTTATTGTCACAGGCTAGCAGGAATGGTGGTGCCATGCATTCCCCATATTGAAATGAACAGGTGCTGCTCCACCTGGAAAATGTAAAGTGATGATTAGCAATCAGGATGGTTTACCCTAATATTTATGGAGATTATGACAGCTCTCAAGAGAGGAAAGTCCTATGAGAGTGGAGCGTAGGAACAGGGGATAAGGGTTAAGCTGGATCATGCCCAAGAAAAGAATATTGGACTAACATTTCTACATAGTGTTATTTTAAATATACATGCTAATAAATACAATAGTCTCTAGAAAACATGTGTGCATGTGTGAGGGAATGGTATTTATTATTTGAGTGAGCTTCAGTCTGCACTCAATTCTGTGAACATAAAGAAACATTTGCTAAAACTACTAAAGAATAAGAGCCATTTTCTGGAGCATCCTCCTGAACTATCAAGCCAAAGCTAATATTCAGATAGGATGACAAAACTGTCTAGATTGTGTTATTCAGTGCAATAAGTAACTACGTATAACTGAGTCATGTTAAGTTCTTCGTGCTTCTATTCTTGGTCCCCAAGGCCAAAAGGATCAAGGCAGCACCTCAATGAACAAGTAATGGCCAATGCCATTTCCCACTGCGTGAAAACAAAGTGGTCAGGAGATGCTGCTTTTTTCTGCCATCAGTGGCTTTGCCCAAAATACTGCACAGGTTAGTTCATACTCCCATAAGAATTCTCTGCTATCACAGCCACACAGAGATTTCTATACAAAGATAAATCATTCTTGAGCTGTATAAATCAGCTTTCCATTTCTTTTGTGCTATCATTTCAAGCTATGGAGGTGGAGAAAGGCTGGCTTAAAAACTCTCCATTCCCAATGATGTCTTATCAGAACCAGGGAGTTTCATGTTCAAACAGTTCAGAGTTCAACAGAAAATGTAGAAAATATGACCAAAGTCTGGGTGTGTGAAAACTGTTTAGAGAGTTGCAATAACATAAATTAAACAATTGCAAATGATTGTTGGATGAGGGCTTTTGCCAGTCAGTTACGGTCATTGAGGAGAGACTATCACAGGGAGTGACACGGAAAGAATTGCCTCTGATATTCTGGCTACACTTCATGGAAGAACAAATATATGAACCAAATCCAAAATCAAAAGGAAAACGAGAGAACATAGTTGAGCGTAGCTAACAACACTGAGACAGAAGATATCTACAAAAAAATATCTCTAACATACAGCGGGCAGAGCTCTGCAGAACCGTGCGAATCTCAGCAAAGGCAAGAGATGACACCACTGCACGGGCAACTGCAAGAAGGAAGGCTTTTCATTCTCTGGCAGCTTTAGAAGACCAGCAAGGGGTGGATACCTGTATTTTCCCATCTCTTTTGATACTGAACTAAACATTTTTTAAAGTCTGAATCAAAAGCTCTGAATTGCAAGATGAATGAGATTATAGGAGATATTCTGACTGCTACATTCAGAGTACAGGTGAATAGTTGTGCACATTCCCATGATCTAACTCTCGGTCAGTCTGGCAAAGCTGTTCCTTGTGAAAGTTTTTCTCTTTCCCATGGGAATTCGAGGATATTCAAACTCTAGCAGAAAATAAGAGAATGCAAAAGCTCTCAATGATCCTCTTTTCCTTTCCTGAACTCCCTAATCACGTAAATTTGAAGTATTTTTAAAGCCAAAGCAGTGTCAGACATCCAGTTTGGTAACTACTGTGTAGTCTAGGGGAAATGGAAATGAAACACGGAAAGGGAAGGGGATGTAGAAAGACAACATGGGTTCAGTAAAGGACCTATCAATCACCAGCTAGCACTGGGGCATCCTGTGCATTGACAGCTACTAAGGACATCAGCTTTTCGGAACGAAAGGTGAAAGAAACAAAGGAAGGATTAAAAAAAAAATTGGAGAAACAAGAGGGAAACAGAGAGCTCTCAAACAAAAAAGGTAGTTCTGGAGGAATCCTTTACAACAACAACCAGGAAAGCAAAGGGCTCATATGGCCTGACACTAAGCAGCATATGCTGGTCAGTTGGTGATGCATGAGGGAGTCCTTCAAATTCTGGCCTTTGGTATTTTTAGTTCTATGTTGTTTGCTGTTCTAACAACATTACGTGCCCATAGTTCTAGCAGCAATTCATACTGTAAATACTCACTGCATTAAGAATCCTGTAGAATTACTGACCATAGTGGAAACACCACAGCATTAGGCAAGGTGCTTCCACTATGGTCAGTAATTCTGCAGTAATTATGCATAGTCGTGCCACACTTGCTGTTTGTATGGAGCGTCGGAGTGAACACCTAGTGCATGGAAATAACACCTTCTCAAAGGAGAAATCAACCCCTCTGCATTTCACACACTCTGAAAAGCCTGAAAAATCTTAATGCTCGAGGATGTGACATTCCTCTGATTGACCACGGGACCAGCACATCTGACATGTTCAAGCCAATGTTGTATCCCACCTTAACAAGGCAAGTCCATCCTGTGCCCAGCAGCCCTTGGACCCTGAGCCTTTCAGCACCACCTGGCCTTTCCTCTGTGACTTCCCTTCTGCCATCAAGCTCATCTCCGGGGAGTAAAGGATGAAATCTCTCAGAGCTCTCATACAAAGGGCACATGGACACTGCAAAGCTGCTTTTGAGATAAATAAACAAACAAATAAACAAACAAACAATGCCTTTGGCCAGAAGTGTATTCTCAGCAGAGGATTTTAATTTTTTTTTTACCCCATGAATATTTTCAGAATCACTTTCTGGCAGCATGACTTGCCTATGAAATGGACCCTGCTAAAGCTGGAGCCTTTGGGAGAGAACTTACTAGACAGCATCCAATTGCTGCAAAAGCTGGGGCCTGCCCCCAGCAAGATGACCTCCATCCCAAACATTTGCCTGTACAGTTCAGTGTATGACTCTCTTGCCACTGGTTTGTGAGGGACAACTAATTCCCCTTTCATATAGCTTTCTACATTATAGCACATTCCCATGCAGCTTCATAAGAGAAAAATACATGTCTTCTTGGTGCTGCAATAAATCCTTCTCAGCAGACCTGACTTCAGCCTTTTTTTAAAGCTCCTCTATCTGATCATGTCATCAAGTCTCTTCCTTATCAGACTGCTTCACTCAACACCTCACCTCTTCCCAGCCTCACTTCTGCAACCAGCCACTTAGAGCCTTCCTTTCCTCTTTTGAGTTGTGCCAGTGACCAGGAAGGGAAGCTGGCAAGCGAGCGCACAACCACCAAAAAGCAGGAAGAAAGCAACAATGGGTATGAAATCCACCCATCCAGCTGAGTTACAAAACCATATTGTTAACCATCCTGGCTCCCTGACCCCATTTAAGTTCCCTTACGAGGAAAGAACAAACTGTTTCCATGCCTGGCAGGGAAGGAAGAAGGAGATATCATTGTTGTTCTGACACTTGGGAAGTGCTCAGATACAATGGCAATGAGTGTTAACACAAGATCCTAGACAGGCAGATTAGGACGTTCTCCAAAAATTGTTCACTGTAAGAGAGAGATATGCCAGCCTATCAATGAGCTCTTGTTGAGGGCACCAGAATAGTTGGACAGGCTGAAGGAAGAAGCATGTAATTCGTATGTTAAAGATTCATTGCTAGCTTTGAGAGCTTCACTCCTTCTATTCATCCAGCCATACAACTTCATGCTCATTTTTGCTGATCCCAGCTGAAACAATGAATTATTGTGTGAACAGAGAGGTACAGAAAGGGGAAAGTCTTCTAAAAGCTTAAATATATTAAAAATTATAGCAGAAGTTATCTTGACTGCTGCAATCTGTACCAAGAAAAGCTATTTAGGCTCCATATTTTTACAACATTTTTACAAGTCAGGCACCAAAAAGACTGGTGTATGGGTGCACACCTTCTCAATGGTAGGTCTTATCAATGGTGACCTACGAGAACTTAACACACAAGTCCATCCTAAATCCATGTTTCAAAAACCTTCATGTAGAAGAGAATGTCTGAGGTGTAAATTTTCTATGTACCCTTCTGAATGGAAGTAAGCTGGAGGATGGATGGAAGGAAAACAACAGAATTTACCCATTTCCTTCACGCTCTTAACTGAGGAAATAATTGTTTTCTTAAAATGTCGTGCAACAGAGAAGGCTCTCGTGCCTGTGCTAGCTTGTGACACCCTAAAAAGCAAAACTGTAAAGCCTCTTCTGACATGCCAGCCTGTGAGAGCACTGTCATGTGAGAAAGTGTTCAGTCTATAGATGCTCTTTCTGAGTTCCTATGCAGATCTCGCTCACACCCTTTGAGAACTGAAACACATAATGTCTGGCAGTTCAACTCAGACATCCAGGCCCTTTTTTTGTTTATTTTTTTCATCAATTAGCAACAAAAGCCAAGAAGCTACAGTCTGAGCTAATGAACCTCAATGGATCTCTGTGGAGGTCGCAGAGCCTGCATATTAGGACGCAAGTACAGGACAATGAATCAGTTTATCTGTGATTCAGACACTGCACAATGGAGTTAGTATTTAACATATGACAATGAAACCAAACAATGCATCAATTTTCCTTTTTTGTTTTTAATATACAGACACCTACAAATTTCAAACAGAAGATATGCCAACCCCTGTAAGGCAAATAAAGGGCTGCCAATAGGGAGTTTGTTCCTCCTCGTTATCTTTTATGAAGCCTTTATAAGTTGTCCTGCAGGTCAACCAGAAAATCCATCCTAAACAGGGTTTTTTTAAAATAAAAAATAAGGATTAATGCATTTTCACTACCAGGTGGAAAACAGCATGCAAATTTGAATACTATATAATAAACAGAGCTCGGTATATCAGACCATTTTTTTGTAAAAAAAAAAAAAGTTTCTTCTATTTATCGTGCTGCTGGCAAGGAATTCTGATTTCCTGCTTTTTTGATTTATATAGCTGACAGCACTATTTTGAACTACAATTTCAAATATGGGACAAAAGCAGATGGGAGTATGGATGGAAACAATGCAGGGCCACCAAGATGATCAGGGGACTGGAACATCTGAGGGGGATCTCATTAATATTTACAAATATCTAAACAGTGAATGTCAGGAGGTTGGAGGATCCCTTTTTTTCTGTGGTATCTAGCAACAGGACAAGTGGTAATGGGATGAAGCTGGAACACAGAAAGTTCCATTTAAACAGAAGAAAATACTATTTCACAGTTCAGGTGAGGGAGCCCTGGCACAGGCTGCCCAGGGAGAGTGTGAAGTCTCCTTCCTTGGAGGTCTTCAAGACCCGCCTGAACGTGTTCCTGTGTGTCCCGATCTAGGTGGACCTGCTTCTGCAGAGGGGTTGGACTAGCCTTACCATTCTGTGACTCTATGATTCTATGAAAAGTGACAACAGAATTTTCTAGGGTTTTGGTTTTGAGCATTGTCAAGTACTCTACACTCTCCTAAGTGATACTGTATTAAAGTATGAGAAATCCAGAAGACCTAAACCTATATTTTTCAGTTGCTCCTTTTGGCAATATTCTCCTGCTGAGAACACACTGCCTATCCTATTTTCCATCAGTAGAATTGCCACTTTTTTGGCTGCAGACCACCCAAGAAATTCACGATGTTTTACCTTCATACATACACGAGTGCCCTGGGTTCAGCTGGGATTTTCTACCTACTGGGGAGACAGAGAAGGATTCTTCAATATTATCTCCTTTTTACAGTCATAAGATAGCAGACATATTTGTAGAGTCTGTCCTTCACCTTCTCCCCTCTGTATTACATCTCATGGAAAAAGGTCAGGTAAGATATTTCAAGCCATGTATCAGTTTTGGCCTTTGTATAAACACGATAGTCACACAGACAAATCGTACACACTCATGGCTAAATCTCATTTCTGAAAAAACAAAAATTCCTCTATTGTTGATCACTGGGTGACTGTTAACCCATCTGTTAAGTCTAGAGGAAGGCTCTTCCACAAAGAAGGAAAAAAAAAAGAGATTTACTTCAAGCAATCCTTAGCATTGGAAAGAGAGCATCAAAGCTGACTCATCTAAATAGCATCTATCAGCTATCTTTACTCTTACTGCCTAACAAAAATAAGAGCCTCCGGGCTGTTCTAAAACCAAAGCTGTTACTTTGCCAATATTTTCCTTACTCTCATAACTGGCCCACAATATTATTGAGTTTGAGTCTGTTTTTTCATGGTGTTCCCAGGAACCGAGCATAAGGGTTTATGCCAGTCTGTCCTTTCCTGATCTCTCTTTCCAGGCAGGCTGGCCAAACAATGGAGAAGAGATGGCACTGTACCTCCATGTTCATGCCCACAAGGCCAAGGCAATTAAAGCTAGCTTTAGGGTCTACTTTAGTTCTCTGAGTTTTTCTGGCATTCCTGTAAGTGAAATTACTGTGGCTAGTTTATACAGCTATCATGCATGATACCTAAAGTTTAAAAATGTTTTCATTTATTAAGCTGACACTTGTGGAAAGGATTTTAAAAAAAGAAAAAAGAAAAAGAAAAAAGAAAAAAAAAAGGAAACTTCACAGCTATTTTAGTGCTCCATCTTTGTTCAAAGTTTGCAAATAAAGTCTAGATTGGTTACTACTATAAAAGCAAACAGACAGTTAAGTAAATATTTGTGGGTTTCCACACTGTTGTGTGGATGCAGATATTAGCTACCAGTGAAGCATTTAGAGTCTTGATGGTGTTACTCTTTTCCCTCCTTTGTATCTACTATTTTTTTCTCTCCAGTTAAGCAGCTTTTCTCTTCTGAAGATCACCAGATCACCAACTAGCAATCCACTCATAAGCACAGTCAAAAGATGCCCTAGATTAAAGATTTGGGTTATGATTCACAATGTGAACAATGGATGTACTATTCAGGACATTCTTGACTGATACCACTGTCCTGCATATTCATTTGCAAGATGGATATGTGATGACTATGATGATTTTCAGAAATTTCTAATTTTGCTATTATTAAAGTATATCTCACAAAGTTAACATCAAGTTGGAAAAATTCAGAATTGTGACAATATTAGTCTTTTGAGTGCTGCTCCAGAAAGCCTAAGAAGTGATCCAGAGAAATACAATATTCATTACTGAACCTTACTAGCAAAAACATAGCCCCCTATTATTAACCATTTTTCCAGGGCCAGAGGACAAGAAGTGTCAGGTCAGAGCATTGAGGAGGTCTAGTTCTGGGTCTGAAAGCAAGCTGAGAAAGAAAGAGTGCTGCTCAGTAAATGGAAGGCAAGCAGCATGGCTCATTCAAAAGGGACAGCAACCATGAGGGACAAAGATGGCTCAGTTATATTTTTAACAGGTGAATTGGAAAATAGGTGAGATTGGAACAAGTTAATCTCCTGGTCATGGCCGGATTGCCTCCAATGGTCTTGTCCATTAAACTTCAATATGGTCTGTGGCAGAGCACAGCAAGTTAACAGGTACTAACTCAGTCTCCTTGGCACACAAGCTGAGGGTTTCAGAATGGACTGAATCAACTGCCAGGTCTGTTCCTTCAGAAAAATCTGCACTCATGGGAAGGGCACTAAGCATGTAAATACTTATTATTTCATTTGTATGTACAAATGGTTTGCCAGTTCAGTATGGGGGAAGAAATGCAAAGGTGGTATTTCAGGCAAGTACTGTGAGTGAGGGTTAAGCTAACTTTGCACTCACTCATATCTTATATTAAAATGTAGTACAGGATATATCATTATGTGTTGGGTCTGGATNCCTTTTGATAAGCTTTGTAGATCTAGACTGCAAAGTACCAATTGGGTAAGAGAACATATCTATATATTTAATTAAAGATTGTAACTACCATTTCAGGCTTTCTTTTCCATTCCAAAAGGGAAAAAAACAGCCCACCTCTCTGCTCTGCAAATGAATTCTTATAAATCCAGAATCACCCCAAGTGATTCTGTAAATCACCTTAGGATGACATGCTACAGCAATAACCAGAAACAAAGGGAATGTCACAGAGACAGAAAAGTCACTACAGCCTCCTCCTTAACTCATGAGCAGAATTTTAACAAGGAGATTATATAAATCTTTAGTACACTTTTCTAGATCATAGATGGCTGAGTCAGGTCTGTAGTATTGTTTTTCAGGACTCTTTTTAAAAATAAAAATCTCTACATTGTGAATTGAAACTGTAATGTTTTGCAAATCATAACAGGGACCTCAAATATGTTTTGATGAAGATATACTATGTGCTTTCAGCATTCAATTACTGACAGTTATCAAAAAACATCAACAGTCTACGAAGAGGTTCGTTAATGCCATAAACTGAGGCTGCAAGTACAGCCTTGGAATCAAAAGTTTTTAAACCAAATGAACCGCAGAAGTTAATAATTTCTCCCAATTTTGCTTGAGTCACATTTCAAGAATACACAGCTCATTGTTTCTCTCTCTCTTTTAAAAGCAACTGGGTATCACAGTATGGTTAGCCGTGACTCCCACATGCCTAAGAAAAAAAACCTTTGAGGACAGTTTAAACAGGGAAAGAGTGACGCAAACAGAAATAGTTAGGCCTTACTCTCAACAGTAGCTATGCTTCATTACACAGCATACAGAAGACTGAGGAATAGCACAATAATATTTAAACTGTTAATTGAAATGTTAATGCATTAATTTTTATATGTCTTTATTAGGAATCAGTAAGCCATGATGGAAAAAACATTACAAATGCAGGTATTTAAAAGGGATCAACTTGTAATAATTGCATTTGAGAGAGGAGTAATGCCAAAACAATGCTATACATTAAAAATTTATATATACATAACTATTACTAATTATTACACGTATGATTATGTATAAGAAGACTGTAACAGAAATACTTAGGTGAGTGATTCTAAAACATGAACTCACCAAGGGAATATGACAGGTATAAAAATATATGTGAAATTTGGTACCTCATTTCAGATCCACAAAGGCCAACTAATTAAAAGGGAAGATATTCAGCTTTGAAAATACATAGTCATCCAGGCCTGTAACCCGTATTATTTTATGACTTCCTATTGTATTTATTTCATTAGTTGTTTTTCAATAAATTAAGTTTTGATTTTCAAAAGCATTGCAGTGTTTTTTGATTTTGTAAGTTCCTTCTGTCCTTGAGGCAGTGTTAAAATTTAACCACTTCTTGTTACTAATCTAAAGAGAAGTTGGCCTTATTAATATCAGTAATTGATTAAATTGATCAGTTAGTTAACTTGACACTGGTGCTGATGTTGACTCCAAAGATTTACTAAAAAAACTGAACACAAAGCATGAAAGATAGATAGATGGATAGATAGGTTTTTCTAAGACATTTGTTATGTTTTGTTGTTTTCCTGTTGTGAACCACTGCACTTAAAATATTCAAGATGCCTAATGGAAGAACAACTTTACAAGCAAAGATATGATGGGACTGGGGAATGAGTTGAGATGCACTCTGTAAGGATATGGTGTGTGTTCCCAGTATGAGAAACAACTTGGGGAGGCAATGTGATGAGGAGAGAAGAGGGCACCAAAGGAGAGATATAGCAAGAGAACTTGCAAAACCTCAGACATGATAACTGAAGGCATCATTTGGAGAAACTTCAAAGCAACTCATGAGCCTCTGCAGACATCACCATCTGCCACATACTTCTAAAGACTTGAGCTCTCAAGGGACTACTTCCTGCAAGACATGAACATCTTCACAGGAAAGATTAGAGATACATCATGAACTATCTCATCCTGACCATTTATCATGATAAACCTGCCAAGTGCATTAAATTTGCATAAAAGGATGTGGTCGCCTTTAATAAGGTACCTATTTCTCGATTTCTCAGTGACAAAAAATGAATTGAAACACATTTAGTAAGAGTGCTGCGACTAATCATTGAGTGAACAGGCTTTCACAGAATTGCCAGGCTACAATCTAGCTCCGAGACTTTGTAAATGTGCTTTTTCATTTATAGCTTAAGTTCAGGTTGTCAGCTATTACAACATTGTGCATCTCTCCAAATGAACAAGAAATGGCAATTTAAATTTGTAAAAAAAGTGACCTCTCTTACAACATGACTTAAAAGCAAAAACCCAGAGCACTGGTATTTTGAACAATTATCAATGATGGAATTATCTGTATCCATTGCAGTTCCCTGTATCAGCAGTGGAGTTTCTGGATGAAAAACTCCAATCAACATCACTCTTCATATTGTGACCACACCCAAAGGGAAATCTTGAAGGATTCTGAAACCTTTGTAATCCGGTTGACATTTATTGTTAAATAAGATATATGCTTTCTACTGAGTTATTATTTCAGTACAGTTTTTTAGACACATCCTAGGCATCAAGGTGAGAGAAGTTAACTAGGCAAATCATCTTTGCTACAGGATATTATCCAATCTTGAATTTTCACAACAGGTCACAACAAATTTCAAAATGTCCTTTTAAAGATACTGTACACTACATCAGGAAACCCTTCTGCTTTTACTGTTCCCTTTGAGTTAGTACTGTCTATAAAAATGGTGTTTAAATATTCATTCTGTTCATGGTCAGTTGGACTGGTATATTTGCTTCTGAAAATCCTTCCCTTTTTAAGCAAACTTTCACCATTTACGGTATTATTCTCCTTTCTCAGAATCCAAAAATAAAAAATGGAAAATTCTGGTAAAAAGCACTGTTGGAAGCACACCTTGAATGCACGCACCAACTTTCTGCAAGTGTGCATCCTTTTTCCTTCTTCGCCCCCCCAAAAGACACAGTTTCCAGTTAATTCTTTCCAGACATCGTGTTCAGAGTCTCCAGTAAAATCAGCAAGCCACAGACAAAATCCTAAATATTTTTACAAGATGCTTTCTGTAGGATGGAAGGGACTCAGCAAAGGACTGGTAATGAGCTCCTCTTTCTACCAGCTGCTATAAACAGGATTTACAATCTTCCCCCAAAATGCCTGTAATACTCTAGGTTAATACATGAGATCTCACCCCCTCTAGTGACTAGTCCCAGTGAGAATAGGATATAGTTACTAATGGTTAACGAGAGCCCTTCCTTCAGCTTTTGTTCTTGATGGGAGAAGTCTGAGTGCACCAGCAATGCCGCCATGCTGCAAGCACTCTGATGGGTGCTCCCACAGCGGGGACCTCAACAGGGCCCTCTCCCTGCCCAATGACTGTTTGCAATTAAGAAGACCAGCCTACACTGTTCTTCAGTTTAGAAATCAAATGCATTGGCTGAAAGAGGAGCAAGATAGAGAAGTGTATTTACAAAGCCACAGCAAGAGCCTGCGGTCTGGAAAATTTAAGCCCCAAAACAACAGTGGCCTCGTTCAGACATGGCTGTTCCCTTTGAGGTGTCAGGCTGTGTTGCAGAAAACTTAACTGCACTCCAGCTCTCACCTTTCCTTAATCAACGTCAAAAAAAACCCAGCAGCAGCATTGCCTGCTGCCCAAAGGTCTGTCTTTAACAATAGATGTATAATCTACCTGGTACTGTGGCGATAGAGCACCTTAGAGGCTTTAATCCCTTTGTCCTGCACTCTGGTCTCTCCAGAGGCTCTGGAGGAGCTGAAGAGATCTAGCAGAGTTTGTAGAAATTCATGTGACTTCTTAGGAGAAGGGGGCTACTGTCCTAACAGTCTGCTTCCCCGTCCAAAATATTACATGGTTACAAAGACAAGCTAGTAATAAAAAACAACATCTTACACTGAGGGTCCAAGCAGGGAATTACTTGAAAGTTTAGTAGTGAGAAAATTTCAGGCCATCCCTTTCACTGAAGGCTCCAACAAGCTTGCACCTCAAAGGCACAGTGTATAGAAAGCAGATAAATGCAACTGTGAAGCATTTTCTGCAAGAAGCCTCAAGAGAATTGAGGAGCCTGCTATCTTTGGGAAGAACGTGGTAAGCACTTTCTATCATTGCAAGAAATAAACTGATGTTCACCAGCTGTCACCTTCCTTGCGATTCCTCTACAATTACAAGGTGGGGTCCCAGCTTTCTAGCCCAAATCACTTTACCATGCAATTGTTTGTGTTGTGAGAGCTTTCTCTAATGGATTCATGCTCAAAGCATAAAAGGCAACCAGTGATACACATTTCAATATTTAAAAGCATAAATAAAAACCTTAATAGATCCCAGATGTTTCATTTCCTCCAGCCCTTGTCAATGATTGAGTTGGTGCTGATGTAGATGATTTTTTAAAATCAGTGGTCAGTTTTATGTTGAAAAAAGCTTTAGATGTCTGGGAATTTCAAATTCAATTCCTAGAAGTAAATAAATCATTAAGTAGATGCAAAGGAGACAACTATGAATGCAAGTGGCTGTTATTTTGTAAACTTCTTTTATGGCCTGAAACGCACCCACAGGTTTTAAATGCAACTCAGTGTGAAACAGACAGTAACATGTTGTTGACATATATAAAACCTTGTAGACACAATTATTTCAATCTCATTTTCTTAGCAAAATAACTCCAAACATTCACACAAATAACAATCTGAAGGACTCCATGCTTTAATGTAACTATACAGTGCTGGTGCTGTTGAAGCTAATGAAAAATTTGCTATTTATTTCAGTGGAACTCAGATTTGCTATCTACATCCATTTTTCATTTATTAAAGCAGCAAATTATCATTTCCTATACCAAACAAATAAGGCACTATACAGAAAGTTCATCTACAAAAAAACCTCAAAATGCTGCTAGGTCCAGTAACTTGGGCCACGTTGCCAAGACCACAACTTCACAACCATAATGAGTGGCTTGATTCTTGCTGGGAGAAGTCCTTAATTTCCTAAATGAAAGCAACCAGGGGTGGTGGGGGTGGGGGCCTGAAGCACAGATTTATCTTGCACAGACCCATGATGTGTGCACTTGACGTCATAAAAATGCTGTAAGTCTGCCAGGTCAGCAGCCACAAGCCCCACATGCTGCCAGTCGCAGGCTGAGCAGACACTAAAAGGCTATGAATTTCATTTAATCGCCTGCTTTCCCCCTCCCTGTAAAGCATTACAGGGTAGCAGCTGCTGGAGAAAAAATGCTGAAAAACAGAAACTATGACTATCCAGGATTTAGTGTCCATTGGTATTAAAACCAAACAAATGAAGAATAAGCCTCATAAAAAAAATCTTGCAAAATTTGTTACTTATTAATACGCCTAACAACGTAGGTTTCGGAGTCCACTTTTAAGGAGCGTGTGGATAAGCACAGCTAAACTATATACTTCATACAGCCTGCCAGTTCTACCTACTACTCTGCTAATTTGTGGGCCATACATTTCTCTCCAGCTAAATTTCTAATCACAAAAAAACTTCATCTTTTCCTTTGTTGTTTTACTATGCAATATCCTTAATAGTGAGTGCTGCTTGTTCTTAACCACGCTTTCTATTATACCTTTGGCATTTGTGAAGTGGTAATACAAATATAACCTACATCCCTGAACCTGCAGTTTTATCACACAGCCAACTATGGACAACACTTAAAAGCTGAATATGCCCTTCTAGTCCTTCTGAGGTTCCTTAAATTCATTTCTAAGAACTAAATGACCTAAAATTGCTAAAGCCATAAGAATATATAGATTCCACAAAACAATTTTTTGTCATACCAACTTCTGCACCTTCTTGTACAGGGCAAATCACTCATTTCATTAACATACATAGGAAATCTTTGCATTGGACAAGAAGCTGCAGTTACCAGATCAGTCTGAAGCAAGCGTAGGAAGCTTGTGCTAGAGAAAAACCGTCATTTATTTATTTATTTATTTGTTTGTTTAAAAATCACAACTGCACCGTTGGCCCACAAACTATGTTATTTGCAACCGTGCATCCGTGTGCCATCAATCTCCGAGGAAAGGAAAGACTGCTGGGCTGAGCTCTTAATTTATGTTTCTCCATTGAGTCTTGCAATCACATTCAATGTTCTCAACCTTAGTGCAGCTATTCTGGTAACAAAAGTTGCACACCACGTCGGTTTATCCAAGTTCCCATTGTCTTAATAGTTTCATATACTTCCTAATAACAATCATCATCTTGAAAACTACATAGGAAACTGTCTTTCTAAAATTCCACCTTTGGCAGAATTGGGAGAGAATATTTTAATAAAGTAGGTAGAGAGTATACACCTATAAAAACATCACCTTTTTGATGCTGTCTTTAGATGTGGCATTAAACAAAGCTAAGAGAATTCTGGAGTCCACAGCACTGAGCAGGACAGGTCTCCCTTGGTCCTGCAATGCTGCGATCTGGATGAGACATTAATATTCATGTTCTAGAGTGTGATTAGAAAGAAGGCTGTAGCCCTTGTGCAGGGGCGGGCCAAACCCAGCAGAGGTGCAGCGAACTGCTTCGCTTCCTTATTGAAATTCAGGCCATCTAATTGATACTGCAGAAGGCAGCAACATAATGAAACAGAGCAGAGATCATTTCAGTAGTTTTACCCATCTATGCTCAGAATTCTCCTCCTGACCAACGTAGAACCCTGCACAGGACTCCACTCTTTACAACTTGATGCATTCTCAAGGACGACTTAAGTTTCTATAACATAGTAATCATTAAGATGTTGCTATTAGATCAACATTCAGAATTGTAGCAAAACCATGACTGCCTGCATTTATGTTAACACCAAAAATGTTTTAGATTTGTTTAAGGCAGCCCAGTTGCTTTCAAAATGACAATTTAAACAGTGCCTTTCCCGCAGAACAAGAATAAAATATTTATAACCGCCTCATTTATTTGCAAGCAAATACAGGTAACGTCTGTTAAAAAGCAAAATCCATTAGACTCTGGGTAGTTTTTGTATCGTGAGTAGTCTCCAAGAAGCAACAGATGTGGGGATGTGGGAGGGGGGAGTTGATTTTTTTTTTCTTTTTAATATTCAAAGTGGGTCTATTCTCACTGGCTAATTAAATCAGCAGAGTGCAAACAATACAAGAAAAAAATAAGTGTTGCCTTTCTTCCCTAGAACAACCGCTCTGGTCCATCTCTACTTACTTATTACATGATTCTGCAATATTACCTCCCCAAATCCTTGTGAAATAAGATACATATTCCGCAGCACCAGGTCCCATTAAGAAGAATACATTTTTTTCCTGTGGAATTTAAGATAAGATAGTCTTTCCACCATTAAAAGAAAATGGACTTTGAATGAGTTTCTTTGATTGACATGAAACTACTGGAGAATCATACTAAAATGTAATAGATTTAATAACAATATCAGGTGTATGAATCAACTGGCAGAATGCTGCCCTAAAATATACTTGTACTTGCTTGGCAAAGCCAGTAGGTTTGCCTGGATGTGCTGAACTATTTGAGAAGTAATGGAATGTGTTGATAATATTAAACAGTCATCTTCCATCAACCTAGAGTATTATGGTGTTTTATAGTCAGATAATTCTTTGCAGTGCCTAAATACATGTAGTATCAATTAAAACATTTTCATGTATGAAACCAAAACTAATGTGGTATATTTAGATTTGGCTTTGAAAGTATTTTAAACACTACTATCTACCTTTAGCCTTTAGTTAAATACATAGCACAATAATAAAAACAGGCTGCAGATACAGACCAGAACTCCACTGTACAAGAACAGAGAAGGTGGTCACAGTCCCAAAAATCTTGTAATAAATATAATGGTAAGCATCATGAAGGAAGTGTTGTGTATGAGGATCAGTAGCCACATAAATTGAAGAGCATGAAGCTCAAAAAAGGATCAAAATCCCTATGCCTGAAATAAGGTAGACTGCATGCCCTTAGCCTTGTGCTGCTCCTGCTTCCCACAACAGCAAGATAAATGCAAGTTTAGGCATGTACACCTATACCTTTAAGCAACAGCACTGTGGATGTACCTGAAGGTGCAACAGAGGGATTCAGACTCCTTGAATCACAAGGGAGTGTAATCAGCAGTAAGTCAGTATTAGGAAACAGAAGACAGCTATTTCAGCCCAGGTGTTGCCAACT
Source organism: Urocolius indicus (assembly GCA_013401255.1). Classification (NCBI taxonomy): domain Eukaryota; kingdom Metazoa; phylum Chordata; class Aves; order Coliiformes; family Coliidae; genus Urocolius; species Urocolius indicus. Next base: position 117,142 of record WBNH01010035.1, on the reverse strand, counting down.
TTTTTAAAACATCAGAGTCAAGGAAAGTATTATGGGACATTGAGTTTACTGGAAACTCCTCTCAAATGCTCAGGTTAATCATGGAAGGAAACATGGATATGCTTGTTTGAAGATGTAACAAAAATCAGTCAGGTACCATGAGGTCCTGAGCCCTTACAGATGCAGAGTTCCTTCTTGGCTCCATGCATTATTGGCTAAATTTTTAGTTTACAGAGAATTTCTCAGCAAAATACAGCTGCATTGCTGTTAACTGAATTATCCACCACTGAAACATTGATCTATTTAACCTGAAATTCAGGGGTTAGTACTGAGTTGCGTGCCCATTGCCAAATGCTTACTATATCTCTGTTACATTTAACTCTGCTACTGTTTGAACACATTCAGCACCAAAAAGTACTTCATTCCCTTCAAGTGTTCTTTTGGTTAACCACATTAATGGTTGCAAACAAATAAAATATTTACTCCGTACTGCAGCCAGAACAGTGTCTCTTTATATAATCTGAATAATGAGCAAACACCAGACCACTGGAGATAACAGGTCAGACTTGGTAAAATGACGTTCCCATCTTATGACACTTCACAGTAAGATATGTGCTATATGGACCCCAAAAAGAAATGAGCCTGCTGCTGCTTAATTGAACTGTATCTCAAAAACATAATAAAGTAACCCAGCAAAGAGATTTCTGTTGATAATAGTATGAGAGGGTATTTATCAGTACCCATTAATCTCTGGTTCTTACCTGTTAGTTTTTGAAAAGATGCTTGTGTTGCTTTGTAAGCCACAAGGTGTCACAGTGGCTCAACTGGTAGGATCCTTGTCAGTCTAGACACGCAGGTTGTGGCTTCAGGTTACATACCAGTGCTAACATCGTGCTGCCGAGGAAGTCTGTGCTACCCTGCGTATTTAGAAGTGCAGCCCTTGGGATGAAACAATCAGTCAAGGTGTAACTCGGTTGCTTCAGGCTGCTCTTGATGTGGGTGTTAAATAATCTCACAGTACCGTCAGTGAAGAGATGTACTTGGTGTGCTGGCATCTTGACCAATCTTTTTACTTTGTGTTATTAACCCTGACAAAGTGTTAAGCGGTACTGGAAAGAGATGAGCTAATCATTCACAACGAATAATAAATTTTATGGATTCCACTTTGTTCTACTCAGAGTTGCTAGGAATTAACAACAATTTATTTGAATGCATTAATTATTGAAATTTAAGACGTATTTTTGAACGCCCTTTATAACAAGTAGTGTGCTTAAGCATGTGATGTTCTGCTAAGAGTATTGGCTGTGATTGGTCATATAGTGCGTGTCACTGTTTTGCATTTGACTGGATGGAGCTGGAGCTTAAAATGCCAGGAAGCTTTGACTTTTTTCACCAATTCTTTCTTGATACATTCTTTCTAAAGCAACTGCATGGTAAGCAGCTTCCTCTCCTAAGAGAAAAATATGTACGTTCATCGTTTTTACTGACCTGTAATTTTCCCATTGCCATCAGTCATTGCTATTAATTTGCTATACATTCATACAACAGTCAGTCCTCACTGAAAAGCAATCAGAGATACTTCACTGGTATATTTAATTTCTAAATATCATCGTTCTAACTGGGAGGTTTTGCAAACTCAAACTAGGAAACACTGCCTCTCAGCTTAGCCCATATAAAATAAGCCACATCTTTCCTGAATGCTCAACAAATTGAAATTTGCATTCTGCACTTATTTGTAAGAATAAAACTCCATTGATCAAATATTCACAGAAAAGCATAAAGAGCACGAGCATAGCCAAAGCAAATTCACAGTTAAACTCAAGTGAATAGTCAGGGAAATTTTGCATGTAGTATTTGTTGCACTCAGGTAATGAACCTTTACCCAGTGTGTTGGCTTTTCATGTCCCATTATTCATGCCAACACATTCATTAAAATGGGCCTATGCTTTTTAACATAATCAGCAATGTGCATAGGTGTGGCCTACAAAGAGTTATTACCATAGTTTACAGGCATGCTGTTCGTAAATACAAGCAGAACTCCAGTCAGTGCAAAATGCCAAACTTCCCACAAAACATATGGTAATTTTTGCTCTGTAAAATGGATAGATGCGCTATATAATGCATAATTGCATCACATTATATCTGAACTTCTAATTGCTTAAAATGATACTTGAAATCACATCAACAACATTATTACCTAATTACCCTAAGGGTTAACTGATACTCCAGTTATTAAGTCTAGGTAGAAGTGACAGAGCTATTGTATTGCCTTCATCCACTACAGCAAGTGATATGGTTGTAAATGCATATACAGAAGCTATATCTTGTCAGATGTTTTTAACATCTTGGTATGGGGAAGAAGAAAGGTGAGGATACGCTGACCAAGTACCAAAAGGAAGGGTGGTCCTTTCTGCAAGATGCTCAACAAGAAGAATTTCCATTTGCTATAAAGGAACTATTTCACAGCAATTCTTTTCTTTTCTAGTCACAGTAACATTATTGTGATGCAAAATGGAGTGAGACAGAAACATTTTTGGTACTTAAAGCAAATACAAGAATTATGGAAGACCAGTGACACTGCTCTGAAAAGGCAAGCCACTATTAGAATAGGGAGGACAGGGTGAAAGAGACAGTTGTCAGCCTTCCTCCAATCCACACCTGAGACTTTTGTAAACTGCGTGAAGAAAATGTATCATTCTAGGTGTGAGGCATTTCATACTCCCTTTTTCCATCTGTAAAACACTACCCTGGCAGCAACCTTAGCAGAACAGGGCGTTTCATGCCTGCCTGGCCAATCATGCCCTGGAGGATCTCTAGTCTGTAGAGGAGAAGGTAGTTAGGAATGCTGGTGCTGCTGACTGCCTTCCTGAGGGATGAAGTATGCTGAGGGCATTTCAGCCTAAAAAACAATAAACTGGAAAAGTTTCACTCTGTTTACTTTTTTTTTTTCATTTTCCTCTGTCCACGTGACTACTGTATTTAAAGATTTAGAATATTTCTTTTTTGTATAATGTAGTCATTAATATTTCAAAAATCCCTTTGTAACCTGCTCTAGGACAGATGGCAGCTCCTTCTCCAATACAGTCCTCTGGTAATGGCTGAGGCAAAACTACAAAACTGGAACAAGAATCACAATAAGGTACATGAAATACTTTAATGTGTAATGTACTGGAAGTCATAATTTTCTTAAATTACTACCTTAGAAAATAACCTAATAAAATATGTAGTTAGAAAAAACAACTACTTAAAAGTCCAAAAGAAAAGTAAAAATAGTCCCTTGCACAGGTGATGAAAGACTGCATATAATAATACTCAAACAGGGACGGTAGTTTTTTTCCAGGTATTTAGTTTTTGAAGAATGATCACAGTTGATATACAATTAGGTCTATTCTTGGGTCTGCTTTTATCAGAAGTTTCCAAATATGAGCACTTTATATACACTCAGTGTTTCATTTGTCCTCTGAATGCAACAGGCATCCGAACAGCCCACACAATTCTTCTGGATCATGAAGATGCTATAGTCTACAGCAGTTGTGTAAAAAGGACAGGATCTGGACAGATATTGAATCTGCTGTACGCAAGTAATTTGATGGCAAAGGTACACCCACAGATTAGATTGCTCCCTTCCTCTTTTGAACACACACGAAGGGTAGATTTGAATGTTTCCCCTCAGTTAGCTTAGGCTTGGCAAACTGACTCTGTGGTTCAGCATCAGGAAAAGTGGGTATCAGCAGGTGTTGCAGATCATGTGTGATAGATACTACAGCAATATTCTAATTTATTAGCTGCTTGGAAGGATGTAAAGGCAAAACTGTTTAGTTTGCAAGCACCTAGGCAGTATATTTTAAGTACATTTAGAAACCTGCATAAAGTTACAGCTTTGCCATTGCTGTTATGAGTTGTCTGTCCTGGCTAAGTACCTGGGTGTGACTATTGACAACAGAAACACCTTCAAGTCAAGATCTTGTTTGAGTCTTACTTTTTTTTTTTTCTGTAGTTATCAAAGTTATTCATAAAGAAGAAGCCTGCTACGCTCAAGTCTCATTCTTCAAATCTATATGATACAGACAGAAACACCATTCTGACCATCATGAGTATGGTGTATGAACATGGTGCACAAACAGCAAGGTGGTGCCAAGGCAACCCAAGCTTCATGGAGAGGACAGCCTGCTCCTGCAAAATTCATGGCCTTCACAAAGGCTCTACACTTCCGACACTCTTGAGTGCTGAAGAAGTGATTGACTTAGAAAGCTACTAAGTTCTAGTTTATGTTTAGTTCTGCAAAGGTCTCATTTTTCCAGGTCAGTGATTTTTCACTAGTCCCATAAGGCACAAAAGTGCCACAGTTGTCTCCAGAAATATCAACTCTTGCCATGCTGAGGTTTATGGTCCACAAGTGGTTCTAGTTGATCCCCAGTTACTTAAGGTGTACGAAGTGTGCTGTTTGCCTTAGATCAGTAACTGACAGGCTTTAGTTTAGAAGGGCATGGCTGTCCACCACAATGTATTAGACTGGAAACAGTATTCTGACCATAAAGCCCTTTCTCTCTGAAATTCTAACAGTAATCAAACACAGAAAGAATTTATTAGGGAAAAGAAAGACACAAGCCTATGGAGAAGATTTCAGCCAGGAGTGTCTGGAGTTTTCTTTCACTACTATATTTGCCTAACAAATAAGATTACTGAGACTTGGCCAACAGGCTCTGCTTTACCACGGTCTTTTTTGGAGACTAATTGTCAGCCACTTTGGGGCAACCTTGCCTCTGCCAGAATCATCCCTCTGAGGCTTTAAGAAGCCCAGATCCAGCCCAGCACCCAGCAAAACTGAGGATATATGCTGGTCTGTTTACACAGTACAGTGCAGGAAAGAAAGTTCTTCTTGGGGAGGAAGCAACCGAACAAAGTATCAGCACTGTCGGAATGCCTGTTTACAGCAGATATGCAACTTTTGGTAAAAAGATACAAAGAAATACCACTTGAAATGAAGAGTCCAGCTAAAAATATTGCAACGAGTTTAGCGATCTACTCATTCCCTTTTTCTGTAAACAGTGTATATACCAAAAACAAATGATTTTTTTTTTTAATCTGATCTTGCAATCCTACTGCAGGCAAAACTCCAGCTTAAATAAGCACACAGGACTGGGTCCTTGTTATGATCTCTATTTTGTTCCTTCTCACCATGCAGAGACTTCTATTTTTGAGACTGGATCTGCATAGTAAATCTTGTTTACATCAGGGAACAACTGAGTTTAAGGATTTATGGTTTAAAGAGTAAAGAAGGAAAAAGATAAAAGGAAGGGTTGAAAAGGTTTCTTTACAGAGAAGTATCTAGTAAGCATCAGAGTGATTTTCAGACAAGATCCATTTCTACATTTTCACACTGGCTCTCTTCCCCCTCGCCAACCCCTGCCCCCAAAAGCTCCCTGTTACTTACGCTTGCCGTTTACACTCTTTAACTTTAGAGGGGAAAAGAATAAATAGGCAGTAAGACATCCCTGATTACAAGCTAAGGATCAGTATGGAAAGGAAGTAGAGTTTTTTTCTCCCCCAGCCTCATAAGAATTGTTAGTTTGCAACAATTTTAATTGAAAACAGCTGCAACTGGATTTTTTTTAAAGGGATGAAAAAACCTATATGAAATAAGGAGAGTCAGTAAAAAGAACCTCAAATCCATTCTGAAGTCAGTGTCTGCCTAAAGGAGTTCAAGGGCTTTCTTTTAAAATGGACCTTTTAGTTTCAGCGAAGCATGGTTTATAAGTACTCATGTTCCTAGAATTGCTAAGTATTAGTATATTTGTGGATGAAAGAATAATTTCCTCAAAAATACTGTGAGATGGTAGTTTATATGTTTTCCCCTCAACAAAACAAACTCATTGGACAAACTCAGACTAATGTACACAATATGAGAGATCTGTTTGAGATACTAAGTTGCTATGTGAACAAATGTGATGTCACAACATAGATTTTTATGACTAATCTATCAAAAATGTACCAGGAGGAAGAAGAAAAGATTATTTCATCAGATAGCAACGTGAGGAAGTAAAATAAGAGACTTCCACAAAACTGCAGAAATTTTGTTTTGCTTTGATTTGCTTTAAATATTTGGTTGAATATTAATGTCTGTGTAAACTTCCAGATCATTTAATAGCCTTTAAATAATCATTACATCCTCCTTTATCTTCAATTTTCTCTAAATTTTCTTCCACCGTAAAATCTGTTACATTCACTGTACAGTTTAATAGGAGTTTAATATTATTTGATTAAGTTGATTGTCTTTAAAACAAGTTCTCTAGTCACCCTTAAAACACGTGCTCTTAGCCAGAAGGAAAGCTGTGCTTTTCATATAATGGTGATGTAAAGCAAAATCTCTTGTAGTGTCAAAGACACATACAGGTGAAGTTACTATAAGTGCGATACGCAAAAGTTCTAATAATACAAGAGACTAAATAAATAAGTGAAAGGCTTGATAACTCATTTCTTTGATTGCTAGCGACAAAGCAACACTTCAAACTTTCATCTGTCAGCAAATTTAAGTGATCCATCCCCAGAACGCTGTAATGTTACTGACAAATAATTATATACAAGATATAATTACCTTTTGTTTGAAGTATGAGCAATTTCAAATGATTAAAAAGTAGAACAGAAAAAGATTTTCATCATCAAAGAGGAAAAAAGGCTTTTTTTCAGACAGCAAGGTTCATGAAAAACAGGGAAAATAGTTAAGCTAACTTACCTATGTTGCATATTGCTACCTAGAACTTCAGAAACTGCTGATTATGCCACAACAGGATTGCTTCCTTGAAATTACACAGAAACTAACTTCCTTGAAACTAACATAGACATAAAAATATTAAGATAAACTGAGTTTGAGTGAATGGCAATGAAATCCTTTAAAACCACACACAGCGCGAGGAAACAGCTGCATTTTGGTTAACCAGAAAGTTAATCAACTATGAAAGAAGAAAATAAAATTTATCTTTATATCTGCTATAGATTATTAAACATTTAAATATTCATTTTACTTCTTTAAATCAGGATCGTCGATGCATTACAAAATGGCACTAGAAGCTCACACAGTATTATTAAGAAAAGCACATGCTAATTTTCATTTAGACAAAAGTGTCATGAGATTAGATTTCTCCGAACAACTTTTAAGGAAGGTAAGGTGTTCCTGTGCATGTTAGTAACTCAGACTCCCTAATTTTACTTTAGATCACATAAGAATTAGCTAGGTGGTGGACCTTTGCCAGTACTTATATCATAAACCAACCCCTGCCTGGGTGTGATTGGAATTCTTCGCCTAAGACTGACCCTGAATTTAAAAAGGCAGTTGTAGGTTCTACCTGAAGAGCCCATAAAGTTGGAAGAAGTTTGGAGAGCCAAAGCTTGCACATCTAGCACAGGCTAGAGCTGCTAATTCTTTACTTTCGTGACTACTATTTCTTCCTAAGGAAAGCAAGAACAACAGAGATAGCCATGCTGCATCTAAATGACCTCTCTTTATAACTCTGTAGTTTGCTTAATACACAGAGTATATCCTTCACACCAGTGATAATTGCCTTCTATCCAATGATGACACAAACCAGAGTGGAAGCAGTGGATGTCTCAGGGAGGGTCCCCAATTGTAGAGCCACTTTGAGAACACTTCTACCTCCCCCACCACACCATAGACTGTGGTGCTTGGAGAGCAGGAGTAGAAACTGCATTTATTGGTGGATTCCCTAATTCTCCAGCCCAGTACTTTTTGAATCATTTCTGATCTACCTGCAAGCTCTGGTGAGCTCCTGCAGTAATTCCCTACAAAGGTGTGGGCTCTACAGATGGAGAAGAGAAAACAGACAGACATGACATATTAGGTACTCCTTTCAAAGGCTCTCCATCCACCTTCTGTATAACTTTATTAAATTATGTGTTTTGCTCTGCCTTGGAACTTCCCCTACTGTAAGAGACAGCAGAGAATTTGACTCTAAAGGATTATTAAGAACATTTTTATGTTGTAGGAAAACAGGAAAATCCCAAGTGCTTTCCAAGGATATATTTGGAATAAGAACTGTAGGTTTCTCAGTTGCCACTGTCTCTCCTGAAGTTGGGTCCAAGTGAAATCTGCTAGCTTGCTACTCCCAGTCTTTTGGAAAGTTTCTTTGTAATTCCTTTCCCCTTAAGCTGCTTTGCTTGTGCTCACCTACCCCCTGGGGCTCACAGAGTACAAGCAGCCTCCTTCAGAGACCAGTGCCTACATTATTCTGAAGACTGCTTGAAGAGAAATGTTCATGCAGTAAGCCTGTATCACCCACAGCATAAGCACATTCTTTCCATGACATACAGGGCTCCATCAGTCTGGATTAAAAAAAATTCTGAGCCAGTTATACATGCTCCAGAAGCCTTCATAGTTACCAATCCCAAACGCTCTTGGAAGTGCATAAAATTAACGTGAAACTTCCACTCCCAACCGGACCCATAGTCCAGTAGGATTCCTTACAGGCTGTCCACACCTACTCACTGTAAGTGGCACAGGCAACTAATTTTATTTTATTTTTATTAAGGAAGGAGGATGAACGAGATGAGCTGAAGCTAGCTAGAGGCATTTCAAGGCGTTTCAACAAATAACAGTGCTTACAGCACAGAGCTCAGAAATTAAAAAATAGAGGGCCAGAATGTAAACACAGGACCATCACAAGGCAGAAGCATTTTTACTATGAGCAAATAAAAGAAACACTGGAGCATAACAAGGCCTTCATTAACTAAGCACTGTCTGTCGAAGTAAAGTGCTGCTGAAACCTATGTATAGTGGCACTAGCAAGGGAGAGAAGGTTATCGCTTTTTGTCAACAACAATCCCTGTGACCATGCACAGCGAAAAATGCAATTAAATGCACCAAAGTCTAACCCAGCACACCTCAGGAACACAGGAGGGGGAAGATGTTTCACAAGTCCCTCAAAAACTTTTCTAGTGTCATGTCTGTAAAGAAGCTGCAATCAGAAACTGGTCAATTATTAGAAGTACCACTGAAATGATACGTAAAAAGGGTAATTTAGCACTGACAGCTTATCAGAACTGCTTGTATGTAAAACTCTGAAGGAATCACTTAATCGTACATATTTCTTATTTTCACTTGAAAAAGTCTAGACATTATGACATTAAAATGTATAGGAATGTAAGGAGCAGAGTTGCAAGACACTGACAAATAAAGAGTAGCAAATAACCCCACCCCAAAGCCCCTCATTCTAACTAAATGTCAGTGACCCTCTGCAACCAACAACTTGGGGCAAAACTGACAAACAGTTGCCATGATTTGAGGAGCATGAGCTGTTTGGAGATTTTAGCCAGCACAAAGTGTATTTACCAATTATTCCACAGTAATGTTTTAAGACTAGCAGTGGTAACAGTGTTAGAAAAGCAGTTACCCCACAGCAGTTACCCAATCAGAAAGCAGGTCACATCTCGTTAGCTGTATCATATACATTAAACGTCACAGATTCTCCGTGGCTTAGCTGACAATTCAGGCATGTGTGTTTTATTTTACAGTAACCTCATGTTCTCTTAAAGAAGTACAATATAACAAACAGACCCTGTACCATGCTTTACGGCACAAATTTGGCAGGTACTTGTGCCTGCATAAAACCATTCACTACACAAGATGAATACTTTTAAAAAGTGTTTTCAGGGCACTGCTAGTAAACTACTATGAAAAATTGCAGCGCCAAGAATGCTTGTACAAACACAGACACATGGGCAGAAATGCAGCCTGGTTCAGTCCACACAGTTCTCACTTCAACTGACTAAAAAGTGTGCTTAATTTTACCACGTAAACAATAAGATGCAATCTCCACTATTTTTTGTCTTTGATTGACAAAAGTATTTCCCTTTCCCATTCAGCATATTCTTTGTGGTGACTGATCTGGGTGTACAAAACACTAAAAGATTATACAAAGCATAGTCAACAGTGAATGGAGTTTACATTATTGGGTACTTTTGACAGCTATATGATAAAGTCGTGAACCGAACATCTCTCTCAATAAAAGCAACTGCATTCTAAATGTAAACATGAATTTCTCTTGCCGGTTGCCCTGAACATGTGTTCTTTAAGTGCAGCCTAGGAATAAGTTTTTAAAAGTCTCCTCCTGTTTTCTGTCATCATTCATTTTTTAACAAGTTCACAAAACAAAACCAGAGAAAGGTTCGTCTCTTGCTTTAAACCTGCAACATTTCTGAATGAGTTTTGTGCAAAAGCTCAAGTAGTACCTTGCAATATTCTAGCTGCAAATGCCAGCAGGACAGATCCTGAGCAAACAACACGCTGAGGCAAAGAAATTTCCTGAGACTAGCATTACAATCAATCCTGAAGTGCTCTACTGTAATTTCAAGATTTCAGCCTAAGCTGGTATCTCCTCAAAGAGTTGCTCTGCGTGGAAACATAATGAGGGATTACCCAATTAAACTACTAAATTAATTAGGGTTCGTGCCTGCATACACTGTACTGTCTAGTGGGACGCTTCAGCTGGAATTCGGGCTGAAACCTACCACGGTCCATGCACAGGAAAACAAGGCTGAGGGACTTACCTCCGTCCGCGACTGCAGCCTCTTGTTCATTTCATATATTCGGTACTCTGGTTGCACCATGTATGGTGTGTGTCTCCTATAAAATGGGCCAAAAGGAGAAGAATAGAAAGGGTCATGTGGTGTGCTGGACATCTTGCCTGCTTGCAGAGATTCAAGCTACACAGAGTATCATCAACATCCATACAGAGCACATGGGCTGTGTGTTCTTCACAGTACAAAGTAGCAGCGCGCACACACACACACATCCAGGCTGCACGCACTGGCTGGGAACTGCCGTGGGAGCCCTCCACAGCAGAGGGGGGGGAGCGGAGCGGGAGCGGGAGCGCACAGGCTCCGGAGAGAGAGAGAGAGAGAAGGGAGGGGGGAAGAGAGAGGCTGGAGAGCTTCAGGCACCGCCGCTCGGTTTTAAAGCAGCAGTTGCTGGAGGGGTCATTTCCTGTCCACGCTGTGGACTAGTTCGAAAACACAATTTTCCTCTCCGCCTGACAGAGGGCTAAGGTTTGGGGTTAATTTCTCCCAGCCAGGACCCCTCGGGAACCTGGCAGCCAGGCTGGTTAGCATATAGGTGGTTTAAAAGCTGCCTGAGCCAATCACCCTCCGCGAGGAGCACGCTTGGGTAATGTCAGAAATGTGATTACTACAAAATACATAAACACAGGCCACGGCCGGCCCCGTCCCCCGCTCCCCGGCGGCTGCCGCCGGCGCGGCTAGCTCCCAGCGCTGCTGCAGGGCGACCGGCCGCCGGCACCGCTCGCCGCACCGACCCGACCCGACCGTGCCCTGCCCTGCCAACCGCGTCCGCCTCACGGCAACAGTTTTGGGGGACGAGGCGGGCGGACGGCCTCGCCGCTGCACCAGAGGCGGGATGGCCGGCAGCCTGCACAAAGGCAGCACCTCCGCGCTCCACACAATGGAGAGCGGGCAGATGCCCGCAGAAACCTCCCGAGAAATCGGAAAGACGCGCAACGCCGGGAGGGAGAACGAGAGCCCCAAATAACCGCTGCCCCCCCCCTCCCCCCCCCCGTTTCGAGGGGGATTAGGAGGAAGCAAATGGATCGTTTTTAAAGCGGCCGTCCGGCTTAAAGGTGGTGGCGGCGGCTGCTGCTAGGTAGGAGACTGGTCCCTATTTTCAGGATCGTTACTGTGCATGAATCCAGTTGCAGATGAAAGATGGGAGGGGGAGAGGGGATTCGAAAGAGAAAGGGAGGTAACCGCCCTTTGGAGGTGAAGGATGAACTTTATCTGTTGAATCACACTTGCAGGAAAAGTGCTTGGAGCGGAGACCACGTGAACGAAAAGTCCTCAAAATGTAGAGGAAACAAAATGGGCTCAACCGCTACACGGGGAAATGCAAGGTTTAAGAGAGGACCCTTCACATTACCTGTACGGGGGAAAAAAAACCCAAACCCAACCTTGAAGCACAGACTGTGTCTTTCTACACACTGTAAAGTATCAGGCATTATTTACAGTACTGAATAAATGTAAAACCAACACTAAACAGCGCTGAATTAATATCTCATGTAAATTCATTCAAGCAAATGGAACCACTCTAGGAACAGATTTAGTTAACTAATATGATTAAGAGAATAACAATCAGCTGCAGTCACAGTGGTTCTCAACCGGGGTGCTCCGCAGGAATGCCTTGGGATCGCCCATTGCACAGATGGGGAAATCGAGGTACACGCCACTACAGTTTCTAAACTTATGTAGCAACCCTAAAAAAAAAAAAAAAAAAAAAATTTGAGCATGATACGGCCTCACGCACTGCCAAAAAAGTAATTTGACTCTAACCAAATGGAGGAATATATGTCAAGACAGATTTGAATAATTCCAGTTCCACTGGCACTTGGATAAATCTGGAAAATCGGAGGTATCTTTTCAGGATAAAATACAAAAGTTCATCATTTTTACTCCAGCGGCCACTGGCTGGGATCACAATTAATCTCTGATGTACCAGCCGCTGTTTAGCAAAACTATTTCTGTACCCTCTTGTGGAATAACAGTTTCCATAAGGAGTGACGTATTGAGCTGTCTTATAGACTTCCCACAGCTTCTGTCACTAAACACAGAGCCAACAGATAATACATGGGGTATTTTACTTCTCTCTTTAAATGCTCCCCAGCTAGGTAGCAATGCTGTGCTGTTGCTCCAGTACCATCACAGGAGGTGCTGAGTTTAATAAATAGCATGTACAGTGTTTGGCTCAATAGTGCTGCAGTGCCAGTGCTCTGCCAGTGCTCACTGGCCACACGAGAAGCCTCTGACGTGGCTGGCTACCTAGGAGAAAACTTCCTTGTGTCTACCTTGTACTCTTAACAGATCCCAGCACTTCTAACTTAAAGCCCAAAACCAAAACAACCAGAAAAATTACAGAGTTATAGCACTAATATAGCATCATTTTTTTATGACTGAAGTACCAACTACTTAAATAGATGACAAAAAAAAAAAAAAACCACCCAAATCAACCCAGTAAACTGTGGATTTTACTTTGTTTGCAAAGCAAATCCAAAGTAAAACATATTTGCTCAAGAAGGGACACGCTGGATTTTGTGTAATTAAAATGGTGGGATTTTGCGTAGCTGGTAAACTGTGTCTGTGTTAAGGACTTTTTGATGACACTAAAATTCACTCTTTCAAGAAGTTAAACATGGCAGTAATATTAATGTCTTCTATTTTGGTGAGGGTGAGGGTATTGCTTTAAAGGGAAATGAAGGTATTGCTTTAAAGGGAAGGAAAAAAAAAGACAAACTCAAGAGTATTTAAAGTGAATGAACAGTAGGACTTGCTCTGATCATTGGGAACACCAGATACATCTCCCATACCCCATAGAAGAGCTTCTGTGTATGGATTTAGTGCAAAGCAAAAATATGCAATGATATTTTAATAATTCCCATTGATTAACTGGTAAATTAGCACACACCTACAGCCCACCGGCAAGAACTGAGTCCCAGGGTAGGATCGTGCTAATTACAGGCTCCAGCAGCACTTCCAGTTGCCTGTTATCATCTAGAGCAGCGTGATGTGCTGAACAGTAAAACAAGGCAGAATCAAAGGAAAATAAAGTTACAGGGATGGTGGCAGTGTCATCTTGATTCCCACTTAGATCTGCTGCCTTTAAAGTTCCACGTGCTCTCTGGGAGCGTGGGTTTGGGGGCATGTAGCCAGTCCCGCTGCCTGGGCTACTCTGAAATCCCCCACCGTTGCCATTGAGCTGCTTCCCCAAAGTGGCTCTGGGGTCAAAAGCAAACATCTGGCCCAAGATTTAGGACAATCAATACATTCCTTAATCTGGAAAAAGAGTTTTATGTGAGCAGAACAAAAAGAGAGTGGAGGAAAACAAGAGGAAGTGACTAGTTAGTCTTTCCCAATCTGAAAATGAGTGCACTTGTGTGCCTGCATATACAGTGCTACAAATAGATAAGAAAACAGCGGGAGCAGAGTTGCATTTAGGTGGGTGTGCACACGTGTGAATACCACATCTCAAAACAGAGAGCCTTCCCTCAGTGCTCACAGTCCAGGAAGGGAGGACTGCAGCCCCACTTGGTTAACCTCTCCTGCAAACCTTCATACATGTGGGCTTGCCCAGTCCTGGCGAGGTCAGGCACCACACGCTGAAGGAGGTTGCACAGCAGAGCAGAGAGGGACCAGAGCATGGACCCACAGTCCCTACCAAGGAAGGGGAGCTGGGTAAGGGAAAGGTGCTGTCAGATCCCACCAGAAGAGAGACATGTTTTGTGTCCCATCTGTACCAGGAACCAAATAAATGGGCCTGTGATACCTCAAGAAGCCTCCAGACATGGTGGGTTGAGCTGGTTGATGTTTGGGTGCTGGATTGCCCTCTCCTGGGCAGAAACAGAAGGATCCATGTAAATCAGGGACTCCACTGACAGCTCTGGAGGACAGTTCACCTTCATTTCAGAGGGAAGGGTGAATTTAGTGGAGCAGAAGGGTTGCAGGTCCCCTTCCTCTGTGTCCACCAGCACAAAGGCTGCAGAGCCTATGAGCAGCCAAGATGCACTACAAAAAAAAACCTCAACAGCAGCAGCTTCCTCCAGGACAGAGCAGAGCAAGCACAAAGAAGGATGAACCAGCACAGTCTGTTCATCCATCTCTGCTGTTGATGCTGTCACAGGTGGTCAGGTGCTGCCTTCTCAGTGTAACTGTTAAGGGAGCCCCTGGCAGGGAGGTCTGTCGGGCTGTACAGGGTGCCCACTGCCCCACGGCAGTGAGCAGCAACCACAGCCCCCAACACAGCACTACTGGGATGTGACACACGCGACCCAGGCACAGACCTCGCCATGCCAAGCTGACAAGCAAAGCAGCTCTGAAGGCTGCACTATTTTTAATAACCACCTAGTAGTAATAATAATAATAATAATGCAGAAAAGAGATACAGCTGTAAATAGGTGTAATTGCTGTATTTATCCCTGGTATGCATTGACTGTTTAGTCTCTGCCAGTAATCAGGTTTACAAGGATACATTTAAGGTGGTTTGTAGCAGTTGGAAAAACAAGAGGGACTGATCTTAGTTAAAGATACACAGCAAATGAAGAGCTAGAAAACGTAGAGGTACTTGAAATGAGATTTCTTGGGAATACTCACGCAAACAATTTCTTGGGGAAAAAAATAACAAAACTACCTTTTCAAACTGTCCTTTGTTCATACAGAAGGCAGAGAGCATTGAAGACTTCTAATGGAGTGACCTTAGGTAAAAGAACAAATCTGTTTTTCTGTACATGGTTATGAGTGACTAAATGAAATTTGCTTATTAAAAGTTGGAATGCACAATGAAGAACAACCAGCAATACCCCATAATCTCTAAGATATGCTCAATTGCTGAGCTCAAAACCAGGATTTTGACAGGTTTCAGAACTGAATATTGCCATTAATTTCTACAACTACAGCACAGAGTGTACCAGATGCTTGTAATTTCTAAGAAATCTAGAGGCTGTAATTTGTTTGCATTAAATATTAATATATTGAAATAAAAAAACATCTTCCGGAAAACATTGTCCTTTCACAGACAATTTGTGGACAGGAAACTAAATAAATCTGTTTAATCCATTGTTGAAAATATTTGCTGGGCTCATAGCACACACTTCCAGCTTTCTCCATGTAGATCACTTTTTTTTGTTGTTGTTTGTGATAATTGTGCTTTTGTGTCATTAATAACTGATGATTATTTTTATCAGAAGATTTTTAAGAAAAGAAATCTGTAAGTGATACCCACAGAAACTACTGAGTTTCAGAGCTGAAGTTGCAGCAAGAAGGGTTCACATCTTTTAAATGCTTCAGGCATTCTGCAAACTCAAACTTACCTTGCATAAATTATATATAATGATAATTCGATACATATGACAATTTTATGAATTCTCTTCACTTATTTAAAACTAGTAAATTAGAGTTACAGCTCCAGCTCTCATCAGTGATGCTAAAAGTAACTCTGAATAGATGATAAGACAAAAGGATTTTAAATATTTTTCTGGTTCTGCAGCGTACACAACATCTATGTCCGCAATGAAAATGGGGTTTCAGTTTTGCCTCAGAACTTTATGAATGCTCAGTTGCACGTGGTCTTTGAGGAGCCTGCCTGTCTCTGACTGAGCAGGCAGTCTGCTTTATCCACAGCACACATGCACAGCACCTGAAGCAGACAGAGCTGGGGAAGTAAACATGAAACAAACTTGAAGCGGTGCAAGTCATACCTCAGTGTTACAGTGATGGGCCCTCTAAAAATACTAAGATATATCAGATAATCTGATTTCCCATCTCTCTCATTAAACTGCGGTAAGCCAGTGTTCAGTGTGTTTTAAGCGTCCTCCCTTAGTGGCAAAGGCAGAGGGGATACTGGTCTGTTTGAGCTCTCAACTGCAGTCTGTCTTTCCAGCTCAGAAGATACTTCTGCTTTAAGTGCTCAAGGCTTCATTTTGCTCCTCACACCAACACCACGGTGGCACTCTGAGTGGACAGTATACCTGGGAGGCTTCCACCTATGCTGCATCAGACCTGGGCACTGTAACTGCAGTGTACGTCTTGACCATGCCAGAGAAGTAGCTCCATGAGGCACTGGTAGGAGAAGATGAGGTCCCAAATGAGGAGTAGTCAGCCTTCGGCCTCCAGGGAAGCTTCCCTGGGCTGTAATAGCTTCATGATACCAAAGGGCACCTATATATTTATTGACAGAACCGATCATCTTCCAGATAAGTAAAATGCCAAAGAGATTGATTATATCTTTAATTGATTATATATAAGAGATTGATTATACTTTGGCTTTGCCGTGTCTCTCCAAGGCCACTATGAAGGCTGCTTTCTAGAATCTAACAGCCTCAAGAACACTAAAGTCTTGTTTTGTTCCACCATTGCCCACATTGTTTCCCTGTTCATTTCTTCCATTTTCCTTCATATTGGAGTACAGAGTTCCTTTTCTAAATTTCTAAGTATCTGTCTTGGTAGTTTCTCACCCTACACATTATTTTCTTTTATTTTTTTCCCCTCTTGCCCCCATGTACGTTGCTGAAGTCTGAGGTGGATTACCACTCGAGGCTGATGGTCATAAATGCTATTTGGAGCAAGAACAATTTTTCATGTAAAGTGCTCCACAAGTTTATCTGATTGTGTTTTACCTGAAGAAACCTTGAAGAGCTGATGCTGAGGATGGCACACCCAAAGCAGTCAAGCAGGGAGAAGAAAGAGATGAAATTCCTGTCATTTGCCTCTTGCAGCCATCTCCCAGCAGCTGAGGAAGAAAACAGCCTTCAGCAGCAAAGACAGTACTGCAGTTTATAGCACTTACAGACAACCAAAAAAAAAAAAATGGGAAAAAAAAAATCCAAAGTGGTGGAGGAGGTTCCAGGAGCAGACTGCGGTCTGAGAGACTGACCCTCCAGCAAAAAAAATCAGACAGGCCAGCAGAGAGGTAAGGATGGGAAGAGGCCAAGCTCCTTTCTCATACGCTAGTTTCCCTTATTGACAAGCTAAATACAAATTAAATGCAGGTGGCACGGTCACTCAGCTGTAACATATTACACAATGTGTTATTCAAAATTTCTTCTGTCTATCTCAGACCAAAGCAAGAATCATTATAACCACTCCTGAATACAGTAAGAAATAAGCAGCATCAAACTTCACAATCTTTAGGCAGCTCTTCCTTCCTAACTTGTCCTCACAAATATGCTGTAGCATAGCCTGCCTGTGACAGATTACAAACTGGACCTCAGAGAGGGAACAAATGTGTGCATATGAAAAAGAGATGGGCTAGCATTCCCCCCAAAAGTTCTAGTCCCTACCTGGAAAACCTTAATATTCCTTCTACATGCTCAACTCCATCATACTGATTTACCTGTTACATACCTCACCAACTGCTCAACTTTTAGCATATTTCAATTAGTTGAAAGCTTACTTTTTAAAGGACTCAACTGGGAGCACTCAGCTTTGGAGGCATTTCAGTTGAGTGCTAATTAGCAACTACTGACTGTCAACTTTTCTTCTTCCAAGAGAGGGAAGAGTTGGTGATTCCCTTCTGAATTACCTGGCAATCAAATACATATTGAAATTTATTCATTAACTTATAATAATAATCCCTAGCACTTCTTTGGCAATTTTCATCTTCAAAGCACTTTATAAGCATTCATAATGACACTGTGGTGATTAACACTGCGACAAAACTGTGCGACTTCCTGTGTCTGGGTCTCTCTCCCCATTTTACAAGGGGGAAGGGTAAAGGAGAGATGAATAACTGAGGAAATCAGTGTCAGAAATGTAGTTATACTTCAGCAAATTATGGCTTGTAGATTTGTGTTTGGATCTTGCACAACAGAGATACACATACTAAAGCAGAATAAGTGATGTACAGACAGGAGAACTGATGTGAAAAGGAATGATGCACAGAGAAATTTGTGCCTGGTACCAAGGTGGGATTAATTTACTAGCAATGTGGATCTTGTAATTAGGATTTTACCATAAAACTGAGCCCAGGTCCCACCAAAGCCTATACCGTATTCACCTTGTTGCTTTGAACCAAGAGTTATACCTTACTACAAAACACGCGGTGCCAATCTCTTTTACTTATTTCAATTATTTCAACACCAAGTCCTAGACAATAGTGGAAAGAAATGTTTGTTGGAAAATATTATTTCCTACATAGATTTTTCTAGTCTTTTATTTCACTTTTCTAAATCATTCTCCATTCTTTATAAAAACTTGATCTTAGGCTTAAACCTTTGCATTTACAAAACACAAGCCAAAACTTGCCAGAAAATGAAAGCATGCTGAATGTGATCCATTGAGACTCTGGATATCATTGTTGCAGGTACTCTCTATACTGTGTAGACTATGCACTCAATACATGAGAAATGCTCTCAGTTCCCCGCATGCATCTTTTTTAGACACAATATTTTTTTTTAATTTTGCATTTAACATTTAAGTATATGTTATTGATTTAAATTTTATACTTTGAAATGTTACCATGCTCTGCAGTGCTTGAATTTTGCCAGGGCCTTGTATGGCTGCATAAATGTGACTGAAATAACCAGGAGTTTTGCTTGGAAAATCTGATTATACTGCAAGAGCAAAATGTTCCAGCTCATGAGGGCGAAAGACTGGCTGCGCCTCTCTTTTCAGTGAATAATGATTTTGCACAGAAAAATAGAGTCTAGGAAAAATATATACCAAATCAATCTTTATGTCTTCTATATCATAGATTCTGTTCCTTCTACATCTTATACCTTCCAGGCAGAATACTCAGTGACTTATTTCCAAACAGTGACCAAAAAGGTGACCATGTATCTAATTCACTATTTAAAACACAGCAGTTGCACTTAAACATGTCTGATGTGCACAGATTGCAGAGAGCATGGAAAGATGCTGACATCTTTGGAGAAGCAGCAGATCTGAGCTCCCTCTGACTTGTGCCACAGCCCTTGTCAGGAGCTGCTGCCTCTGATGGAGAATGGACACCACCAGCCAGTTGTTCTGTGGCAGCAGCTGCATCTCCCAGATTCTGTTCTCATCTATAGCTTTGATTTTTGATTCTAAGAGGATGTTCTGCTGTCTGTTGTCTTCCCAGCATCATCCCATCACACAGATTCTGCAGCCATGCCTGTCCGTTTATACTGGTCTATTAACAACCTGCAGTTTTGACAACAGCACAACGTTTTGTGTATGAGGTACAACAGCTATTAGACTTTCATGTACATTTGTCCATCTCTCTTTGCTTGTGAAGTTTAAGGTTTGAAGGTTATTGATTAGAAAGCTTTGTTTCTAATGAGAGAAGCAGAAAGAAACCTCCAGTATGCTTTATTTCTGCCTGACATTGTATCCAGAGAACTGACACAATACAAGCAGGCCTTCTTCAGTGCAGCCCTCCTAATAAATATTGCCTTGATTACAACATCTGGTTCGTATTAAATAGAACTACAGATCTGAATCCAATAAAGGTAGACATTTTGGAGGGAATATCAAATGTTTAAATTGACCAGCAAGACATTTGTGTTGATTTGCAAAAGCAAAAAAAAAGCAAGTAGAATTGTCACAGGACTTGCAGTTGAACTTTCCCATGTCTTAGCTAGAAGGGGTACCAAAACAATGCCAATTATTTTAAAACCACCTCATCCTTATCTCGACACAAAATTTTGGACTGAGTTCAGGCATCACAATTCTAACAATATTCTAGGCTTTTGCATTTTTTAACTCACCATTTTAAGATTTGGGGGTAAATGATAAATGAAAGTGTGTGAGAACTGGTCAGCTAAAGAATTATGGATATAATAAAGACAATTACAGGGTTATTTTACATTAACAGCAAGAGCACTGAAAATTTTTCCAAGTCTTCCTACAACCTTTTATATGTCATGTGTATATACACATATTATAAATGCACCCTGGTTGTTAATATGTTACGTGAAGAAACAAAGGAAGTGTTCATGCCTTCAGTTAACTCTACACTGAAATTTGCCATTAAAAACCCATTTAAATCCAGTAATTTCACATTTTCATGAACTGAGTTTAGATTTTCAGAACTTCTTTTCGTTATGAGACAGACCAAAGTGTTCCTAGCTCTGCCGTTTTCTAGTGGAGTAAAAAAGCCAGCACAATGATATGGTCATGTCAGGAGGAGTAAGTGTAGTTGAGTTTATGGAGACACTTGTCCATGGGTTGTCCTCCTTGCTGCTACCATTCTCTTTGCAATTTAGACAGGAGGCAGTCTGTATATGATTTGCAGTCACACTTCCATTTTTGCAGCTCTGGCTTTTCTAAGTAGTTTCAGGGAGCACATTTCATTGTAAATAAGTCAAAGGCAATAATAGTCTCCTGAAGTATTTCATATGTAGGCTTCATTTTTGTTAACTGGCACAGAGGAAACATTTAAAAATAAAGTTATTTTGTTGAAAACTTGTCCAGACTGATTTTTATATGCTTATTGCTGTTACTTTTCTCACACTTCCCAGAAAGTCTTAATTGTAAATATATTCACTATGGCACGATTTTAAGTGTTTGTGACTTTGTAAACTCTAAAATTCAAATTCAGATTAATGCCCTCGACTCAAAATAATCAAATTGGGAAAGTCTTACATTATTTCTTGTACAGACCAAAAGCGGGCACCTGCAGCTTTAGGGAAAATGCAGGCTTTTATGAAGGTATAGGTTATCCTTGTCCTCACAGTCTCAGAGTCTGGCAATGAGTTGGTAACATAAAAAGGAGAGACCTCTCTGTCTCCTCTTTCAATTCTTTTTTTTATTTTTAAATGTATTTTGTTTCTTCATGCATTTCCCACAACCATTCTTCAAAGAAAATGCTTATTGAGATGAAGAGGCAAGAGGTGAGACTGAGGTGGGAGACTGAGATAGTGAGCTGAGTGACTGTACTAGCTATTTCTTAGGTTTTTATAGTATATGATGGTGTTAAATGAAGTTTAACAACCTAAAAATTTAAGTTAATGATATTTCTTGTAAGAAACCGAGACCATATATCATGCATACAGCTTGACATCATTTATTGCTAATTTCAGACTGGCATTTCCATAGGCATATTGTGCTCAAATCATATTCTGCCATTCCTGCACATATCCTAAGAGCATCAGAGCAGTGCTGGTGCATGTCAGGACAGGTACACTCTCCAGTGTGTCTTGTGGCACTGATTGTCCAGCTGTCCAAATTGGTGTCTCTAAAGTCATTTATGACAGTTGGTGCAGCCAGGTCTTCTGCTGGCAGGAAGGTAAAGGGGCAGACAGCACGTCCCATTGTCTCCCTAACACAAGGTGAAGACATCACTGCACGGCTCACCCACAGGATCCTGAAAGGCACCTGTCCTGCAGTGCAGATGCAATCTTCACCGTACACTGGTGACACTAATGACCTTTCACAGCTATGGACTGCAGTTAGGGACAGACTACTTCACAAAGACTGGGAAGTACAGTTCAGTTCAGCCAAAGGCATAGATACAAAGCTGCCTTTTTAGCTAAATCCTACTGAAGCTTCTTCTTTACCATCATCCTGTCCTGCAGTCATCATTCTCCTAACCCTAACTCACCTTTTTCTTTTCCTTTCATTCAATCCAATTCTCATCTTTAATTTTCCCCTAATTGCCCATTCCATACATCTGATCCTGAACCAGATTTCTATCTTCCCTTCAATTTCAGATATTTCTGCAACACCTACAAGCTCTTCCTCTGCCACTGTTTTTAGACCTCTCCTCCTACCCAACATCTACTCTGTTTTAACACTATTCCTCCATCCCTCACCAACATTTACTCATTTTTCTTCAGGCCCTTGATAGGTCTCAGCACTTCTGGCAAAATGCTAGGAGAAGCTGGAGCACACAAACCTTGTTTGGTCACAGCAGTCCAATGATATATTGTGCGTCATCAATCCCACAGAAACTCTGAAGTACATAAAATACGGTAATGGCAGCTAGCCTAGAAAAAACTATCAGATCTGCTAATACTCTGCCAGGGTTTCATGGGAGATCAGGAAAAGTAAGAGAGAATGCATGGGAAATCAGAGAGAATTATATGGAAATCAGTATAAGCAGTCAGAAAGACTGTTTTGTTTATGTTTTTGAAAAGGCAATGGTTTAGGACTGAATATTTTTATTGTATAGGAAAGCAAAGTGCTGAAGGTTAAAGTTCAATATCAAGTTCACTGTCAACGTGAAGATACACTGAAAGTTTACTGCTACTGCGATCAATCATCTGAATTCGGGTCACAGTTCCTTGAAATATGTATTCAAGAGTTGGATATAGCCAGAGGAAAGAAGGGAGGCAATAGTGTTCAAAACATGATCTCTGTGGCTTGTAGTCATCCCTATTCAACCCAGAGTTATGTCCATTCAGGTGCTCAAGCAACTCCTGTTCTGCTCTGAAGCCAAGTAGGTTACAGATTTCTCTTTC
This sequence comes from Urocolius indicus, assembly GCA_013401255.1. Classification (NCBI taxonomy): domain Eukaryota; kingdom Metazoa; phylum Chordata; class Aves; order Coliiformes; family Coliidae; genus Urocolius; species Urocolius indicus. Next base: position 94,217 of record WBNH01010035.1, on the reverse strand, counting down.
TCATGAATACAAAAGCCTAGTGATTTCTCTTTAGGATATAAAAAAGGCTGTTGTACTCCATCTTGTACTCGTTTTCCTTTTTGAGAACTGATCTTAATTTTAGTTTCCTGAAACAGTGCTCAAATAATGTCCTGGATTGTTTTGTTTTTACTTTCATCATGATGCCATCTTAAATCAATAAATAATATAATCAATATAATTTAAGGATATTGCCAGAACTAACTTGGAGACACACTTACAGAAAGTTTAGATGAGTTCCAAACAAACATTGAATAATGACTCATCTCACCTTTATAGATTTCCCACTCTTGGTGAAAGCTGGACAAAGAAAACCAAAGCAAAATGGGAACATATACACAAAGTAATTAAACCCATATGAGACTGCACAGTTAAAGGAAAAAATCTATTGTGTAAGAAAGTTTTCTGTTGACTGTCGTAAGGCATGAGTTACTTTTGATTCCAGGTACATGTGTCTCAGCTGTCCTAAGCCCACTTCAAGGTGCAGGTTTCTAAAGGATGTTTTTTATGGCTCAGCTACGAGGTCTTGCTTCAGCTGCAGAAGATCAAAGGCTGTGTAATTGCAAAGGGGGAGAAGACAGGCCACAATGCAGTTATTGTTTACTCCGATCCTCACTAGTTGCTGTACGGGACAGGATGTGTTCTACTGGTCAGCTTATTCACACAGTGTTCGCAACTGCCATTTTATACAGTTAATCACTAATTCAACACCCACAATCACTTACTTTCACAATACTGGGGGTGAGGAAGCACTTTTGTTTTCCCATCCTCTGCAGCAAATGGTGTATCTTTTAGACAACAGTTTGTAGTTTAACTACTCAAAATTCTATTCTGAGAGTTGTGATCCTTTAATAAATCACGTCTTCTAGACCAATGTCCAAATGCATTTAAACACGTTATTGAAATTAGTCTCCATTACACTGAGCAGTATATTCCAGGCATATGCACTATTCATTGCCTGATTGACCTTATCAGAGGGTCTTTATAAACAGAGCATGTTTAAACATCAGGCCAGCAATACTTTAGCCTATATCTATCTTTCTATACAGAGTCAAACCAACAGAAACTTGGTGTTCTCATCTCAGCCAGTTATCCCTGGACATTGAATCATGCTCCTTCTTCCATCTCTACATTTGATTCCAGGACTTTTCCTGGAGGAAGTGCAGAGTGCTGCCCTCTTGAATACTAAGCTACAATCTAGTGTTTAGGTCAGACTCCTAGGAAACAGTATATGGATGTATGAACCCACTAGGCAGAAAAGGGCAAAGAAGTTAGGTTTCCTACTTGGTAACCACAGAGAAATTTTATAAACAACGGTTGGAGGCAGCAACACTCCTAATTTGTGTGAAGACAGCGGGACAGTGGAACACATACCAAGAGAGTGTTGAACATAATAATCAAAACCAACAGTGGTATACAATAGACCACCCAAAATACAGCTGTAATAGTTTTTCAGCTCTTCTATGGAAACAATGAATAGAAACAACAACCAGAAAAGTTTTGAAAATAGCATTTCTGCTTTTTCAAAGTGGAATTTTAAACTTTGAACCAACTAGGATAGTGCCAACCAGGATTTTTGCCATTATGATTTTTGCTCCATGAGGTCAGCTGTGCTGACAGTACTAGAGAGGCATAGAGTCTAACAAAATGATAGGGTAGCATGCTGTGTAGGAGTTAGGTATGTTGCAGAAGCTGCTTTGATTGGATATTTCCTGGTATTTGAAGAATTACATTCAGAGGTAATGGCTGTCAATACTCGATGAAAACAACCATCATAGAAAAAATGATATTAAAATAGTTTTGAAGTCTTTCCATTTTCATTTTGCTCTAGAAATATTAAGCTTCCTGTTAGCAAAGCCACTTCATTCCAAACCAAATCTGTAAAATTATGGCTGGAGTAATCTCCCTAGCAGGCCTTGAAAGGTGTGGTGGGCACGTGCTAAGAAAGGTCCAACTGATCTGCATCCTGGGGGGATCACAGTTTTGATTTCCAGGGCACCTCTGCAAGGCTGACCGCATGCCTGTGGTCACTTCTTTCCTGTGGTTGCTGAATATCTGTACTTGAGAGTTTCCTCCTGCATGGGAAAGTTATCGAGAAAACAGATTTGTAACTGGGTATCTCTCTGCCCATGTGTGAACCTTGACAGCCTTATCATACAATACTCACTACACTTTATCCAAAAGCTGCACTGAATAAGAAATAATCTATTTTCTTGTAAGCTCTTCCAGGAACTTCATTGATATAGTATGCCTCTTAAGTAGAGGCACCTCTTGCAGTACTGATGAGCTCTCCTGTTAGATAATAGGGCATAAGTGCTTCCATTTTGCATATGGGCTCTGAAGCATAGCAAGATTAAAGCTAAAATTTCTGAAATCTTCAAGTTTGGGATGCCTCAGTGATCAGATGGCCAACTTCAAACACCTGAAGTTTGATTTACCTGAGCTGCTGATCATCTGCTACTCCTTCAGATTTCATCTATACTGAGAATTGTTGGTGCTTCAGACACCAACCTATACCCTAATTTTCAGAAGCAAAGCCCAGGAGGATATTATTTTCCTGTCTATTAAAGCCTCACAAAAATAATGTTCTTCCCCAGTCTAGATTGAAGGAAACATTTGGAAACATTGGGCAGAAAGACTATCACCACAGAAAATTACTGAGTAGACAAAACCCTTGCCTAAGCAGAAAAGCCTGAGGTGGAAGTTTCTCCTCTGAACCTGACAGTTCAAACACAGACTTTCACTGAATGTTCCCTACACCAAAGTATTGGGTGCATAGAGTGATACTGTCTCCTTCTCTTAGTTAAACAAGAAATTCCCTATTGAACTGCAACCTTCCTGAGGCTTTTCACCCAAGCAAGGGTGAATTCAATCCCTTTTTTACCCTTTTTTAGAAGTTTTGATAAGACAGCCATGTCCTGTGGCCTCTTTCTTTTTTCTTACTCTCCCCAAAAATGTTTGACAAAAAAAAATCTAAATCTAAACTTTCTCTCATTTCACATTTGGTACATGAAAATCACTTGCAGAGGCTAGTTATCACACAGGAATAGAAACCAGTTTGCTAAAGTTTTGGTGAGCCATATAACCACAAAGGAACAATCCCTTTCTTCCTATTGTCCTTTCTGCTCTGCAAGAGCAGAGCACTAAGTATCTACTAACTTTGGCAGGTCATAAACCTGGGAGAAAAGTTCCCAATGCTCACTTAGTTCATTAAAAAATCCACATTCCTTCTTTGAAAATCTTCTACCCTAAGCCCCACATGAGGCAGTGACTCAATGAAGAAATAGGCTGGAGAAAAGGGTCTTGAATCCCATCCTTACTGGAGCTGCAGTGAGGATAGGCACAGTTGAACAACTCAGGGGCATTCAAGCTGTTTTCAACATTTTAAGACATTTAATGGTGTTGTAGGGAAAAAAAAAATATAGTAAAATGCTAGTATGTGGCATGACTCATATGACCTACGTGTGGTGCTGTAACATTTAGGGACAACATAGCTGAGGAAAAGAATTGTATGATAAATTATACGTATTTCTGTAGTAATATACATCTATACTAATATAGATTCAAAGAGGGACAACATTTAATGGCAAATCTAAACTCTAATAAAAACGTAAGGATTCTTTTTTTTTTCTTCCCCATTTTACTTTAACTAGAAGGGAAAAAAAAAAAGACTAACTCTCTTTCAAACTTCTGTGCCCTCTCACCCCCAACATCTCAATCTCCACTGAGCACACATAGATCATGTCAGCCTCAGAACGTAAATACACTGCAGTGCAACAGAGGAATTAAAATTAACAGATGAGTCCAAGGAACAAAACCAGCTAACAAATGTATCTTGTTCAACTGCTGTCAGAGAACAAGATTTTTATCAGAAATGCTGTTTTTCAGAGGACACTGGGATAATTTCCTTCTAATAAATTTCCATCTTATTGAGAGCAGCTAACGTTCTGCCAGTCAGAGGGAATCTCCCAAGGGTATGGCTTATGCAGCTCTCCTACCACTGGATTAGGTGTATGCACACGTTTTAAAATACAGTGAATACAGAGTACCTTTAAAAGTGTGTTTGGGTGTTTTTAAAAACATGCAACAGTGGTAGAAGTTTGCCCTGTTTTAAAAAAAGATTCACTACTTTGTTTATTGCAGTCTTTTCCCCTGAATTCAGAGGAAATGAGTGTGCATAATTCCACATTCCCTGGAAGGCAGAAGGAGAATATGGGTCTAAATAGTTTGTGGTGTTGTTTTGCAATTTCCATGAATCAAAGAATTTTTTTTTTATTGCATCACCTATAATTTTTCATGAATCTGTCCTTTCCCTTTAAAAATATTTAGAAGAAAAAATGGAACTGTGTGTCATAGGGTATTAGCTGATTAGTTCATTCAAACAGTGCTAATTATAGGTTTAATTGCTTAAATGTGAAAGTCATTTATTTAAATTAGCTGCATCAAACATACAGTATGCTCAAAACCTGAAACATTTTGGTGCTGGGAACCAGGGTTATTGTCTGTAAATGGAACATGCAAAATATAAGATGAGAAACAATGTGCCTCTATGTACTGATCGGCAAACTCATTTAAACCCCAAACTCCCTCCTCCCCTGCCTCTGGGGTCGAAGAACAGCCTCATTTGAACAATGACTAATGGAATGCACTGAAATGTGCGGAGGGTTGAAAGGAGAAATACTATTCAAGCCAACAAACTCATTTCATTTGTGATTTAGAGGGGCACTGCACCTTTCCCCTGAACTCCTCCTGAGAAAGAATGAATAGGCATCTCAAGGTTATGTAAAAATGGGTGTTTTGGGTGGAAAACTACATTGCTTTTAAAAATAATAAATGAAGAAATAAATAAAGGTTTGTTATGCCATAAAAATACTGCAGGCAAAAGATGTTTGAACCACAACAAAGGTAGTCTGAGCTATAGTGACCATAGCACTGACAGAAAGAGTATTGCTTGTGAATTAAAAAATATACTATATTAAATACACAATGTGAGAACTATGATCAGAGTGCAAGAGATGGGCTGAGCTTTTTAATCAGAAATAAAAAAAAAAAGGAAGGAAAAGAAGAGAATTTTAAAGAACAGAAAACATTAGATAATTAACATGCTGAAGAATGCGTGACTGCCAATCCTTCCATCTTCCTGTGTTGACAAAGGAATGCATATATACATACATTTTTTAAGAAAGAGGGGTTTTTTTAAGGAACAAAGAGATTGAGAAGATCTAGATTCCCCAGACATATCAGTTTTCGTGTTCTATATCTCTGTTCCGTCAGTAATCAAGTTGTATCTGAATGTTATTGCATTTTTCTAAACCTTCAAGTTGATATTAAGCTCTGGTATTCTCAACAACATTATGGAAGTACACACAGCAGCAGCAGCAGAGGCTGGTGGATGCAGAAAGCTCCTCTTAATTTAATAAGGGTTTTTAAACCGAACGCTATGCACCATTGACTATGCAGGAAAGCTATTTTTTGCTGCAAAAGTTCCCAGCTCATGAATATCCTTGTATGCTTCTCTGTGCACAACCTCTCTCCGTGCCCCCTTTTCCTGCTGAGAGGGTCATATGGCCACAGGAGAGGCTGACCCCCTGTTTACATTTCACTGTGCAGATTACACAGTGAAGAATAATACTACAGCTGGTTACTGCTTACAATTATTTATTTTTTTTAAAAAACCCAACACTTTAAAAGCTGAATTTATACAAATCCATCTGTCTCTATGTCTCTTTCTCTTTCTCCACATGCAACTTGCCATTTATTTTTTACTTGTAAATTTGCTATACTTATTTATTACAAGCCTGGAGCTCCCTTTTTTGGATGAAGAGAATGGTCATACTTCTGCTTCATGCAATGCAGAGCCTTAAGTTGGAAAGATTAGAATGTAAAAAAAAAAATGTTTGGAAAACATTATGACCATATTTTAGATAAGCAAAGTAAGGCAGAGAGAAGGTACAATCCTAACATCATGCAGCAGTCAGTGACAGAGGAAGCAATATGCTCCCATACTGGAGGCTGAGCCAACAGTTTCATCCTAATTTTCAGAGACCTCTCTACCCTGCTGACACACGGTGGTGCCCCAAGAGAGAAGCAGGATGTCTAAGCAAAAATGCAGCTAAACATAATAGTCCAAGCAAAAGGAGCCCAAAAGATAGCGTTGCAAATTTAGAATGGAAGTCTTGGGTAGATTTTGCTGAGATTAAATCTAAATTGAGTGGATTTCCAGTGTGATCAGAGAACAGCATGTTAAAGGAAAGAGTTGGAGACATATCCTCAGGGGATTTATGTAGTTATATCTCCAGATGATCCCAGGTTGAAAATGAGATACAAAGAGCTCTATTCTTCCCTCGTTTACACAGCACTTAACTCTGATTTTCATGCCATTTAAACAAGAATGTCGTATAAAGTGTCTTGATCATTGAAAATAGTGCCTTGAAAACAGTACCAAATACATGTTCTCCCCTCAAGATTACTGCATGCAATTCAGATTATGGGACATTTACAGAAGTAGAGCTAGCCTTTAGAAAAGAGGTGTGGACCTTAAAATAGAGGTTGCAAGGAAACTAATCTGAATTGGTTTATTTCTCAAACACTTAGCCATGTAAATTACAGTTTCTTTAGCACTTTCACATTTGTATTAGAGCAAACTGGTATTTACACACTAGACATACTTAATATAAATGTCCATGATGCAAATGCAATGTTCAGAATGCTGTCCTTTAAGACTATCATCTAATTTCCTAATATATGTAATTCTATAATATTGCCAGTGAGATGGAGTAAGAGGGATGCATCACATCTTCCATTCATCATATGATATCATGGTAGTATGTCTCCTCATTCTTAAGTGTCTGGAAAGCATAGCATTTCCCAGTTACAGAGAGTTATGTTGCCCTCTGGGTAAAAGTTGGAGAAATACATGGCAATGCTGACTTTTGAAGGACAACTATTACACCATATCATAAATGCATGCTATGTTAGTGCCCACTTAGCTGTGCTGGTGCATGTTATGAGCTGTGCTGGTGCACCTTATGAACAGGCCTTTTGCACCTTATTCCCATTATTTTAATCCTCAGCCACTTCAATGAACATGAGACTGATGGCTGAAAGGTGGTTAGGATTTGTTAGTATTCTCATGGTTGCATTACAGTCATTGTTATCTCCTCACCATACTTAAATTAAGGTGTGATACCAGCAGGTATGGTCCTGCTCTGGATAGAGCTGTAGTTTTAAAAAACTGAGCAGAATCTGTGAAGGTATCCTTGCAACTGTGAAAGCAAAAGGTAAGACAAGGTCACAAGTCTATTCTCAGCCTTTATTTTGGCACTTCCTCAAGTTAGGTCTGTATTGAATTTAGGGTGCCAGTCAAAAGAGCCCAGAAAATAACCCAGCAAGTTATCTTGCCCAGTTTTCTGCATTCATGTTGCTGATTTTGGATACTGTGTACTGACCTAAAGGACAGGCATCACTCTGAAGCTGGCTCAGGCTCAAACCTTATACCTGAAACTAAGCAAACTTCTGCATTTATGAAGTATGGATAAGAAACCAACTCTGTCTCAAGGCTCAGGCTCATGCTCAGAACATGAGAAGACTTTAATTTGTCAAAAACCTCTTCAATGGAGACATTTCAATTACTTACTAAATTTTTCTAAAGTACTATTTGTTGCATATTTGACTATTTTACAATTATGTTCTATTTGGGAAACAGAAAAAGATAATGCAACTGGGATTTACTGAGGACTATGCATAACAGCAGCAGTGAAGCATTTTTGTACCCCTCTGTTTTCAGTCTCTGCAAATAATGCAGCAAATAGATTATATGGTGCATATATAACTTACATGCATGTATAACTTACATGCTACATAATAGTAACCACCATCACTACCCAAAATGATACTGAACGTAACAATAAAATATTAGCAATATTCAGTGAAAGTCAACTTTGAAATTTTTTTTTTGGTCAATTTATTCTAGTCCTAAAAGAGCAGAGAAAAATATCAAGTAGTCTACCTATAATCAAAACAAACCACCCATTTCTGTTATGTAATGGCTAAAACTCAACTGCCAAATATCTATTTTGTTGCCAAATTTTGAGCAGTGTGTATTCTTAGGAAACTAAAACCATGTTTGAAAAAAAAAAATATGAAGGAGTGTAAAATGACACTATCACTACGTTGATATTTTCTTGCTAGCCTATAGGCTGAACTTTGCAGTGGTGTTTGGTGAAGCAGCATTTTTCCTTAAGAATTCTCCCTGTGCTCTTCAGGCTAAAATAATGCAGATATATGTTGAGGTAATAAAAATGGTCACTGAAAAGAGAGAGGATGTTAGCTTTTCTTCTACAATCTCAATTTGTAGTTTGGAATTACCATGAGTTCTGTGGGAGAGGTTAGAGGGATTCTGACTGTAGAGATTTTTCCTGCAAGGTGCCTTTTTGTGTGCTACAAAATGACCAAAAGATGGTGTAAGTTTGGCATGAACTTAGGGTCTTCTTTTTCACATAACTGTCTAAGAATTTGTACAAACAAAGGACATATGTCTCAATTTCCAAAAGCTTTTTCTTTTATAGAAATAGAAAAGTTGGTAAAAACCAAGGCTAGCAAGGGAATCTAGTACTTCTTTCAAGTCAGTGAGTACTGACTTGATTTTTATATTTCTAAATGTTATTAACTTTACCGACATCAAAGAAGGCTCATACCCTTAACAAAATATGAAGAGAAAAGGTATCTGGCTGCACTGGCCTCATGTTTCATTTTATTATCACATTACAAACTGTTGCACTGATAGAAGGAATCACATATATACATACACACACACACAAACACACACACACACACAAAAGGGAAATGTATATATAACAGTCTTTGAAAGTTCTGTAAATGCACATTAGGCACTGATGGCATTTCACTGGCACAATACTTGCCTCTCTGACAGCAAAGGCACAAAGTCATGTGTCTTTAGCAAAGACAATGGAGAACACACAATTTAAAGCTGCCATTAGGGAGCACAAGTGAATAAGGAGTAATGTTTCTGATGAGATCGCCCTTTGAATTTTTAAAGCACGATAATTCAACCAGAGAAACAGCTATTCTCTTCAGCCATACTGTACAAAGGTAGAGTGGTCATTCCTAAAACTATGCCCACTGAATCATTGGTAGCTTACTTAATTTTTATCTCCAATACTTCCAAAAGAGAAACAAACAAACATCCTACATTCAAATGAATTATTGCCACTTAAAAGAATTGCACCATGATAAGAACATCACTGGCACAAGAAAACCACAGTTCTGTAGTTCTGTAGTAGTGCCACAGAAGTGTAACCTCACACAGGAGGAGTCACACAATCCCCTTGTGTTTTCTGCTGGGGCACTGGAACTGAAGGGTGGGTTTTAAAACAGAGAGGATGATATAGGTAAAGGGTTTGCCATTTAACTCTTCATCACACCATCTGAGACCTAGATATGTACAAATTCCCTCTCAAGTAAGGACACAAATCATGGATGGAAGGAGATAATTATTTGCATTCAAAAATTACCTATAATGATAGAAAGTGGAGGATAGAAGAGACAGAACAAGTAAGGGGTTTTATTGGTGGTGGTTTTCTTCTCTCTGAAATATCTATCATAAATGTGAGACACAAGTCACACATTACTTGGATAAACTCCTAGGTATTCCGATTTTCCTGGTTATGTGTAAATATACTTAGAACAGGGGTGATTAGAAGCAAAATTACAACTGAAAGCCTCTGTATTCTTGCAAATACAACTAAAAGCATGATCATGGAGTTATGACATCTATCAAGTATTTCATGTGCATATGTGCCATTTCAAAAATACCATGAGTTTTATTACCAGGTATAACCTTTCACAAATACTGGACAAAAGTGTGTATGTAGGTGGTAGAACTTCAGTGGAATTGGCAGATTGGAGCTTATCTAATGGTGTAACATGATACGTGCTTTCTATTTAATGTGTTGTAAGAAATCTAAACACAGTTAAGATTTTTAATTTTATTACTTTTCTTTCCTTTTTTTTCCATGTTCTTTCAGTAGCGTGAGCTCTGAAAGGTGAATAAACTCCATAATGTGATGTTTAAAATAGTTACCATTTTTCAGGAGTAGTTTTTAGTAGGTGGTAGAGATTGAAAGATTGTTTTCTAAATTAAAAGTCCAAGATTTATTGGCAATTTGAGTGGTACCTGGAAAATCGAAGGAGTAGGAAGGAGAAAAAGAAGTAATGGTGTTGTATTCCAAGACGGAAATAAAAAGCCTTTGTTGTCAAATTCTTATTACCAAGATTTAATACTTTTGCTTATTTATTTGAGCAAATACTTAAACTTGTTCATCTCAGTCTTGAAATACAGCTTGAAAAAGCCTGGGTCAGGCTATCAACCTGACCACTAACCTCTGATGAGTTAGCAACAAAAAAAATTACACATCCCTTGAGTATTGCACTCAGAGGGTACCTGAAATTCTGCCACTAGCATGGATTGGCATGGTATAGTAGCTAAAACACAAGTCTTACAACCTCAAGGGTAAAGGTGAAGTAATTCTGTGATATCCACATGGTTAGGGTGCTGCCATATCCAAGGCAATGTGGATCTATGTACCATCATCACTGCTCATTCAAATGCAGAGGAGTCTGGTCTGGCAAGTGGCTTCAGGGCTAGACCTTTTCCCAAAGGCAACCCAAAGCTGCTGTATTATTCTAGAGAGGTTCCTACAGCACACATAGTGCTGCCTTGCTATATATGGAGAAACACCTACAGTTGTACAGGAAGCGCCATTACTAATGCCACATGTTCTCTCTCTCGCTCCCCATGGAAAAAGCTTGTGCTTTGCTTGGTAGAGTTTCAGAGTCGTGGTCACTGTTGCTTTTGACATATGTATATTGTTAAATATTTACATTAGAGAGAATGGGGTCAAAGAACAGTGTTTTGCAATTGGAGCAGAGGCAGTGAGGTCTAGGGGGATTTTTTAAATTTCCAGACTTCATTCCAGTGTGAGATCAGCCCTAGAGAAAGTTATCCTCTCCATAGGGATGAGATTTCCTCTTAACATGCAGTGTTCCATTTTTTCAGAGAAATGTAGTGAGCAGCAAATCCCTTCCACATCTTTTACTCATCTTCGACAAGGCAGTGAAGTATGCCTTCATTGGCATACAAGGCAATGAAGTATAAGGCTGAATATAAGCAGCAGCTCTCTGAATCTGATTTAAAAATCTGAGGGAAAGACAGTGAAAGCATCAGAGGACAGATCTGACATGCTTACAGTAGGCTGTTTTGTTGAGAATACACTTTTTTAAGAGTCTCTGCGCCTTGAGTCTCTTAAATGCTGAAGAGCGCATAATGTCTAACTTACATGTTCTGAGTTCAAACGAGTAACAAATGTACAAGTATCTGAGTGTAGATCATCAGCTAGAGGTAACAGCGAGGGTTCAATGCAGAAGCTATGTTCTGGGAGTTTCAGAGCCTGCAAGGGTTCAATAGTAGTATCAATCTGCAGCCTAACTTCACCATTTCCTTCATTACAGAATCACAGAATGGTAAGGATTAGAAGGGACCTCTAGAGATCTCTGGTCCAACCCACTCCTAAAGCAGGTTCCGTGAGATCACACAGGAATGCTTCCAAGCAGGTTTTGAGAAAGTCCAGAGAAGGAGACTCCACAACCCCCTGGGCAGCCTGTGCCAGGGCTCCATCTTCTTTGACATACACAGGAAGTCAGAGAAAGGCCATTTGTAGATGATGGGTGGCCAGCTGGCACTGCAGAGGTACGACACGTTACCCAGTCCACCTGGAAGATGTTTTCTGCCCTTCTGGGAGGCAAGTGCAGCAGGGTGCCTTGGGACCACATCACATCACAGAATCAAACCGCATTGACATTTCTTTTGAAAATGTATGCATTACATTGTCTTTCAAAATTACAGGTTTAGTAATGTGGAATAGATGCTATGGATGCTATTATTCCTTGGCCAAAGTTATTGTTAACTGGCATGGTCACTCACCCAATAGGCCCTCACTGTTCTTACCAATGAATCATCTTCAACGTCCTGCTTTTGTCCTTCTTCCCTCTGTAATTATTCCTGAAAATAATTTCTTACCAAGTAAATAAAACCTGCGCAGGACCACTCAAATTCCATGAAAATCGATACAGCATTTTCTAAAATCAACTATTTCCTCATTTTTTCATGCTTTAATTTTCAGCTTTCCTTCAAACTCACATTCCATGCCTGGTGCATTTTAACTCAAAGACTGTATGTTTAAGAGATTACTTTCTCTACTTCTCTTGTTATTTGCTCAAAAGTTGCAAAAAAATAAAAGAATATATAGCTATTTCTTGACGGAAAAAACCCCCAAAGTTTATTTATTTTAAAATATTAAACTCCAGCCATTTTTAAAACATACATCCATGTGGCATACTCATGCCACAAAGTGTAAACCTCTTTTTGTAATGTTTTAAATGGAAATATCTGATTTTATGTTTACTAATTTTGCTATATACCCATACATTTCAGAATTTAAAGATAAAATACTTAATTTTCATTTTCTCAGCTTCCAAGGGGAATAAACAGGTTGTGAACTGTCTGTAGTTACCTACTAGTAAAAAACTTGTCAAAAAAACCCTAATATTTTCAGATTTTTCAGAATATATTTCTTCTGAAGAGTTGAAGCTGACAATTAAATAGAGAATCCTGGAAACTAGCCCACAGAAAAGAGTTCATCTGTAATACACAAAATAGTGCTATGAAACAGTCACACATGACCTATTTATTACTTATCCCTTTATTTGGGCAAAGAAACTCTGTCACATTTCATTCGGAAAGTACAGAGTATAATTTGTATTAAACATGGTTTCATGCCTACTTGGTGTACAGAAAATACCTTGCAGTGGTGCAATTTGACAACATTACAGCATGAACAGTCATGAACAACCCGAACAAAAGAACTCCTAGCAGTTGCCCTCCTTTCCTGTGAGTCTTAGAAATGCATTTTATGGCAGTAGCAGCAACTGCCTATTTATTTTAGCTGATCTAAATAACTTCTTACTGGCTAATTAGGGAAGATATATTTACTTACAATCTTGCAGATATAGTTTACTAAACGTTCCATTTATTGTTCAGTATAGTTAAAAATTTAGTACTCCTGATATGGTACCATATAGGCTTAAACAACTGTGACAGCTGGAAAGATGCAGACTTCTTTTTATTTGACTGTTTTGCAAGCTTCAATTAAAAACCTGCAGTTGAGGTTCTCATAAAAAATCATAAAATTCTTCTTCAGTAGAAAAAAAAAAGAGCCAAAATAATGTTATATTTTAGGAAGTTGGAAGAAAGTTTAGACTAATTAAAAACAATCCAAAACATCCATTTTTTTCATAGGTACTTGGACTGTGGGAGATGGAATGGAGACTAAAAGGCAGGAAATAGCCTCTTACACACAGGCAAATGCAAACCACAAGCATGCTGTTACAAATTCTAGCTGTTGAGCAATGTATATATTACCATGACTGCCACAAGTGCATCTCAGAGCCCCTACTGAGCAGCCCACGGTGTCAGAACAAACAAGAAAGGAAGATGGGTGCCAATTCATGTGGGTAAGTGGATTAAGCTGGAATGGTTACAGGAATTCTTGCTCTGTACTCTGTATCCCACCTCTCTCAGTAGTGGGTGTCCCCAGAGCAAGGGCACACGGGAGTTCCACAATCTGCAGCCAACATTTCAGTGTGAACTAAAATTGAAGATTTTTTTAAGCAAGCCCTTATGTCACAACTAGATACCAGCAGCCCATATGAGAATTAATACCTGAATCAAAACAGGTTTAAACTTCTGATAAATAGTCATCTTTGCCCATTCAAAAAGCATTTTGCCATTCTTGGTGTTCTATCTCCTAAAGAGAACAGTAAAGCCAGCACCCCACAGCCAGGGAAAAATTGATTTGGATTGCGTAGAGTAAGAACTCTGGATATCAGAAAAGACTGATAAATTATCCTTGGGCCCAAGAACAAAGATGTTGGTTCTGGTTTGCATTTGTCAGGCTCAGAGAGTAGGAACTGTTACAAGATGTGAACTTACTTTTATTCCTGCATCTAAACTAATTAAGTGTACTTGCTGTATACAATTCATGAGAAATTTAATTGCACATTGAACTATTTTATTCTGGTTCCATGTCTTTGCTAACCCTTGTCTTTGCTAAAAATATCATTGACACTCATCAACAAGCAAATTGCCAACATGCCATTCCTAATTTGCTATCTAGTTGTATACTATATGTGCAGATAAAGCAGGCCTCCTTCACTAATACATATAGAACCCAAGGAAAAATTATATTAAAGGCAGAAAGCACGAACTTAAGTTCCTATTTCTGTTGCTGTAGTTTACCTGCCCAGTTGAGTCTGGGGAACTTTATGACGAAATCATCATCTTCAAGCCATTACAACTCAGAAGTGATGTAAGATTTCCAAAATCTTAGAACTTATCAAAAGTTTTGCCCTTTGGCAAGGATCAGCACAAAGTTAATTTCAAATTTGTACACGCATTCACATACCTTCTGTAGGACAAAATCAAACCTGCAGTGGCCAAAGTGCTGTGAGTAACGTGAGAGAGTCAGCTCTTAAATAAGTGAAGGAAATTAAGAAGAAAGTAGTAAGATGGTGTAATGACAGGATGTTATTAAATGACCATGAAGTTCAGAAGTCTTTATTTTCATTATATCTCTGATACTGGTTTAAAATGGGCCAAATCCAAATGTAGAGATATATGCCTTCAAAAGAATTCTCTATACTCGGAGCCTTTGCTAATGGGAAAGCTTTAAGAGACACTGAGTTAGTCCTTGCATTTGGAATTGATGTATCTGCCTTTTGCATCTTTAAGATGCTGCACAAACTACCTTAATTATTAAATAAAACAGTTCATATCTCAGAGGAGAAGCATTATGTATTTGGCTAAAGGAATGGGAATCTCATGAAGCAATCTAAATGCCTTTAGGTTAGGCAAGTACAATTGCCAGTGAGTTATGTGCATGTAATTCAGAGCAAATTTGGGGCCCATTTGATACAATTACTTATTAATTATTTATTTTCCCCCTCATAATAGATCAGTGCCCCAAAATTAATGACAGTGTAATTAGTAAAGCATAGTCTATTCTGCTTCCCCTAAATAGCATGATGCTAGAAAATTATCATGACCAGAATATTTCTTAACAAGTTTCCACAAAATACTGCAAAACACGGTGGTATGAACCTGAACATTTCATCTACTCTTTTAAAACTGTCACTGAGTTAGGCAGCCTGTAGCTACCTTCTGAAAGAGTCCTGTAAAGAAGGATGGCAGTGATCCATGATGGTTTCTTTGGTAGCAAGTAGTTTCACGCTTCCCATGTGAAGACAGATGCCTGAAAAGAAGCTGACTGCAGAGCCACCATGCTCAGGAGCTCTATAAACCAGCAAACAAGGTTGCATGAGAAATGCTGTAGCGTCAGCGTCAAAAGCAAATGAACCTGACAATAAGACTCCACTTTCAGTCAAGCAGCTATACTGTTCCATGTCTATGGGAAAAAAAATCAGAAATTCAAGCGTTGTGAGGTTCACCTCATAAATACATGTGAGGTTCTCCACCTCCTACTGGGAATTTTTTACCCTAATGTGAAGAATATAACAAGGCATGAAAAGACTCAACAGGCTGAGAAGCCACAAGGCTTCCTTGCTGTTTGTCTTTTCTGCAGGAAGTGAATGGGAGATAAATGCCTATGTAGTCATAGAATCAGTTTCATCAAAGGAAATGAACTTACTCAGGTATTTAAAAGACAAGAGAAGTTTAAATTCTCTCCTAAACTCCTTATAACCAAACTAGTTTCCATCCAGGACAGTTGCATGCATTTCTTTCTTGTAACAGAGACCTTTTTAATTCTTTCTTGCTGTCAGTTTCTTTTTATTTAAGTGAAGTTGTGACAGGGAGTGGGTGTGGGAGCCATGTGACAAGAGGTTGCACAGGCAAAGTGATTGCTAAAGACATGCCAAGCTACCTGCGGCTGATTCTGGAGCTGCTTCTCAGCCCTGTGGTCACTTGGTCGCCACAGGCAGTGAGGTATTCATGTACCTCCCTCTGGATGCTGAGCAGCAAACACAATAAAGCAGCCAAATCTCACTCCCCCTCCCCCAGTATGAAATGTGCAGTATTTGTTTTAAAAGTGCAGTTTTATTTGGAGTTTTTTTTTTCATCTACCAGGATTTCTTGAAAAGATAAAATAGACTATAAATTACCACAGAGACCATTTAATGGCTGAATGAAATCTTTCTTCACTTCTCATTAAGCTGGTTTGTTTGTTGGCCTGAACAGTCACAAAGCTGAGTGTGTGACAAAGATGAGGCAGTGTCTGCAGAGACATGCAGAACATGGCAGCACAATGCTATCTAGGAGAGCAAGCATGCAAGGGCAAAATTTTCTTTTTTTAGACTGGTATCTGGAACTTCATTTATTATAAGGTTGGTTAGTTGGTTGGTTTGCTTGTTTATTCATTGAATGTATCTTAGTCTAGTGAAAAACCACAGTGATGCTCCCAAAGCTGCCCCTCCGGGTTCTGCAGGAATCCATCCTGGCAGACGGATCTGCAGACTTGGAGGAAGTTCAAGTATTTTTCAGTATATCAACAAATATGACAAGAAATCCCACTATATTCTGAGTGATGCCATAATAATAAGTGAGGAAGAAAGTAGTAACATTAGATAATCCCCATAGAAGACTAACTCTTTGATCTGCAGCATTTACATGCATGCCTCTACACTTTGTACATTGTAGACTTTTGATTTCTTACCAACAAAATACAGCTACAACCTCCACTTGAATGTTCCAGAAATAAAATTCTCCTTGATCCGGTTATATGCCTTTTAAGCACTGAGGGAGAAAACTGAGGCCTCAGATGACCACATTGAGTAAATGAACAAGTTATCAGGCAAATGCCAAGTACTAATAATGTCTATGTAGTTTAGCTGCTTCTAAATATTAAGTCAATTATGGTTCTGCTTTCTTTACAAGAGTTGGTGCATTATCACGATTTTAATACTTTATCTCCAAATATGTAGGCAAGACTGACACCAGGGCTTGTGCAGATAGGGAGCATTAATAAGAACATTTTCATTGCCCCATTTCTGTCTGCAGTGAGAACTAAAGCTACTTTTACAAATGAATCTTGCACCAATTCATGTGAACAAAACTCATTCCTCCTTGAGTCCTTGACCCCTTAGGCTTAGATTTCTTTTGATTTTATTCTGTCCAGGAATTCACATACTTGAGCAAATGAGAAATAATGAGCTATGACCTCTCGCGATACTGCTTGTCTGGTTACATCAGTGAATTTTCAGCAAGGGAGCCATTTCAATGGGTGTCAGTGTAAAGGAAATGACTCACTAGGTTGGCTTATAGCTGCTTGTAACTACAGAGACTGTTAACTAAATCCTAAATAAATAGCAGTAAATAATAGAAAATAAATCAAGTTTCATTGCTAGCACTAAAATCCAGTACATGTATTATCAAAATTAAATGGATACAAACAGTTAAAAGTCTTTGAGAAACATTTTTTTTTTAAATTAAAGAACTGAAATTTTTTATAATCATCAAGAAGAGGCAGGAAGGAACAAACAGACAAAAAGCCAAAAGGAAGACATTTTCTTAGGCGGCAATGCCAGAGTCATTCTTTCACAGGCTTTACATCACAGAGAGTTCAGATTCAGAGGATGTTGAAAATGTATGTCTCCAGAATACACCCATTGCCTTTCAAGATTTCAAGCAGGATTTATTCATGGTTGGGAGCAGCAGTATTAAAAGGAAGCAGTGGGAATCACGACACATTCCTGGGACACAATAATGCATATTACACATTGTCTCAGCTTGACTGTGAACAACACACTTGCAAATGAACATCAGTTAATTTGTTGCATGCTATAGAGGAGGCTTGAGCCTATTTCATTTACTGCACAAATGAAATCAGAATTTTTTCTTCAACTAAGAAGAGGCATAGCCCTCCACCCCTTTCTTGGACATAGAAATTTACATGTGACTTCGCGATGCAATCTGGAACAAAACAGAAACCCTGGAAAGCCAGAGACATAAAAATAGTGAGAAGAGAATTTTAGCTTCCTTTCTGCTTAAGCAAGTGTCTCAGAGACTGAAATCTGGTTCCTGCTAAAGAAGTTTGCATCTACACCACAAATGGCACTGCAATGTAGACATACCCTAGGCAGCTGTTAAAAAAAAAAAAAAAAAAAAAAAAGAGAGAGAAAAGAAAAAAAGACAGCTCACTCTGATACCACATACTATTTAATTATAACAGCACGCAGTTTGGCTTGTCCATATGGACACCTCACACTGAATTCTGTGCTGCTGTGGGTCTTCAAGCTCATCTCTGAGCAAGCTTGCCTAAAACCCATTTAGTACCTTTACACTGCACTCAAGTCTGCCATAGATGTAATCTAAGCTTATGTCTTTTTTAGGCTAAACTCCTGTCAGCTCCATTCAAATGATGCCATCGCTTTTGAAATTTAAGTACTCCAGTTTCCTCTCTGACAGACCACAAAAAGGATGGTGAAAAATTGTAGTCCATGATGGTAAGGGCAACAGCAGTCTTCTGCTAGTTCTATGCAATAGCTCTCATAAGAGGCATCTGGCTACTGGGAAGCTCTCTGAGCACTATCACATAAATATAATGAAATGACAAGGTTCTGCCATCTCTCATCCTTGTCACTAATTGCATACTTTCACAGCTCTCTCTGAGCCCTAAAACTCTGTAAACACCAGAAATGTGAAAGTTTTAGGAGATGACTAACAGCCTGAGAAAAGTTGAAGTTACAGATTGGGAAGGCATAAAATGGAAATAATGTGTGACTGCCAAAGAGGTCTTTTTTAGTTATTGCTACCGTATGACTTAAGCAAAGTGTGCAGCAAAGTAATGCCCGGCGGGCACAAGCTAACCAGCTTTTCTGCAAGGTCAAGCTGAAAGCTTCTATGTTCTGTGGTGCTGACCCTCTAGCAACTTACCTCTGTGCCTACTAAAGAAATGAAAGTACTCTCTAGATCCTGGTGTGCTACTAAAGCAAATCTTCCATCCTCACATGCATACACACACACACATACATGTAGCTTTTGAATAATCATTGCTGAACATCATAGAGGAATGTCTGATTTTGCACTTGAATCTCTTTTTTTTCCCATTTAATTCATTGCTTAACAACACAAAAATTAAAATTATAAACTATTGCTGAAATGTGGCAACATGGAGTGAACATAAGCACCACATTTATGTTACTGATCAACTATGAAAGAACTGATCTAAGTCATGGATATTATTGATGTGAGGGTCTCCAAATAAAGGGAAATTTCTTCTCTGCTGAAGTGAAATCCTACCCAATTCTTGGGTAAAGTCATTGGACAATTTTGTTGTTTTAGCCTCAAAAGCAGCCTTCTCTCAAATAATAGGTTTATAGAATGGTAGGATTGGAAGGGACCTCCAGAGATCAACTCTTCCAACTCCCCTGCAGAAGCAGGTTCACCTAAATCAGGTTGCATAGGAACATGTCCGGGTGGGTCTTGAAGACCTTCAAGGAAAGGACATGACTGTGTTTCACCACAAGTATTTGTACAACCAGTGAGATGTAAGCTCTTTCTTGCTTTGCTTGTGATTCCTGTATTAAGAACAAAAAAAGAAAAGTGCTTATAATTAATGAATTTCAAAAATCTCCCCCTACTCCTAAAACTGAGGTGCAGTCTGACATCAGAGCTATGCCACTGGTTTCTTCTCAGGAGTGACAGTAGATTGTGTTTGTCAGTCTGAGTTCTTGAAGTAGTTATCTCGAAAATAAAATCTTTCAAAGATAGAAAATGACATCTGAATTTCTTGTCCTTTGATTTTTCTCTCCTTGATAATGTTCTCTGTTTTGTTGTCATGAGAACATACACACTAAATCCCCTAGAGTGAACCTTCACAGCACCTTTTTTGATACAGTAGATTGGACGTTTCTTATTCTTTTATCATTTGATCTCTGAGACAGTTTGTTAAGTTTTCCTCCAAAGGAATGTTTTTATTGATTGCTTCTATGGCTGTGAAACATATTTTCTATATTAACAGAAACGTTTGCATTTTGTCTTTGTAAGTTCAGAGGTAGAACTCTAGTAACACAATTTGATTTTTTCTTCCAACTAATGTCTATATTAAGGATCTCCTAACCTTTAAGGCACACATTTTCAAATCAATTATGTTGTTTTCAAGAGAGAGGCCAGGGAAGAATCCAAGATAAATTCTATTTCCTCTTGCTCAATCATTGACATGTTCACTAGAGATTGGCTAGGAAAAGTCCAGACAGAATGAACTGAGGAAATATAATTGAGGTATCTGAATCAGAAAAATAAAGAGAGACACTGTATAAGAATAATAATAATAACTTCTAACTATGATTTATCTGTTCTAGTGGTGTTGTAGTGTACATGATATCCATAAATATCTAATAGATTTAAAAAAAAAGTTATAGAAATGGAACAGCGACAATATTATCTGTTACATACTGATGGAATGAGAAAACTGGAAAGTAAAAGATTGAGTATATTTTTCTGTGTTGTTTATGTTGGACAGGAAGTTTGGAAACTCTCAATATCATTTTTTCCCATATTAAGAAGTCTCAGACACTTCAGAGTATTATGCTTGCTTGTGATATTGTAATCATTAGAGATTAACAGTACTGATATTCTTGAAAGAAAACCCAAACTGATTTCCTGGGAGTAACTACCTGTTTAAAAAACCTATGATCTCTTTGTTTATAAAAAACTAAAACCTACCACAGAAAAAGCAGTTCAATAGATCAGCTGTGATCTTTGCATCTTCTCTAATTACATCAAGGAAAGAACACCTTATTTGGGAGTTGCACATACATAAATATCAAGAGAACATGGCTTAATACCATCACTAACTCTTCTCTAAGACAAAGGAAAATGAAGAAAGAACAGCATCACTTTTGCAACACTTCCATGTCAGTTATATAGCAACTTAAATCAATTACTTTTGGAGTCTGAGACACAGCTAATGTTATTGTTATACTAAGGTCTCCTACTACTGCTAACCAGAGCAATATGTTCCTGCTCTTCATCTCTCTCAACTAAAGCAAGGCCTTCCTCATATGAGTAACTGATACTTTTTCACTCTTATTGTTATATTTCAGAGAATACAACTGCAAAAACCATACATACAGGTGGGAGTTTTTACATAACTGTATCAGATGCTTGTATAAATTCAAAGGCTACACTCAGACTCATCTAAGAGGAAGGCTGATCTTTCAAAGATGAAGATAAATGGGGGAAAATGTATAAATAGTGAGACCTCCAGCAGAGAGCCTTTGGTCAAGCTGACCTCAAAGGGGAATGTCCACTTTGCACATTGAACAGAAGTACACATTCAATGTACTTTAGTGTATTATGATGTAGTTGTATTCTTTGTTTTATGTTCTCAGAATCATTTTGTTACCTCATGGTAGCCATTTGTCAAGTGTTACTAGACTAATATATGCAATCGTGTGTATGATACCAGTGCCAGCTGGTCTAAGCTGAGCTCAGGAGAAGTCTGTAGTATCCTCACTGGATAGAGAGGTTTTGGGAACAAGTCTTCAGTCTTAGTCTTCAGTAGCGCAATATTTTGCAGCATAAAAATCTATAGTATGTACATACAACTCAAACAAAGTCAGAAAAAAACCGAACACACTCCCCTCCTCACTCCAGAAAAAAAGCAGAAATAGAGCAAGGATTTTTAAACCTATTTTTTTGCCACCAAGCAAACTCAGAAAAATACTGTAGACGTGAGGAAGTACATTTTAGCCCATGTCAGGTACCAGTTGCCTTTATAACAATTTGAAAATGATAAACACTTCTTTTGTGGTAAGAATGAGGACCCCCCAGTGAGAGTTTTAAAGACATGAAGATATCAGAAACATTTGCAGCCACTTCATTGATTTTTAAAATAAACCTAAACAATGCAATTCTATCAGCTAATTAAAATGGTTCTTTCCAGTTGCACTGCTTTTTTTTTTTTTTGGAGGATCGTTACTTTCCTTGCAGCAAATTTTGGTACTTTGTTTTAAGGTTTCAGATTACGGGAAGAAAAGTTGAGGGGAGACAATAAAGCTATAGAGCAACAACAGTACACACAGAGACATGGCCCTTTTGGTACAGTCAGGTAAAGCAAATGGCATCAGCCAGGAGTTGAATGCTTTCTGATGGAAAAGTCTTATAGACTAGTGTTTCCAGAGAGAATAATATCATAAACTATACAAATAAAGGAAGTGATATTTATCTTTCTTCTTATGTCACATATTAAAAAGAAATAGTTATGAAGGATAAAGTTTACAGTTCCTCTTATCCACTCAACAGGGGACAGCTTCTGACCCTGTCATTGTGCAGTACTTGTTAGTATTATTTCTTACTGATATTCCCTAGGCACAAAGGTGATTAAACAGACTTCTCAAAGGTCATGGGATGGAATATCTATTCTCTATTCTATTCTGACATGAAGAACAAAAAAAATAAGGCAGCAATATAGATGACTGAGCCACTGACTAAGCAGAGGTACAGGACTGTGCAGATCTGAACTCCAGACCCTGGTCTGCTCTGACAAGACAGGTAGATGGAGATAAATGTCCTCAGGAAGTCTTCAGTGTGCCTGAGCATTTCAGCTTGCTTTTTTTTTTTTTTTCTTTAAATCCCATTTGATATTCCTCTGTTTTCTCAAGTGTCTAGACATCTCTGAAAACCTGTTACTTAGTCTCCTGGAGAGATAGTGATACTACCTTATTTAGGTGCTGAGAATCCTAACAGTCATTTTGGAGACCGTAGCGTACAAGTCAGCAAGGCTAACAGTCTAACCTCTTTATAGCCCATACTGGGATCCAAGGTAACAAAATGAGGCTTAACTTAAACAATTAAAGCTGGACGGTACAAATTGTATTCAGTTTTCAAACTGTAGCTAATATTCAGTTAGAGAGGCCTGTGGCAGATTCACACATTAAAGGGCATGAAACTTGTATATTATGGTAATGGGAGCCATGAAAACAGACAAAGACAAATAACTATATTTGAAGAGTGCACTCTGTGAATGTCCTAAACATAAAGACAATTATCTTATTACAATATTTTTAAGAATGTATGAAAGAGTTAACTTTGAAGGATAGCACCAACGATTCTGATATTTTTAGGTTATTGAAATGAGAACATTGGGGGATGAACAAATAAATCCATTCATAGTTACATCATTCCCTGATGCTCCCCTGTTTTGTGCAGAGCCATTCAGGAGTCATTAGTGTACACTCCAGGGTTAAACTCTGTTAAGGTATATGCAGAAACAGGAAGATTGGATCCATACTTCTGCCAAAGCTCATCCACCAATCAGATAAAATATTCCTACTGGTAATGGACAGTTGACTATAACTGCTTTTATTTTTTCTTAAGTATATAAACCAGAGACAGCTAAAATGAGAAAAAGGGACTGTCTCATATGACATAAGATGTGACCTTTTCAAAATAGGAAGCATTTCAGTGGTTTTAATTAGAAGTCTAGGAACAAGAGATTAAATCAGCTTGAAGATACCTACTCTTTCAACTGAGCCTGGTGAGCTGGTAGGAAACTTAGAAGTCTGCTTGCTTTACAGCACATAGGTTTTATAGCCTCTCACTCCATTAAAAAAAATAAAGAAATTAAAACCCCCAAGGCAGCCACATATTTAGAAGCAATGAAAACTCAACCTGTCTACCTCTAAAGCGTTTAAAGACAAATGTATTTGGGCTTACAATCCAGAAATAAGAGAATAGCAGAATGAATTAAAACACTGTGACTTTGCTGTAATCTCTGCTGCTGTTCATGGTACAAGTCTGAAGATCAAGAATTCATTCTGTGTTTCTTAATATTTAACAGAAATAAAGAATCTCAGTGCTAACAAAATTAACATTGTGAACAAACGGATCTTATTACAATGTCAAATCATGTAATACCATAATGGACCATTCCAGAGACGTCGAAACTGATTAGTTGTATCAGAAAATCTAGCAAGCTACAAAACAGAGGCCTGTGAACTTCTGCAACTGGTTCAGAGATTAAAGAAACTGCAACACAGCATGAGGACAAGAGATAAAGCGAGTGGGTTCAGAAAAACTCCAAGGGAAATGAGAAGTTCAAAACTTACCCAAGTTTAGGAGACTTTCTTTTCAATTTAGATCTGACTTTCTAAGCAATATTAGAGTGCTTCTCTTTCTAGAAATAAAATAATACTCCCAATCCATAAATTACAATTAATTTCACAAAAATGACCACTAATAGAGGATTCTGCCAATAGATCTCTTTGTTTTCCCCATTATGTCCTCGTTTATACTTTTATTCCCAGTGTAAATCCAGGAAAGAGGATAACCTAGTCTGAAAACACAACCATTTATGAGCCTTAAATGTAGTTTGAATCATTTATGGGGAAAAAAAAAATAAAGAGTTTGAATCACTCATTGGTAAAAAAAAATCTAAAAAAAAAAGGTCTCTACCTCTTTGTTTCAATGACTGCTACCAGATTTGCAGATAGCTCTCAAGCTGCAGGTCAGACGTGGAAAAGACAGTATTACTTAGTATGCTCATGACATATCACACAATACATGTTTGATCACAAAGTAAACTCAACCATAGACATATTTAATAAACACTAATTGGAGAAATGTGTTAACCTAGGACTGCATCAAGTCTTGAGCTCATACAGTGCAGACTTGAATCACTTTCGTCATAGAAATAAATCCTAGGTGAAAGACAGATTAAACTAGAACAAGGTAGATCTCTAATA
This sequence comes from Urocolius indicus, assembly GCA_013401255.1. NCBI lineage: Eukaryota > Metazoa > Chordata > Aves > Coliiformes > Coliidae > Urocolius > Urocolius indicus. The sequence goes on along the minus strand of WBNH01010035.1, from coordinate 69,362 downwards.
AACTCAAAATATATAAGCTTTATGTAACTGTCTCCCTATGTGCATTTTTAAAGCACATTTATATATGCATTAGTTGTTGTCTTTCACTCCTGGCAAGTATTCAGCATTGCCTGCCTGTAGGAAATGTTAAGCAACCCCCACCCTTGAATAAGTACTTGGCATAGTAGAAGTGCTTGTAACTTGTACAACATCATTCATGTTAAGGACTCCTCAGCTTCAAAGATACTCTTGAAAATGGAAATTAAACACTCACATTGCATGTTTTGGATATTTAGCTCTGTGTCTCTTGATCATCATCAAAGTTACCTTACAGAAACATTTCTCCCTTAATTTGATACCAGTATTAGAATTTGAAAAGGTACTGCGCGATATTTTAAAGACATTGAAGGGAGCATTTCCTATCATAAAATCTCTCTATCTATCACACTCTTTTTGTGTTCTGCAATTCTAACAATATTCATAAGCCTGTTCATTGAGTATGAGGAAAGAAAACATTGTGGGGCAACGTAGATTACCATGTAGAACAACCCATTATGAGGACTCCTTTGGATTCTCTGTGCTTACTTTCTTGAGTTAAGCATCTCGTCTAATCAAAATATGGAACCTGATTTAGGGCCTCAGAAAAGAAACCTGATTTTTTGTGTCTTCTGCTTGTCATTTTCTCCCTTATCCAATTTGCCACCATACAAAACATTTGTAACAGAAACAAGATTTGCAGAGGTTCAGTTTTTAATTTCTCCCTCCCTCTTCTTTCTGTTTTCTGATGATGAACAGAAGAGTCTATCATACATTAGAAATATCAAAGAATTAAGAGATTTTTTTCATGTCAATGAAAATATGAAGAAAGTCAAAGTTTTCCAAGGCAGCTATTTCTCATAAGACTTGTGTTCTAAATGACGCATTTTCTAGAGCATAGTGAGGAAACAAATCTTTCCATAAAACTTAGGAGGCAAATGCCCTGGTTTTTGGAGTCTTAACATAAGGAGGTATTTACCTGGATCAGGTATGGCAAATATAATACAAAGATACTTGTTGGTGTGTATAACACAGATTTGCAAAGATGGTTAATTAACAAAAAATAACGATACACATTTAGCTGGATTTACTAAAAGAGATTGTGTTCAATATCCAGTGGAGTCGGAGGTTAAGGGATCAAGCAACAATCTCATCAAAGATCTAGTTCCACAGACAGAACCTTGTCTTAAACCTTCCTTCCGTAGGTTTTATCAAGACATATATCACACTACATATTTTGAAATAAAATTATTTGGGTTCATTTCCAAATTCAGAGTAAATGTTGCTTCAGTAGTTTGTAGGATTAAGAAGATCTTCTAAATGACGTCTCTATTTTCAGCAATGGAATTTGATAAAATCTATATTCTGCATTAGCTGCAAATTTACACAAAGGAACATAGAAGAAAGCCAACAATGTCACATTAAAACCCTTTTAAGTAAAGATCTAATCTGGGTAGCTTTCAAAAAATGCATCTGAAAAAAAATGTCAATGTTATTCAGCTTAAGATGGGAAGCTGAACAGAAATTTAAATGACAGGGGTCTTTTTACAAAGAGATAGTGCCATTTTTTAGAAGAGACATTTCTCTTCACAAGTTTTTCAAATTATATGTTCTTGTGAAGGATGTTAAATGTCTGAGTTGTAAATTTTAAATTGTCACTGCATGATGAACTCCAAGATGAGAAAGGAAGTAAAGGATTACTTGTTTTTAATTCAAGCTGAACATAAGCTATTGAAAATTCATATTTCATTTGTAGATTTTGCTCAACATTCACAGGAGCTAGAAGTGCTACTTCAAGGCTAGCTAGCAGAAATAGACTATAAAAAAAAATCCTGAGTTATGCAGCTATTATTCCACCATTTTGATGTAAAAATGAAAGCCAAATGAAACAGAATTTCCGCTTTTAAAGAAATATTCAATAAACAAATTTTTACATCTGCTTGGAGTTACTAAAATCATTCTCTACTGACAAACTACAGCTATTTAATTCAGTTTGACTGGTGCATGATGCATAGCATCAAAGCAAATGAAAGTGTTCTAACCCAAGAAGTTATAAACATTCTGCTATGGTTCCATCAAAAAAATTTTAAATGAAAATTTATCAGCAGTTGTTTATTTCTCATGCAAAGATTCACTCTGAGAAAGCCTTAGTTTCCAAGAAAATCACTCTTGGCCAGCTCTAGAAAGGATGTCATTGAGCCATGCTGACAAAACACCATAAGGTTCTACCTGAAATTTATGTCTGTAAAGACATAAAGACAAGAGCATGTAACATCAGTACCCCAAGGATTTGTTCCAAAATCTGGAGCCGCACTTGGTTTTGCAATGCAGCAAGCTGCAAACATTTGATGGGGAAATGAGCAGGACAGATCATTCCCAAAGGGTCATGGAGACATGGTGAAATTGCGTGTCAGGGGCCTGCACCAACAGGATCAGGCTTGAAATTGTTTAATAGTTCAGAGAACTGTGATCCTTTGCACTGTTAAGTCAACTCGTATGGCTATGGACAGGCATAATCTTTCTGTACCTCAAGCTACCACAGCTGTTCCTCTATGGCTGCTGTAAGGCTCATTTAGCTTTTCTAAAGGACACTGAATCTCCTGAAAAAAAAAAAAAAGGATGCAAGCTATTGTATGCTGTCCAAATCAGTCTTGGCTCAAAGGCTGTTTGTCTTGGAAACAGTGAAGTGTCCAGGCATGTTACTGCAAAAGCCCTATTCTTCACAAGAGATTCAAAACAAAATACTGAAGTAACATGGGGAAAGCAGCAAGTTTAGTCCCTTGATTGTCCTGATAAGAGGAACTGTCATTATTCTGCCAATAACAGGGGTGAATAGAATAGAGGAAAAAAAGTTTACCATCAACAAGAGAAATAAATCCCAATTTACCACCATAGGAGAGAGCAATGCAGAGACTACTAATGGAATAATCGATGTCCCTTTACCTTCACTTTTTTTAGACACAACACATGCTGGTGTGGGTTTCTATATTTTTAACAAAACTATTACAGATCTTTTACATAGTGGAAATAGTGTATGCTCTGATTCAAAAGAGATTTAAGGAAATCAAGTAAAATCAGGGAACTAGGGTGGAGCAGGAGGGGCAATAAACGTGAACAAGTGTCTCCCTGTACATCAGATTCAGAAAAGCATAGCAAGTGGTTTTGTGCAGATATGAAATACAAGCATGTTTTATTTATTGATATGTTCACCATGTGTTCACCTGTGGAATTCATTCCAACGTACCAGACAAAAAATACTTTAGTGGCCTCACAGCCACCATTTGCTGCACACTCCTGGCAATTTCCAAAATGTCTTGGAAGAGAACACATTCCAGCTGTCTCCTGCACTCATCCCCCGCCTGAGATGCAAGCAAAACAATGCAAAGAGAACAAAGATACTCTCCTAGCAAAGGCAGCATTAAATACTGGCAAGGAAATAAGAAACAAAATATTCTTTTCAAACATAGGGAAGGCAAACAAGTTCACATTTTTTTCTTCTGCATATTTTCTTAGTAAGGGTTTGTGTATCTCAGAGATTAAAAATGTAACACACACTTGCTTCAGTTGCTATGGTAATTCTGGGGTTTTTTTATTATTATTATTATTTAACTGAAGAACACCATAAATAGCTATATAAATGTCCAGAACACAAAACACAGCTTTGCCCCAGGCATCTTTTATTTACACACCCCTCTTTTCCAGCAAAACTTTATTATTGTTCTTTTTAATGAATATGCACACTCTATGCATTGAAGCAAAATTGAAGCAGAGAGATGCAGGAAATTGAATCCGCACTAATGAACAGTATGGTATTTGAGACTGTTTCAGAACCCAAACGTCATAGATGTTGAGGTGGAAATTATTTGTCATCTTACACATTCAAAAATGGAGGGTTAATGAACAGAACTTTCAGAGTAATTATCTTTGCAATATCACCAGGTCACCACTAGTGGAAAGGGTCTCCTGTGGTAGACGTCTTGCTGAAACAGTTAGCACAGGCTCAATGGCTTGGAATGAGCATTTGCTGCTACACTTGTCTGTGGGGAAGAAAGGGATATTGCCATGCATCAGAAAACTTTGCAAATTAAAAAAAAAAAAAAAAAAAATAGACCCAGCAAAAATCTTGAACATGCTTACAGTTATTTCAGTCAAATTATCTAATTTAATAAGACACTGAGAGTACCTGGCCACTTTGACAGATATTGGCTTGAGCCAAGCGTCATTAATAAAAGAAGATGGTCTTTTCTAAAGGATTAGAGATAGGCAATCATAAAAAAAAAAACAACAAAAAAAAGTACTGAGAGTCAGACAGGAATTAAGCAAGAAGCATGTCCTCAAAACTGACATTGATAGAAAAAGGTATTCCAGTACAATCATAGAATTTCTGAAGCATTACTGTGGGTCTAGTCTGATCCGTCTTCAGTGTTGTATCAAAGCCTGAAAGTGTCTGCACTGTGTGCCTGTGTGCATTCAGCACTTTTCAGAGAGCAGGGAGTAGTGGCATATAAACAGCAATCCATCAAAGTGTGGGTGGAGCAATGCTCGAGAGAGCAATTTCAGCATGCAGAAAGATGCAGAATACTAAAGCTGCGGGTTATAGATGAAGAGCTGGTTAAAATGAATGGCTGGGACAGTACAGGAGAAAGGTAAAAGATGAGACAGAAAACAGCAGACAAAAAGGAAAAGACACAATAAAGGGACATTTTTCTTACAGTATATGTGTCATGGTTAGAGGGATACTCCACCATTCTACTCTTTTCTGTTGAGTGTTATCCTAGGCCTTGTACATCTACTTTTTCTGGAGAAGCTGCAAATAAATTTCTCTTCTCATAACAGTCCCTAGATCTGCAGCACTTTGAGTATGTTCTGAGTATCTCCTATCAGCTTGGTTTCCTCTGTCCCATCCTCTTCAACTCTGTACCAAGTGAGATAAATAACAGTCTCCTTAGCAAAAAGTTACATTTAACAGAGGGAATTATTCCCTTAAAGAAAGTGTTTTTAAAATATCAGCCTATTTGTACAAATATTTCTGTGCCTTATCTAAAGGCATACCATATCTTGAAAGAACAGGTAGATTCATTTTACCCAAACACCTTGTGGGTCCTCCAAAAACTATTCTACCTTTCTCCTCAAAAAGTCAAATTGCCAGTTTATTCTGCTGCCTTCTTGAATCTTCCCACCAATGAAGCTTCCAAGGCTGGGCAAAACAAAAGTTAGAATTGACCAATCTGTACCAACCAGAATTGTTTCTGATGCAAACAGTTTAGGAAGTGGCTACGGTGTGGCTTATTTTATTCATTCCTCTCCCTTTTCTCTTCACTCACCCCTTACCACACAAAACATCTAGATCTGTATTACAAATAACCTACAGCTAGGATTCTATATTATATAAATACATGATTTTAGATTAGATACACGGAGTCTGGTTTTTGAGTAAAACGAACAGTACAGGTATTTTCTGAGCAATTAATAGATGTGAACAGAATGCAGTATACATTCTCCTTCCTCATGATGTTGCCTCATGGCTTCTCCATCTCTCAAGCTTTATCAAACTGTAAAAAAAATTAAAATACACTTATGTTATTGCTTCCTCTTCAAGTGTCAGTTATTCAGTTGCTAAGGGAACATGAAATGCAACTACATAGCTTCAACATACCAAGGTTCATCTCTGCCTGATAGGAGTGATAGACAAAGCCAACATGCTGAACAACTGAAATACATTTCCAGGCAAATAAAAGGAAGCGACTGTCCTGTATGTGAGAATCGTGAACATGGCTCTAAATGTTGTTTTGGATTCTCCTGAGCAGTGCTACTATCACTAATTATTATTTATTATTCAGTATCTTTATCCCAGTTGTCTCCTCTCCTTTCTGCTCAGGACTGCTTTAGAACACCTGCATTGATTTTGAAAAGGTGCAAGAAACTGACCCAACTGCAGTCAGAACCTGCACATTTTGTTTCCAAATTCCTGTAATTACAACTTGATTGATTATGGGCTACATCCTCAAGCATCAGACTATTCTGATCCTTGAGATGTCCTCTCTCAGTCTGACCACAATAACTATCGTTAGAGCTCCCATGGTTTGGTGCAATTTTACCCCTGACCAGCCCTGTGGAAAGCAAAGCACACAGAGTGGATGCTACTTACAGTTTCTAGCCAAGCTCTAAATATAAACAACCGTTTGTTTTTGAAAATGAAATTTACTATACTGCTGATTCATTTCAAATATCAGTCAGTCTTCAGGCCAGGAATACTGCTGCTTGAAAGGATAACTTTTCAGAGGCAGAATGAAAGACAAATTTGAAGGACTTGCAGCTGTGTGCTCCAAACTTGATTTTAGTATAATTAGGATTTATTATTTGGTAAGTATTGACAATATGGTCAGCTAAGTTGAAGACACAAATAGGCTGAAGTTAGTAAGGTCTCAAAGAAAAGGAATCCAATAAGCCCATGCTTGCCTATGCTCATTCCAAAAAATAATCCAGACTTGTGAGCACATGCACATATGCTTATAAAATGGATGCTGAGGGCTTCTTATTGATGTTTATTGCTTTGGGTCTCTCAAAAGCAGCTAGATTTCAGGAGAGATTTGAATCTATGTTGTTAGCCAGCATCCCAAGAGCTGACAATGCCACTGGCAAGGGCAGGCTAGCTCAAGAACAATTATTATCTTCAGCATATTTGTTGGTAGTTGAGATAAAATGAAAGGAACTTAATATATACTTGTGTCATTTCTTAATCTGGAACTGGGCAAACAAACAAGTAGATACACCTGTATAAATCCTACTAGTTCTTCACTGAAGGTGTGACATTTGACTTTTTTGCACTATTTTTGTAAAAATATTTTTATTTATCTAATCCTGAGAAGTCCTTCCTGATAGTCACAGGCACTTTTTAGTTCACAAGAATTCCAACACTTGTTAGAAAATTTGAAAAAAACCATGCTCACTTGACAGTCTCAGACTCATTTGCTTTTCCAGGATTTTCAGGTTATTTTATAAATAATTCTCTTACTAAACACATTCAGATATTACTTTAAATAAAACAAAAAATCTCTGTTCACATGCTTAGCAAAAATCTTTGATTTGTTCTTCAAATTAAAAAAAAAAAAAGCTTTATATCCTCTCAATTAGAAAGAAAACATGAGGAATGTTCATGCCTGTATATAAAGCAGGCACTAGTTTAACAGTCAATTATTCTATCCATGATATTTAGAGGGAGTCAAATATATTAAGGGTTGCTGAGAGAATATATAATTCAGAAGATAAAAATACTGCTATGGCATCACATTTAGAATTCTGGTCTACTCTATTTATGCTTTTATGGCATGAAGTTTGAAAGTAGTTCTGATTATAATTGCAAAAGAACAAGTTTAAACATATATGAGAGGAAAAATTCTATATTGATAATATCTATATAAAGGCATATGTTTCCATTAAAAGCATTTTTAGAAATATGTACTTTTGTTGTTCCACTGTCTTCCTAATAGGTTTGGTTTTAGCTTTTTTTATTTGGGTTTTTAGGGCCTGTTTTGGTTAAAGATAAAGTTTCTTGTATAATAACCATAGTTAATGTCTGATGCTTTCACTTTTATGTCTGTCTTGTTCAAATGCCAGTGATTTTAGCACTGAGTTTAACCTTTACACATTTTTCTACTCCTGCTCCTGAAACCTTTCTAGTCTCTTTCCTTTCCTGGGTTTGGGTGACAGTGGACTAGAACAAATCATGCCCATATACACATTACTGTCTGAATTCCTCCAAGGCATTTCACGGCAAGTCTATTGAATGGCATTGTTCTTTTGGTGCAGACATAAAGAACAATGTCAGCTCTAAAAGCCTGTTAGATCCCTCAGAGGAATGTTAGGAACAACGCAAAGCCCACCTTTGCGTTAACTGCAACGACCTGGGAGGCCTGTCAAACACTTACTATTTCTTCATTGTTTCTGAGAGTGAAGTAGGGAACTTGTGACTCTTCTGGTGCAAAAAGCCACATCAGTTAACAAACTAATACTAAAATCCGGAAGCACAGTTAGCAGTCATCTCTTAAGAATCATTCTTCCATTGGATAATCTCAAGCAAAACCTTTAAGATCAGATATAAACCAATATTACCTGTACTAAAAATACAGCCTCAATAAGAGGCTATTTTGCAGTCTAGTGCCTCATTTTTAATGTCAGTCTTCTCTCAGGTAAGACTGATCTTTTGAGGAGTGTCCAAAGTAGGAATCAAACATACTGTGAAGTAGTCAAACAATGTTACCTTCTCAGTGAATTTCAAGAGACACAACATGAAGACACAAATCATTTCTGGCTACCTGTAACTGTATAACAACTGTTCTTTTCTAACATCATTTTTATCTCTGTAGCCTAACTAATCTCACTTGTATGTTCAACCTGTTTTGTGATTGAGGAAATGAGGTAAAGAGAAGGAAATGAAGTGACTTCCACAATTTGTGATGTGCTGCAGACCCGTGCAGTACAAATGCAAAAGTCCTAGTCGCTTTTTTTACCCATTGAGACATGATGCTTATTTCATGAAATGAAATATTAATTATTGACCATGGATGTCAGGGTGAATACACCATTTATGGCCTTCGCCTACAGAGCTGTAATTGCTTTTCTTGAACACTATGACATTCTGCTGCCCCTCTGCAATATAGAGCATACAGCTAGTTTCTGAATTTCTCTGTTCATTCTGGTAGAGAATTCTGATTGAAACCTCAATAAAAATAGCAGTCTATCAGCTGATGCTTAGAGCACACATTCCATGGGACTGGAAAACTCAGTGGGAAATGGTTAACATGGATGTTTATTTTAATTTGGCCAAGATGTAAAACTCCTAAGGCTAGGCTTATGAAAAAGGAGTGTTCTAAGAGGATGAGTGAAGCTTCCAGACAACACAAAGGAACTTTGCCTAGTATTAAAAAAAAAGAGACAAGTTACCAGCCTGGGACCAGTCTAACAATGAAATAATCTAGAAGGGGATTTTCTTACTAGGCTGCCATCTATGAGTTTGGCTAGGTCCCAGAGAAGCTTCACATTTCGATTATTTCCACTGCTAGCTTTCTTCCACTCCCAGAGAGCAAGATCACAAAATCCCACTTTTATCACTCCTAGAATACAGTATAAGCCCAAAAAATGAAAAAGAAAAATGCAGGTGACCAAGAGGATACTGTGAGTGGAGCCTAAGTATCCCTTTTTTCCTGGCATCTTGTTCACTTACTATAGCCATATGTTTTAAATGCATTGTTACCTCATCCACCCAAGTGCTATCAGCAAGTCTTTGAGAACTTGGAATGTGCATCCCTGGGACACACTTTCTTTGGAGTTTCTATTTCTAAACTCTTAAAAAAGACATGTTGGTGGTAAAGTTGCAGTTCTCTTACAATTACTCAAACAGCAAGTTTTCTGTGATAATGCTCCACTACCAGAACTGTATAACATTATATATTTTGATATACATGTATACATGTGCATACATGGTCTACATTCAGAATTCAACTAAACCTCCATTAAAAGAGACCATTCTCTTCTGTGTATAATGGGAGCAGTATTAGGCCTTTCCTAGGCTTATTCTGCAACTGACATTCATATGTCTTCTCTTCACCCTGTTCCTGATTCAAATCTGGTGAAATCAATAGGAAAACACATCACTTGACTTCAACATAAGAACAGTTGGTCATTTAGTCAAAACTGGTAACTTGAGATCATTTCAACAAATCATCAAAACCAGGGTGGGAGAAGTGAGAAGTCAACTAGTCTATTCTCTGCTTCAACAGAGTATCAAATATAACTACCACGTTCCTGACATGTTTACCCAATCTGCTCTTGAAATCTTCCAATGACAGTAATACCACAATACTGTTAGGCAATTTCTTCCCAATTTAAATTATTCTTGCAAGAAAATAATCCCTACTATCTAATTGAGTCTTTCTCTCTGCAGTTTATGACCAGTATTCCCTCCGTCCACAGCAAGGAGAAAAGTTTCTCCAGTTCATCCTCATCTTTCTCAGAGTATTATGCCTGTAAATGGGTACAGTTCTCCATCTGAGGCAACATCTGTGCTAACTTGATCAAAAGATAGACTAGACAATAATCATCTCTCCATCTCACTGAAACAGCTGACTTTTCCCCAGCAGTGTGCCATTGCTGATTTGTGCTGCCTGCTGGTAAATGTTCACCTTGCAGTGTACTGTACCTCCCAGACTCCCAAGACTGTATCTAAGCCCCATGTTCTTTAACCTATCTTTATGCAATTGCTCATACCTAACCCTGTACTCCTCTTCCATGAACTGCATGTTTTTTTCACAGTATCTCTCAACATCAGTTTCAATTGTGTCTCTTTCTTACCAAGAACTTTCATTTTCTCCCAGATAGGCACTATGAATTTAGGAATCATGCTCTTTCTTCTGTCATTCACTTCCTCACTGAAAATACCTAATTTAGCCACACTCTGGAGAGATTCTTGCAGAGCCCTGCTCAGTATCTCTTCCTAGCTTAACACATAGCTATTACACATACTGATTTCCAACCAATATTTTACTCAGTTTATAGTGATTTCATCCAGTCTGTGCCACAAGACAGTAACAAAAGCCTGATTACAGTCAAGATGTATAACTTTGCCTTGAATATTTACAGTATTTGTTACCTTATTAAGCAAAGAAATTAGACTAATTTGACACATTTAGTTTATAAATCCATGTTAGCTCTTATTCTTTTCCTTGTTATATGGTTGTTAACAAACCTTCATTCTTTGTTCTGCTGCTTTTCCAGGAACTGTTGCTAAACTGAGTGATGTGTAACTCCCCAGCATTGCTGTCACTGTGTTTCAGAGGTAGGTAGGTTCTGTGATTTAACTCTTGCTACCACCACATCAATGAATGAACCGCTCGCTCAGAGCTGTGACACTTCTGACACCTACTCTGGAAGTACCCTGTGGCAACCTTTATCAAGTCAATCCCAGTTTAAAACAGATCTGCATTCCTTTCAAATTCATTCATCAGTTATTGTAAAGTCTTCCAGGGTTCAGGGGACAGAGGAGGGTATTGGTTTTGTTGGGGTTTTTAATTCTCAACTAATCTTCAAAACATTTTGTCTTGTCTTATCAGAATACTAAATACAATATGAATTGCCTAATGCATGCTCCGATTAGTCCCCGCAGCACTATGAATGTTACACTGACTGACACATAAGCAATAAAATGCTACACAGTAAAATAAGTTACTAAAAATCTAACATGTTAATTACAGAGGCTGAATGAATGGCAGATTGTGGAAGAAGCCACTAAAATAAATGTAAAATCTAGAATATTTTTGCTTTGCCTATCTTAATTTTTTGAGAAGTTTCTCCAGTAAATATGTGATAAATTCAATATTCTATGACTAGCAATTTCAAAAATACTAATTTATTTTTGTTCTGGTTTTTTTTTCTGTTTTTCTCAAAGACACAAATATCAAATTTTAAAACCATATTAATTGATAATAAAACTCAATAATCATTTTTTGCCTTGATATTAAATGTTTGGAGTGCTTACTTGAGTCAAACCAGTTTGCAGTTTTAGTATATAATTATTTTTAATCATGGCATTCCAGAGACTGCTCTTCACCACAAATTTGAGTTTCTTTTAATTATTCATGAGAAATGACCTGATGATGTAAAACATATTCCAAAACCTACTGGTTTTTTTTTTAGTACCAAGGACTGCAAGTAAATTGGTAGCCCACAGTAACAACATATGTTTATAATTATGATTACCATCAGGGAATTCAACCTTACCGAAGGATAGAAAAGAGGCCCAGGCAGGGAAACCTCAAAAAGTGTATGGAAAAAAAAAGGGAAGGAGAAACTTGAAATGGGAAAACCACTCCTGGATGATGGAAAAGACTTGATTGTAAAAATAAGCACAGCTTTAAGCTGAGGCTGCTACAGAAATTTTAATATATTGGTGACCAAGAAATACTTAGTAACAAACTCTTCTTTTCACTATTCAATTGATTTTGTGCAATGTTCACCTTCCAACTCCTAGGCTTAAATTCTCCAAATTTGTCACAAACACCTACCAACAAATCAGCTGCTACACAGCAAGATTAAAACGCTACAAATACTGTTTCACGTTATTAATATAATATGCATACATTTACAAGTGCCATAGCTAATGCCGAACCGAGGTTTCTATTACAAAACTCAGTTTGAGTGATTAATAACTCAGCTATCTGAAATTATACTGAGCTGAAGTTGGCAAGCTCCACTTGTGTGTGCACAGAAGACATGGATTTTATAGTACGTAAGTCAAAACCACAACAAGTGAATCCTGAAAAATTCACATTCAGAGTTTAGCTTGACTGAGGAAAGCCCCTGGATCTCATGGATCTAATGAAACAAGGTAGCAATATTCAAGAATTGCCACTCTTCATTCTGTTAAACTCAGCAGGCTTGCAAAATAAAAGTTCCTCAGAGCTACAGGTACTCATTTATCAAAAATTTTTTTTAATCTAAAAATTAAGTTCAGTAAGTGGCTGAAATGAACTTACATTACTTTTACTAAGAGAAGACAAATAATGAAGATTGAATTCAAATTCTTTCAAATATATCCTATGTAGGCTGAGATTTTTATTTTTTTACATTGGACCTATAATTTTCTAGAAAACTTTCAGGATAGGTTCAGTTTTACAATTTTAACTTTGGACAAAATTTAAATAATAGGTCTCTTACATGAGCGAAACTTTTGTGGTAACTTCAAAAGGGTGCTAGACAAGTCAAGCAACTTGGTTTATGTACTTTGAATTGAAGGAATGTTGGAAGAGGACTGAAGCTGTAGGATTTCTGCACCTTATTACACAGTTACAGTGAATTAGAACATGAATGTGATATTTTGGGAACCTGCACTGTTACCTATCTCAGGCCTCACTCAAAACTGATTCACTCTTGAAGAGGCTGCAAAGGCCTAATTCAAACCTGACCAGACCTAATGAATGGAAGGCTATTTGACAATTGTCATGCAAAACCAAAATAAACTGCAATTCATTATACCTGCAGGGCAGTTCCAACTCACAGGATTTTAAAAGTGTATATCTTCTAGCCTAAGCTTCAGGATTCATGTGGTTATGACTGAACCTCAACTTTCTTTTCTTTTGCTCTTTCATCATTTGTAAGAATTGCATTTCCACACTTCATGCTTGTAGAAAAAAAATGTCTGATAAAGAAATTGTTCAAAAGCTAGAGAAGAGTAAGAAATCAGTTCAGAAACTGGAAAAAATTGAAAAGGGGCAGGTTCTCAATAGCATATTGCACATGTACTCTGGAGTGTTAGGTAATAGAAGCTTAAGTTAAGCTAACTTCTAGTTGAACTAACTATGATTTCTGATGCTTAATTGGAATTAAAAAAAATATAAAACAACAACAAATAACAAACCTCATTGTAAACAGTGTCATGCACTACTGGTCAAACATGTTCATTAATTCTCATACCCCAGGGTTACTATACTGAGAAAGAAAAAGTTGTGGAATTAAGTTTTAGTTTTTTAATAAGCATTCAGTTTTTGCTATGAAGTGTTTCTCAAATACAGTAACTTATGCAGAAATTTATAACTCCATCTGAAAATACTATGGCTCCATCCAACTAAAATAGTCATTGCCCTTTTGAGTCATCCAAAGCTTTAGAAGGCCATGGACACGAGCTTTGTAGCAGGCAGTTATTTAACAGAAAGATCCTTACAGGAAGAAGTCGCACTGATCCAAAGACTGACTGCGTTTAAATGGAGGTGTAAGACAAAACTTTGTGACAGAGCCAGGAACAGCACCTGTAAATAATTTTCTGTTAAAGAAACCTTGACCACATGAATTTCCTTGAATAGAGGAAACTAGGAGTAAAAACACAATCTACTCTTTGAATTCTTATTTTTTTATTTTATTTGGGACCTAAGTCCTCAAACTTATCACTGTGATAATTACTGGCTAATTCTGGAATTGTGAAGCTTTCTTTAGATTTTACAACCCAGCTTTCAACTTTTTCCTTTAGTCTCACAACAAAGGTAATATTTCATTACTACATAATATGTAGTAAAGTCAGTCTTAGGCCTTAAAACTCCATTCCCATGAGAAATGAATGACTAGAGGGCCCCACGTTTCTTTGAAATGGCTTTGCATAGTAGTTATGTGGAAAATCTCACGAAAATCTTGAAGATCTTTCATTCTTGCCTATGTAATGCTGACTTTATCCCTACATCTTGGATCTGAACTAGCATTACATGATCACTAAGATGAAAGCAAATAGTCCTTCAGATTTTGCGAAGTGGGAACTGATCACAGTTCCAGTTGAGTTCAATGGCTCTTTGTGTGCCTCACATCCTGAAATACTGAGCAGGTATGTCTTCTAAAGATTTATAATCTTAGCAACAAAGTTTTATTTCCGAAATCAAATCTCAGAAGTTAAAATGCTTAACTTATATGAGAAAAATGATGTACATATCTGAGGAATGTATAGCTTATATCCTTTATATCTAAGAACTGACTGGCCTGTATCCAAAATACACGCCAGATTGATCAATTTGAAAATGACTCTGAAAGATCGTTTTACAAAATGTTTAATAAACTGTATTTTATAATCATAACAATGACTATAGAATTAATATATTGTGTTATATATATAAAATCTTTACATTTTCAGTTTCACAAATGTTTACAAATTTAGTGACTTGAAATTGTGACCACACTCATAAACACTGGTTTTGCATTTAAATAAATAGTATTTGACAGTCATTTTATTCAGATATCTTATATTACTGCTGACTGATAAAACAATCAGTCTTGAAAGCCGATATAAACGCATAATAAGGAAACAGTCTAAAATGAGAATACTGCAGGGAATAATATTGCAGCCAGAGGTACAAATCATTATGCAAATTATAGAAAAACATAGCAAAGGTCTCCCAGACTTTCAAAGTCCTCTGGATCCTAAAATTATTTTAGTGTTGAAAGTCCTAGGTACTGACTTCCACTGTCAGAGACAAAAAGAAAAGTATTTAGAAGAGCTTCTCCTTAGGAATTTAAGTTCTTTGTATACAAATAGTTTTTAAGAAATAATATTGCTCCCATTTGCATCTAATAAAATGGACAGTTGTGGAAATCTGAGATAGTCTGAATTATTACAATATTGAAGTATCTGACTAGAAAGCAAGTGTAGGAGTGGTAGTGAAGGGGCACTTTTTCCACTACAACTAAAACCACAGGGTGACACTCTGATACAAAGACAGTACTTATTTTAGAGCTACTGCTCAGAGGCAAAGGATCTTGTATGGAAGCAGAGCAATGTGGTATGTGACAAAGCCCATAGCAAGGACCTGGTTTAAAAAATATGAACATAGACACAATGTAGAAAAATAAATTAAACCAAAAGCAGGATAAAGTATTCCTAACGTTGCAATGTGTGGAAAAGAAATATATTAAAGGGTACTTCCATTTGGAAGGCAGATGTGGAAACTCTCACCTAACAAATAATAACAAACTTGGGCCTTGCAGTTCAGCCAATAGTAACAGTAAAGCAATTTAAAAGAAGCTGAACTCAAAATGAGATAACTGTTTTAGACTTTTATTAATAATAATTTAGATCAAACTATAGATAGGATATATAAGCATGACCTGTTGACATTTAATACATAACGCATATGCATTGAAGCTTTCCACATGGCTAATTTCCCAAAGCCGCAGTAAGTTCTAAGCAAGACTGGGCAGCAAAAGTAAAGACAAAAAAATAAATAGAAATAAGAGCTTTTTAAGAAGAGCTCATTATCTAGGGGAAAAAAATAAATCCATAGCTACAATCAAAACCCAGGAAAATTTGCCTAGGAAGAAAGCTAAAGGGATTCAGAAAAACCCAGGGCTGGTCAGGGTCCTGGGTTTGAGGTTATGTTTTTAATTTTTTTTTTTTTTGGTAATGATATTATTAAAAAAGGGAGTTTTAGCAATGTATTGACTGTTTCAAAGTAGCAAATTGCTATGACGTAGAAAAAGCTGACACATTCTTTGGTGATGACAAAACGTAATGTACAGTGACACTGGGATGATTTTTTAAATGCATTAGTATCATATCTGGGTATTAAAGCAATAGCTACTTGGAATAAGTATTCTGAAGTCAATGGATCTCAGCAATCTGCACCCAGGTACATTAAAGGAATGGCCAAGAAAATGTTCGTCATACTGATGTTAATCCATAATAAATCTTGTTGTATTAAGGAAATTCCAGATCATTTGCAGAGTGCTACTGTGCAAATACTCAAAAAGTATCAAGTGATAAAATCAGATAACTATTGGCCTAGGTTTAATCCAGTGATTAAACCAATGGGATATCACATAAAGTACTTACCTGAATAAAAGTGAATGAAGAAGCCTCAATAATGCCAGTTAATCCGTTTTAATAATAATAAATCTAATAAAATCTGACTTGTTTTTAATAGATTAGAAGTCTGGCAAAAGTTGACAGAATTGATAAAATTGATAAATATAATTTAATTGAACGCAACATACTTTTTAATAAAGCACTAACTTGTACTACTGAGACTCTGTAACTAGTGTCTGCACTCCAGTTTTCATTGGCATGTCTCATGTAAAATCCTGTTTTCCATTGTTTTCTAGCATAAGAGGGCTGTAGGGATTCATATAGTACATCCACACAGGGGAGTGAAGATCAGATGAACGTGCATGCTGAGATCAAAACAGCTGATGCAGTTTGCAGCCTGGAAGCAAGACTGACCAAACATGTGTATGCCAAAGCTGGACTATCCTGGTGCCATACTGCAGAGCACTGGGGGAATGCAGCTGATCACCTTACTGCTGAGGGGAGTGCTCCCCTCTGCATCACCTTACTCTTTCGGGAAGCTCTCTGTTGTGCTCCTCTCTGCATTGGAGGAGCACCCATAGGGTCTCAGAGCTTGGGGCCATAAGCAACTGTTAGCAACTGCTAGCTGACTGAGTCCAAGCTCTTCCAAAACATGGAATGTCACGGTTCTTCTACTACAGAGGAAAAGTCCCTACTTCTGTGTAAAACAGTCCTTAATTCTACATATAGAAAATGAGATGAAGGTTTTGCACAATTGCTATAAATTCATCTAGTGGTAACTACTACAGCTTTATAATCAGCTATATGTGTCCATACACTTATGCTAGGAATAACCAAATTTCTCACTGTCTAATCCCATTCTTTTTCAACACTACTTATGTATTTGGAACCCTAATCTTAGGATGCTGTGATTCCACAGAACTCAATGTAATTTCAAGACAGCAGAATGTTGCCTAAAAAGTCTACATAGGAGCTATATACTAAGTAGCTTTTGTCCAAAATAAGCTCCTTTGTGCACTGGATAATGTAACTGTTAAAAAGTCCTAACCTTTTTGCCACTTAACTCACTATTCTTTTCATAGAATCATAGAATAGTAGGGTTGGAAGGGAGCTTTAGAGATCATCTAGTTCAAGCCCCCTGCAGAAGCAAGTCCACCTAGATCAGGTCACACGGGAACGTGTCCAGGCGGGTCTTGAAGACCTCCAAGGAAGGAGACTCCGCACCCTCCCTGGGCAGCCTGTGCCAGGACTCTGTCACCCTCACAGTGAAATAGTTTCTTCTTATGTTTAAATGGAACTGTTTGTGTTCCAGCTTCAGCCCATTACCCTTTGTCCTGTTGCTAGATACCACAGAAAAAAAGGGATGCCCCAGCCTCCTGACACCCACCATTTAGATATTTGTAAATATTAATGAGATCTCCTCTTAGTCTCCTCTAGACTAAACAGCCTTTCCTCGTATGAAAGATGTTCCGGTACCCTGATCATCTTGGCGACCCTGCACTGGACTCTCTCCAGAAGTTCTCTGTCCCCCTTGAGCTGGGGAGCCCAGAACTGGACACAAGACTCCTGAGGAGGCCTCACCAGGGCAGAGTAGAGGGAGTCTACCTCGACCTGCTGGCCACACTCTTCTTGATGCATCCCCGAATGGCATTTTCCATGTATGGACTTCTTTTCTCAATTCTACTTTTAGCCCATGTCTCCCCATGTTCAATTTGTTTCAAGGTAAGGACTTGATATTTGTAATTCTAATAATTAAGGGTTTATTTTTGCAGGGACTTTTAAATGGAATAATCATGGACAGAAGATAATTCAATTTGAAAAAGCATAGTAAATTGATACTACAGCAAAAAAAGGTGAATAAAGCTTAGAACAGGGAGTCAAAACACTGAAGAGAAACAATAGTTTACCAATGAATACAGTAAGAATAATTCAGCAATATTTGTAGTCATGACACTGAGTTGTTAGAGTATTTGGATCTTGGTAATTTCTTTTAGGATGGAAAGTGAGTAGACAGCAGACACCAAATTACTAAATTATCCTATTACACTTTTATTTAGAAATGTACAATTCATGCAGACAGACTTTGAATAGACTGTATTTTAACAGCAAAGTAGCGCAATTCAAGCTCAGGCACCAGCTAGCAGTAAAGATATTTTTCACCATCTGCTCTTGGAAAATCCAGATTCTCATTCCTAGTACAGCCCACACACATTTTCTCTTTGAGTGTTCTCCTCCTATCCTAAAAGATTTCTAACCTGGTAATACTTCTGAACCCAAAGCCCTGTGTAAATTCATGTCCCTCCTTGAATTCAATGGGAAAACTCACTTAGATTTCAGTAAGCCAAATAAATCGCCCTTTAAATTATAGAAGTCTGAAGTTGGCCATCTGGCTCCAGATGGTCTGAAACTAGTCTTTCAGGACTGATTCTCCAGAGCTATCTCAGGGAGCAGATTCCATTCCTGCTGGGACTGGAGCCATCAAGTCTAGGGGCACTTCGCCAACACAAATGGGAAGCCACTTCTACCAGTGATTAGCCCACCTGGTATTCAGTCAGTACTCCTCAACCTTCCTTTCACCAAATTGCTGACATCTTTTACCAACAATTACATGTACACTCCCCCCTCAAAACAGTGGTGCCCTAATTTGTAGGCAATAGCACATAAGTAAATAACACTAGTGGGGATCACTTGGAAAATAATTCATTCTAGTTTTAAATATCTCTGCATTATTATCATTACATATGCTGAATTATTTCCTGTTAGTACATTTGCTACCATAAAAATCAAAGATTAACACGTTTTGATGTTTTTTTTTTAAAACATAAACACTTCAGAAGATAAAATTAAAAAAAAAAACCACGGTTGTTTGTGTGAGCATGAGCAGATGCAAACAAACGATGCTTTCGGCCCTGTATAGCTCAGACCCTATTCAGCCCCTATGCATTTATTCACTTAGCAATTATGGACCTGGTCTTCACAAGTGTATTATCTACAACTTATATACTTTTCAGTTTTTCTGAATAACATGATTTAACAGTCATGATTTGCTAAAACTTCTTTTTTAAGAGTTCGTATGTCTTTATACCAAGGTATTTTTAATGCGAACTGAAGGAAGACAGAAGTCCTCTGCTTTCCTCCAGAAAAAAAGAGAAAAAAAGTGTTGCTATTATCCATCCTCTAATTCTAACCACATGACACCATCATTCTGCAAAGCCCTCTTGGTATTCATTCTATGGAATTAAAAAGAAATTACATGTATACCAGTGATGGTGTTTTAATGAAAACAATAAAATTATGGTAGTACTGTATTGAAGAAAAGCAAATGAAGTAACAATGTATTCATGAAAAAATAAAGAAGAGTTATGAAACTGACTCCTGCATAAGTTTGACTTCTATTCCTAAGAAATGATATGAAGTCAAAAACTTGCAAAACTATTTCAAGGTAACAGTAGAACTGAGTGAATAAAAGGAAGATTATTTCACAGAAAAAATAAATTCAACATTCTTTTTATTCCACAGTTTACTGAAACTCAGACTCACTTCCTGATAGAAATAAAAATGAATTTTCACGTTTTAAAATCAATACCAGAATTAACACTGAAATCTCAGCTGAAGCTAAGCAAATTCAAGCTACAGAAAATATACATATTTCTGCAGCGAACACGATTAACCCCAGAGGAATTTACGAAGGTTTGTAGCAGATTTTCTATTATTGGAAATGTTTAAACCAAGACTAGAGTGAGGTTTTGTCATTTCTGCCTGGTTTCCTACCCCCTCTCTCCCTGAAAGAAAATCTATCATTCAAGCAGAGAAAGTGGACTCAAGGTAAGTTTTAAACAACGGTTCAGACTAGACAATGACCATTTGAAGGCTCATCAATCTTTATAATTCATTAGCTAAACTCTACAGAGGAATAGTTAATGGTATTAAAAGGAAATACTCTGGGATTTCATTTTTTATTAAGAGTTATAATAAATGTAACTATGAAGTACAGCTTTGAAAACTTCTCTGAAACTGACTTAAGAATAGTAATATTTGGAGATGCACGTAAAATCTAGTTAAGATGGGTGGATATCCCAAGGGACTGGTAGGAAGGCGAGGATTTTCCCTCTAAGTGAGTTTGAATATTACCAATAATTTGGATATTCTGTAAATGGTACCTATAATGCTTTCAAAGCACTTTGGAAAGGTGGGAAATCATTATTTCCCACTTTCTGTAGTTGGATGAATTGAAACCCCGATAAATAAAATAACTTCCCTAAGGTCATATAGCTTGTCAGAAATAAAATTTATAGTCCTGATTCCAAAATTGCTTCTCTAGCTACAAAACGATGCAGGTGCTGTAGCCCTCTTGCAGTACAGGTGGCACAGTAATGAAGGAAAACTCAGTTTTTAGAACTATACAACTAGGGCCACCCTTTTACCCTCATACACAGACAGTCTGTGTTTCCCTGGCAAAATCTTTCTTTTGCAGCACTCAACAGCCTAGATAAAAGTGTTTTACCCACTTTCTGTCTTTCATGTGAGCTATGAGGGAGGACAGATGAAGAGAAAATAATGACAATACTGCCAGTCAGAACATTTGAATCACCCAGTATATTTATTCCTTCAAATATCCGCTGCCTTGTAATCTCCTCGGAGCCAAAACGAGTCTTATTCTGTTCTTCATACTGCAGTAATGCACTTTTGGCACTTAATAAATGAATAACAATTTTTGACAGTATTCAGGGGGAAAAAATATCACATTTCAAGCCACTGTTTGACAAGTGTAACATTCACTACGACATTTATCAGACAGTATTTAGAATTACCGTTACAAGTAAATAGAAAAGTTCTCTAATCGTGAAAGGTTAATGAACACTTACTCTCAGAATCGTTATAAATCGGTAAACATAAACACCCTTTCTCCTGAAAAGTCTCATTGTGAAAGTTGTGTTGTAGCCCTAAATATGTTAAGTCAGTGGAGTATTGTTAGAGTTTATACATAGTCACCTCCCTTCCCGTAAATGTGAATTTCAGGCTAGAGACAGGTGGACCACTCTGTCAGAGGCTGAACATCCACTTGGCAGCCCAGATGCAAACTAAACCACCTGATCTCGGGCAGTCCTCTCAAAGCCTTCTCGTAATCCTTCATTTGTACCTCAAAAACCAGATCATATCTCCCAAATGCCTGTGGGAAAGCATCATTCAGGATCTCAGTTTACCACAGCCCTGGTAACCAGGCAGTACAATCACAGAAGTCACAGTGCCTTTATCAGGATTAACTCTTAGCACAGAAGCAGCAGCTAGACATAGTGAAGGCACCATCTTGTAGAGTAGCTGTTCACATCCAAGTCCCCGTCTATATTTCAGGACAGCTCGATAGTAAAGAAAAAGCCCAACACAAAAAGCAAGAATGTAGCACTGTCAATTCTGCTGAAGGCTAAACTAGGTGTAGTGTATAATAAATCACATCATTCAAATGGCTTTCTCAACACAAGTGCTCTACTAGTATTAAACTATTATAATAGAATTTCAAAAGTATTTTGAACAGATATATGGAAAGTAAGTAGCTGTGCCATCTCAGAAACACTATGTACTGCCAAAAAACCTGCAACATTTGCAAAGTTTGCATTGAGCACTTTATGCATTCAAGGAAGACAATCCTATTTTACATGGAAAGATGCAACACATCAAGTGCACATTTCAGCTCAGCTTGTTTTTGTAGACACGTGCCATAAAAGCGTTTGAGAAAATGAAAACAGAGGTTTACCCATTCATCTACTGTAACTATTCAGCATCAAAGGGCAGCAACACAGCAACTCTGGGTTCTATCCTCTCCTACATTAAAAGTCAATGCTGTCATCACATATAACAATGTTAACCTTAAGATGTTATCTGTCTTTTCTGCTTGCAAGCCGCTGGAGAGCTATACCTATATAATGATTATTTACATTAGATTCCTTGTATATCTCAAACTGTTGTTCCTGATTGTATTTTTAAGTACTTGCCACAAACTCTACAAGCTATTTCCAAAGGAAAAAAAAAAAAAAAGCTGTTCAATAATTTAGATATCCTGCCACCTAAAAGAGACTCAGTGTCTAGTTATTCTGCCACCACAATTGTTTTAAAGACTTACCTGAAATACAGCATAAAAATTATTAGGTTTTTTTTTTTTCAGCTGCATAATAAACCTCGATTAAGACGAAAAAGAAATAAATGCTACTTTAAAAAAATGAAACAGTAAAGCTCCATCACACTGTAAAAAAATATTTCAGAATTGAAAACACATCTCTTCGCAATTCTTTGAACTGCAATTCCACCCTCATTCTCTCACTTTTAAGTGTTTATTTCTCCAACAAACTTCTTTATTACTTAGCTTTGAGATCTTAAGTTTCATGGTCCTATTTTTGTCATTTGCTTGAGTCTATCAGTGGGAATGTGGTATGATCTGTCCTTAAATTAAGTATAGTAAGTAGCTCATTGGAAATCAGTTTATGGTCATCTGACTGAGTTTAGCCTCTTCTTTAGCAAAACCCAGTTGGTGGCCAGTCACAAGAGGTGTCCCCCAGGGCTCAGTACTGGGGCCACTCCTGTTTAGCATCTTTTTTAATGAACTGAATGAGGGCATCCAGCAATCCCCGGCAGCACTACAGGCTTTGGGAAGAGTGACTGGAAAGCTGCTACACAGAGAGGGGTCTGGTAATGTTGGTTGACAGTGGCTGAATGTGAGCCAGCCATGTGCCCAGGTGGCTAGGAAGGCCAATGGCATCCTGGCCTGGATCAGGAAAAGTGTCGACAGCAGGAGCAGGGACACTCTATCCAGTTTTGGGCCTCTCTCTACAAGAAGGACATTTTGGTGCTGGAAAGGATCCAGAGGTAGGCTACCAAGCTAGTAAAGGATTTGGAGCACGTGTCCTATTAGGAACAGCTGAGGGATCTGGGGCTGATTAGCCTGGAGGAAAGAAGGCTCAGGGGAGACCTTATCACTCTTT
The DNA here is from genome assembly GCA_013401255.1 of Urocolius indicus. Classification (NCBI taxonomy): domain Eukaryota; kingdom Metazoa; phylum Chordata; class Aves; order Coliiformes; family Coliidae; genus Urocolius; species Urocolius indicus. Next base: position 46,040 of record WBNH01010035.1, on the reverse strand, counting down.
ACAACTACCTGACAAGAAGTTGTAGTGAGGTGGAGGTCAGTCTATTCTCCCTAGTAACAAGCAATAGAACAAGAGGAAATGGCCTCAAGTTGCAATATACCCAAAATACAATCTTGCACTAGTATACCTTTAGTAATATCTCCATTCTCCTTAGATACAGTTATATTCCCAGAAGTCTGAAGGAAAACAAATTTCTGCTAAGTTCCTCCATCTCTATGTATTTGCAAATACACAAGCTGTGAAGATTCATAAACCAAACAAGGAAAGTTACTTAATTTTTTGTAGGTTAAATATCTAATCTAATATATTAATGTATTATATAAATCTGTACTGAGAAGCATGTGTAACTACGAGACATATCATTCTCAGTTGCATTTGCTGACCCTGAGAGAATCACAAATTACAAGACTAAACTTCTTTTTGGTACACTGATACGACTTTTTTGTTGGAAACTTCTGAGGCCTTAAAGTTTCCCATATATTATATCCAACTGCACAGGTTCTTAGGCTCCCTGATTGATGACTTCCACTTCAGTAAATGATATATCTTGTCAGAACTTCATAACAATCTGTTCTGTAGATCTCTTACCTTGCTGAGCTTCCATTTCCCATTTCATTCTGACAATGACACGAATATCAAATTCTTGCTGCTGCCCTGCAAGTGGTGATGTTTCCTCTCAGACAGCACCACTAAACTTTGAAAATACCTTTACTTTATCCTTTAAACCCTTTCTTTACTTTTGCTATGGTATTCACAAATCTCTTCCATTTAGTATTGATTAGGAATTATAAGCTCTACTTTATTATCCCACTGTAACCTCATTCCTCTGTTCATACCCTGACACACAAACTAGAGGCATCATGAGACCCACAGGCAGAGGTTATGCCTATACTAGTAACTTATATGTGCCCAAGACCATACTAAAGCACTAAGGTCAGCAGGCACAGGACAGTGTGGAGCCATATGGAGAGGACATGTGCAGACAGCTTGTTAGGAGTGGTTCCTCACATGTGCTGATTTATGAGCTACATGTAGGAGTCATTTGGGAAAGTGACAGTGGGCACAGATGAAAGTCATGTTGGGAAATGCTCTCCCAAAGCACCAGCAGAATGGCAGTACTTGGGAACACTTCTGGATGATGCTTAATTTACAAATATAGCCACAGCAAACTCTCCTCTTCATGAATTGTCCATAGAGGGCTTAACATGAAATTGTACAGGTGTTTGATTATGGCCCAAGCACTTCCACAACATATAACAAGTGAAACTGTGAGCGTAATTTCTTATTCCAAATGCCATATAAAAAGTCTAGCAGGAGTTGAGAAGACATCACAGACTGAAGCTGGTTTCAATGCTTGAAAAATGAAGGTATGAAAAGGTTAGATGTCACTGTATCTCAGCCATTAGAATGGAATACAAATCATGAGAAGTACTATTTGATTAGATTTGATTAGAATGAGTGTTGCCAGCAGGTAAAGGGAGGTGATTCTTCCCCTATATTCTGCACTCATAAGGCCACATCTGGAGTGCTGTGCTCAGTTCTGGGCACCTCAGTACAAGAGAGGCATGAACATACTAGAGAGTCCAACATAGGTCTACAAAGATGATGAATGGATGGAAACACTTTATATAAGAGACTGTACAGCCTGGAGAAGAGAAGGCTCATTGGGATCTCATCTATATATAACAGTACCTGAAGGGAGGTTGCATAGAGGACAAGACCAGGGTTTTTTCAACAGTGCCCAGTGACAGGACAAGAGACAATGGATGCAAACTGAAACACAAGAGGTTCCCTCTGAAGACCATGAAACAATTTTTCACTCTGAGAGTGACGAATCATTGGAATAGGTTATCCAGAGAGCCTAAAGAATCTCTATCCTTTGAGATATAAAAAAGCCATCTGGACAAGATCCTAGGCAACCTACTCTAGATGGCTCCGCTTGAGCAAAAGAGCCAGACAAGATGAAATCCAGAGATCCGTTCCAACTTNGTACAAGAGAGGCATGAACATACTAGAGAGTCCAACATAGGTCTACAAAGATGATGAATGGATGGAAACACTTTATATAAGAGACTGTACAGCCTGGAGAAGAGAAGGCTCATTGGGATCTCATCTATATATAACAGTACCTGAAGGGAGGTTGCATAGAGGACAAGACCAGGGTTTTTTCAACAGTGCCCAGTGACAGGACAAGAGACAATGGATGCAAACTGAAACACAAGAGGTTCCCTCTGAAGACCATGAAACAATTTTTCACTCTGAGAGTGACGAATCATTGGAATAGGTTATCCAGAGAGCCTAAAGAATCTCTATCCTTTGAGATATAAAAAAGCCATCTGGACAAGATCCTAGGCAACCTACTCTAGATGGCTCCGCTTGAGCAAAAGAGCCAGACAATATGAAATCCAGAGATCCGTTCCAACTTCAGCTATTCTATGATTCTATGATAGCCAAATTTCCAATACAAATCCATTTGAAACTGCAGTGGAAGTTCAGCAGAATGTTATTTCTCTCATCTTTACTTTGGGGTGCTGAGGAGCAATATAGGGAAAAGTATTTGCCAACAACTGATCAAATCTTTATCTTCGTACAGTATAGGTTGCCAAACTTTTTTTTTCCTTTCTTTTTTTCTTTATTAATTAATACCACAACAATTGTAATGGAAGAAGATTCTAGATCTATGTTCTGACATGCCAGTTACACATAAAGGATTTGTTCAGGCAGTTACAATGGGATTCTGTGATATGAAGGCTATTAAAATGCTTTTAGTTCTAAGGTTGAGAACCTCAGTCTCCATTTAAATGACCTGGATAATGGAGAATATAAAAATTTCATTGGCAAGATATGAATATATATTCTAGCTTTTGACATATAACTTACAATTACAAGCAGAGACTAATAGAACAAAAAGAAAAAAAATGTCATGGATTATGCAAGCTAACATGTCTTAAATTCATGTAGGCCTGAAGCAAAAAGGAAACCAAACAGAATTTATATTTAGAAAAATATTGTTTAAAGTCTCTTTGTATTTTCAAAAGGAGTCTGTCAAATTCCAGAAGATGGTGAATAAAATCACAAAATAACTTTATTTAATTTTCTGAATGTAGAACCCATCACAGCATGCTTCACCCAAAGCATTTAAGACCAAAACACAGCCAATCTTAAACTAGGAGAGTGATAGCTGAAGGTATATTATGGACTTAGTCAGTGATTCATTTTTTTACTAACTTAAATTCATCATGTTTGCTGTGTCATATTACATGTTTTACTGATGACATCAATATAGGAAATATATCTTAAAATAATTTCATTGTTTCTTAATGAAGCTGACATCTTCACTGTTCTTAGTGCACTAATTTGTTCTCTGTAGCGGCATATATATTCAGGTATACTACTCAACACTCACAAGTAAGCTATTGCATCAAAAATGCTGTGGTTTAACTGTTTTACTGAGTAAGACTGGTACTCATGAGGTCACTACAATAGACTACTCGTCATCAAAAAATGAAGAAGTGCAGTCCTCCAAGGTGTATCACACAACTAAACATTAGGCCTACACAAGGTCTCTGTGTCTAATAATTTTCTGCAGGAAGGATTTAAAAAAAAATCATACCAGATTATAGAATATGGAATACATATTTTATATATATATATATAATCTTTCATGAACCTGAATAAGACCAGTGAACTATATCTGACAGAATAACACCACCTTGTTCTTCTCCATAGCAGCACAGTACTCCACATCTCATTATTAAGCCCCTCAACATGTGTCCCAAGGCTTTTCAGTAGTTGAAGCCAGTAGCTCTCCTGTTGGCAAATATAAATGCAATGTATCTGGAAGAAAGAGTGTTAGGTATTTGTCAATGTTTCCTTTTCCTTTTCAGTTTGGCAATGTAAATTCTGGGGATGAGTGAATGAGTAGATGAGAAAAGAGCCCAAGTTACACAAGGGAATTGACATGTCAGTGCCCACTGTTGACTAGAAGCTCCTTAAGATGCTGCTATGAATCAACAGACATTTCTACTTTCACACTTACATAGATCTGTTATAAAAGACATCCCAGAGCTCTGTTTCATCTTGCTTGCCTTACAATGTTTATATGCTGCCACTGGGACAGAGAACAGATGTGATGGATTAACTAGCAATAAATCATATGGCAGAGAACACACAGCATTATCATTCTAAAGAGGTAGCATTAAGTATTCCACTAGAAAAAAATAAGAACATTTTCCTTCTTCCTCAAAATAACTGTTTCTATATCCCAGAAATTACCATCTCACCCTATGTCACAACCCTCAAATATATTTGGGCTAAAGTAACACTTTACTTTTTAAAAATTGTATTAAATGTTTGCGGAGATTCAATGGAAACAAAGATTAATCATTCTCCTCGAAGCAATCATACAGAGCACCATGTCCCATCATTTTCTCTTTCACTAAAACTAATGAAAAAGTTTCTTACAACTCATAGAACTCCCACCAACAAAGCAGCAACAAAAACTAAACCCTGCCAGTCCAGTCACATCCTCCCTAGGGAGCAGTTCTACTCCCCCGGCATCTATTTTCTGTTGGCAAGATGCCGACTCCTACAACCTCCACAAGAAACCCAAGAGTCATAACATCCCCTCATTAGTATTTGCACACCATCTGGTGACTATTACTGAATTAACTTCTCATAGAAAAGAAGTTTTTAGAATATAAGCACAAAATCAGACTTTGATGTGAACTTACTTTTCTTCCCCCTCCCCAAATTAGGTTTTTTTAAAGAGATAAAAGAAGACTGTGGGACAGACACAGTTAATAAAGTAAAGAGTCTTTCAGACTCCCTCACTGCCCTTCTGCCTAATTTATTAGAGTATGATTTAGTGCACACATGAGCTGTTTGGGTACAGCTCCCACTCTCCATTTGCATTTGTTAAATAGCATGCATGTTGTTGGACACTTGCAAATATTGGGTGATAAATTTATAGTAATTTTACTCCAATCTAACATTTTTTTCTGCAAAGATATTCTTATAAGATACTCTCAGAAGATTAAATCCCTATGTGTTTCATTTGTCCCAGCAAGTGCCTAGGTGATGCAAAGGCCTTCAAATTTTGAACCTTATTTCCCCTGCAGTACTACCTTGGGAGAAGAGAAAAAGGTAAGTCTTCGTGTTTGAGTCTTCAGTATCCACTGAGGGAATTTTTTTATCATTTGGGAGAGGAAGGAAAAAGAAAGCATGGAAAAGAGGTTTTCTGGTGGTTTGATTTCTTTGTGTTTAACGTAGTGCTGCTTCTTTCAAGAGGGAGAAAATCTTGGCGAGACATATTAACCAACTACTTAATTTCACTGATAGCTTTTAGAAATTAATCACAAACTACAATTAACAGCAAAGCTGTGACAATGCAATATAACTAACATGGTATTTATTAGTTAAAAGAAACAATTTATCCACAAATAAACCAGAGGTAAAACTGTCTATTCAGATAAACCACTGAGTTTCAAAGAAGCAAAACTCTTGATGCTATAGCAAATTTAGGAAAAACAGCTGTTCAGGTTACATGCAGCATTTATCTTTTAAATTATATACGTTGGTATTATTAAAGGAATTTAAATGTAACTGCACAAAAATAAAAATAAAATACAAAGGACCATATGGTACTGCCATAAAACATTTACGTCCAAATATTTGCTCTCATTCTCATCCAATGAAAACAAAGTCCTAACTAGAAAACAGAACTAATTTCTTTCCTAACAACCGGTAAAATATTCCCCTGCTATATTACAAGCTAAATCAAGCAAAGGCTTCCCTGCTTACCATGACTGAATTCAAACTTTGTCAGAGAAGACAGGAGGTATCTCTAAAGCTGGACCAAAACATTTCACCGTTTATCAGAAGATTTCAAACCATACTGGGCTACTTGTGAAAAAAACTGCATTAAGCAGACATGGTAATAGTAAAGACGATTTTCTCTGCAAATCATTTAAAGACTTTACATGTTAGCATTGAAAACTATGGATTGGTACAGTTAAGCATATGTGCAGCTGTTTGCAAGGTCAGAGTCTAAGGACAACTGATGATGATTTAAGTTTGTTTGTTAATTAATACTTTAGCTAAGAGAGACTGAAAATTATTTTAATTGCTGGTCTTGGAAATACTAGATGACTTGATTTCAAGTTTAAGAGATCCAGATTCTACAGGTTAAACTCCTTTAGTTATTCTGGCCTAAATCCAACAAAACACTTAAACACATACTTGACCTAAAGCACAAAGACAGCTGCAGAGAACTTAAAAGTTAGGAATTTACAGGACCAGAGAATGCTCAGTACCATTCAGGATCACGTCTAAACACCATCAGTCTCTTTAAGAGATTTTCATTTCTGAAGCTTCTTCGTTCTGTAACTTAAAATAGAGATACATGTTAACATGATGATGTTAAAACTCTACTATTTTCTTCTGGCCTTTGTTTTATCTATATTAACCACTCATAAAGAAAATAAAACCCCAGCGGGGAAAAGATGAGCAGTGTCTTAGCCTAAAGTAAAACCACAGAGTACAAAATGTGACAACAAAGGATGCAGATTCACTGATCTCAGTACAACTTAGCTCATAATTTAGGCAATGCCGTAATGGGCCAAGGTGGCATTATAATTCAATGAAATTCACACAAACTGAGAGACATAAATAAACACAAGTATCAAAACAACTTTCTAAAAACAAGTAGAAGGTTTACACCTGTGGCTTCATGCAGACCTTTTTCTCTTTTGAGAAAGAGCATTGATACTTTCTCCAAGCATACTTGGAGAAAAAACAAGGGAAAAGATGTTGGCGCTTCCATCTTCTTTATGTCAGCTGATTCTGAGAAATTTAATTTTAATGCTACAGGGGTGAACTAATTGCCAAAGGAAAAGTACAAAAAGCAAATTCTGTAAGAAAGTAATTGCAATATTACCTGCCATGGATTTAGTGCTACTATTATCAAACCCTACAAACTATCAGAGGATTGTGCCATTTATAGGGTCTGGAAAAACGAGGCAAATCACAAACACCATCCTATATAATGCTTATACTCCTTATCACCATGTATTTCTCAAGTGTAGACTCCACTGACTCATAAATAACACTGAGCGTGCAATTACATTTTCATCACAGAATCTCCATTACTCGTGATCCAATCACACAGAGCAGCCAGCTCAGGGCACACTTCACTTGCACCAAGGGCATGTTTACACCAGGCAACAGAGTGCAGAGCCCACCTCCTCAAAAGACAATTCACTGAGCACCAGCACCAAATTTACACTGATTAGAGATCCCTACAGCTGTGCCTTCAAGGTGCAGTTCCTAAAGCATTTGTTCCTTCCGCAAAACAGGACTTACTTGTCACATTTACACTTTATAGTGCTGGAACATTGTTACTTTATGGATCTGAGCTACTCTCCTTCCTGACCAGCATCACTGGCACTGCACCTGCAGCAGTGCTTACCTTCCAGGGAAGATGGCAACTCCATCCACAGCCCTCATCAACAAAGGTCATGTCGCAAGTACTTCAAGTCACAGTATTTTCAGCTATTTCAGCCATCAATTTGCTTAATAAGAGGTAGCTTTAGGCCTGTGTTTCTTTCCCCTGTTACATTGTCATCTATGTGTCTTCCTCACACATATAACAAGAATTAGAGTTTTAAGAGCTGATTTAGTGTAAATGTGACACAGATTTGAGAGACAAAAGTATCTACTGTTTATATGGAGACATTTCTCCAAAGAGAAAACTAGTATGATTTTTTTCTCTTACAAGTGGGGACTGAACTGCTTTCGACATATTCTTAACAGAAAAACATAAGGCTAAAAGAGGCATTGCCATCATGAAAATTGACCCTTCTGTGTGATTCAGAACATGAATGTTTTTTTAAAAGACAGTTTTTTGAGCAAGAGCAGAGACATTTTAAAAAAATGTATATCATAATGTTTTCTGCAATATGAAATCACAGAGTTAAAAATCTTGGGTAAGTTGTTCCATTGATTTTGAAAAGTGTATTACAATGGTTCATTTAAGAAAGTGCTCTCAATTTGCAGCTTCAAAGTATTGCTTTGCTTTTGTCTGTAACCTTCTAGAATTTTCTTCTCTATTTTAGTGCTCATACACTAGGACTAAGTAACCTCCTCTGATAGGAAAACAGATGGAGATCTCAGATCCTTTCACTGCAAAGCATATTAAAAAAAAAAAAAAAAAAAATTTAACCATTCTTCTCTTTTTTCTTCCAACAATCCAAAGTATTGTCATATTTCTTAAAAAGTGGGCTCCAGAGCTGAACCCAAGGTCTCATTAGATTTTCATCCATCACCCTAAAATAAAACATTTATTCTATCCCTTATTTGAGCTTTCCCCATTTGATATATCCAAATATCGTGTTACTTTCCCTGTAACAGTTACAGTGATCTATTTCCTTTGTAGCAACAAATTCAATTCCCGTTTTCCTAAAAATGTTGTTAATGTGAGGATTTTACTATTCAATTGTCTTTTTAAAGTACAGTAAAACAGAATAGCATAGCATAAGATAGCACAGCATAGAATAGAAACATTACTTGGAAGGAACCTATAGTGATAATCTATCCTGACCACTTCAGGGCTGAGCAAAAGTGAAAGCAGGTTATAAAGGCAATGTCAAAATGTCTGTTAACTACTGACAGGCTTTGGGCATTGCCCACCTCTCTGAGAAGCCTGTTCCAGTGTTTGATTGCCCTCTCAGTAAAGAAATCCTTCATAAATTCCAGTCTAAAGTCTAAGTAATGTGACTATTAGGACTACTCTTCTATAGGGACGAATGGTTGCATAGAGAACAAGCAGAATTGTGGAGGGCTTATTGCTTGTTTTTATAGAAAATTGAAATATTTAGTTCTGCACTTTCACCACATATTTTAAAGCTTGTTTCAAACTTTTGCTATCTATATGAGAGTAATTGCACTTACAAAGGATCCAGACTAAAGCTGAGGTATTTGTTTGGCATCACATCTTTGTGATATTGGTAGTCTGATTCAGGTTCCTCTGAAAAGAGGTACAATGTAAGTGTTGCTTTCTATGGGCCATCCGTGTAAAAAGGCCATAAAGCCTTTACTTCCATTTATCTTCCATTACATATATCACACATTTCCAAATGTGATATCTATGCAGTATAAGCAGCTAAATATATCCTTGCTTGTATATATGTAGAGTGAGATTTGCTGCTACTTCTACAGCTATCTAGTGTTCTTTCTTAGTGGCATTACATAAAAAATGCAAATCGAGAAATCCCTGATTTATCTTATACAGTAGAAAAAACACTGAAAGAGAGCAACAGATATCATTTATAATTATTTAGATCTGTAACCTGTAATATGGGAATAAAAGTAGGAAAAAATGGGCTGGATGTGTTTTTTTCAAATTATTTATGGGAGATAAAATAAAGTTCCAGGTTATTTTATTTTAGTTTGGGTATTAATTTTACTCTGGTCACAGGCAAACAGCTACACTTTCATTAATGAAATGCTCTTAAGCTAATTTCCATTTGTATGCAAGCAACATCATGAGGTTTCTTACATGCACACAGTCGTACATACTTATACCGATATCGGCATGAGAAGAAAGCGAACAGGCTGTTGATTTATTACACACAAATTGAATGAATAAGATAACATTTTATTAGCGAGATACCATTATAAAAATGACTATAAATGGGTACAATACAAGTGGTATATGGCCTTATCAGTAAATCTACTGTATGTTAGGACCTGATACATGTTGTAGTAAAAAGATAATTAAAAGTATAGAATCACAGAACCATACCAAGAAATAGCCCAGCAACAACAAGCTCCATTAGTGAGACAGTATGTACTGTCAGACAGGTTCAGAAAAGACAGAAAAGTGAAGTCAAATTTTAGAAGGTATAAAAAGCCTGAAGTCCTAGCAGTAAAAGAATAAAGAAAGGGCATATCTTTCTGACTTTCTCTAAAAGAGACTACAGAAACATTTCCTTGACACAAGGATTTCTTGTTTGAGGAGCTTTATCTCATACCTTTAACGAGTGTGTTTCTGGTAAGGTGATATTTACACTCTTTAACTGCTCTAAGTACTATAGCACACTGGAAACCTGTACAAATATTTCACAGGGCATTTTTTGTGGTTTTGGTTTTTTGAGGAGTCTTCTGGTTTGTTGGGGTTTTGGGGTTTTTAGTTTTATGAATAGTATTGTCAGGCTTTGGAAATAAACACTGTCTTTTCCTCCTCTTCCCTCCTCATTTCCATTTACCCTCAGGTCAACTGCTTCCCCTCCCTCCCTCTGGTCAGTTTAATATGGAGATGCTGCCTGAGCCTTGTTGTACAGAATAAGCTCACAACATTTTCTCCTGGGAGTTGGTTCATGCAAAACACTGCCCCGCTGAGAGAGTGGCAATTTACCCATAAGACATTCTTCCAGCAGCAAGACTCCAGAGGAAACCTGATCAGAATTTTTAAAGACATGCCTTGATTTTTTCTATAATTCCTTCAAAGTTTCATTGGGAAAAAAATATAAATCAAATGCTTAGGTTTGTTATGCTTGGGCTTGACCAGAAACAGACCAAGATATAGTCTCATTTGGGGATAAACACTACGAAGAAGACAGCAGTGGATTATTTTCAACAGATATGCTGCTGCTACATCTCCTCCTGTAATGTCTTTTTGTTTTTCTTTCCTCCTCCTGACTATCAGTTTATAGTCTCTGCAGCACTTCAGCTGATCAATACATTACCTCTCCCACCTCCACATGCAGACAGAATCTTACTGGTTTTAAGATGTGCAGGTGGCTTTTGCAAAATAAAACCCATTTGTTCTTATTGCTTAAGTTTGTGTCACTGATTTATAAAGAAAATATACTTCCAAGTATCACAGAACATAAGAACAGTGATGATTTTTAAGTTATTTCTTAAAACCCTTGGAAAAATGTGTAGGAGTACACAGTGAATTTAAAATCTCTTTTAGGAAAGAAACCTTTAATTTTGGGCATGATCCAGAGCCCAATGAATGCTCTCCCTTTACTTTGGTGTGCTTGGAACCAGCTTTTTATTGTTTAATCTTACTCTGATCGATTTCAGCAGCACAGCTCCCACTATCTTTTATTATCATAATAAATTTAACATTTATATTTTCATAGTACCTAAAAGTTGCAACTAGGGTAGGACCCAATGTGCCAGATACTATTTAGAAACACATTAAATGTCAGTCTTCCATCAGAGGTTTCAGTTGTTACAGTCAGTTTGCAGGTTGACGCATCCCACAGTTGCATAGCAGGAAATGCTGTCATGGTCAGACCTAATGAATCAGTGAAGTTAGTCAGGTAGATAAGGACTTTGCAGAACTAAACTAGAAAGGACAAAAGAAAATGGCCTCGAGTTGTGCCAGAGGTGGTTTAGATTGTGTATTAGGAAAAGTTTTTTCACCAAAAGCTTTATCAAGCAATGGCACAGGCTGCCCGGGAAAGTGATGGAGGCACTGGAGGTATTCAAAATATGTAGATGTGGTGCTTAGAGACATGATTTAGTGGTGGACTTAGCAGTATTGGGTTTATGGTTAGACTCAAGGACCCTAAAGGCCTTTTCCAACCTAAGTAATTGTTACCTTAGTAGGAAAGGAAACACATCACTCTTTTAATCTTTTAATCTTAAGCAAACAAGCATCCCTAAACATTTTCTTTTTTCACTTCCTGCAGTAGTAGGAAGACTGTTTTACCCTTATTTGCAGCAGTACTGGAACACTATGTGCATCTGGTGAGTGGTTTTTAAATTGTATTAAAAGTGGATTCAGGAGTTACAAAAATTATGCGAGGGATAGAAAACTTACAATTAGGGTTCAAATTTTTGTGTATGGACTAGCAAAAGAAGACTGAGAAGTAATTACAACATTTAAACATCTTAAAAAAATATTAAATCACCAAGCTGTAAATGGCTTTATAAATTCCAGAGAGAGAGATATAACATGAAACCATAACCGGAATTTATAGTTAGATAAAATAAATACTGGAAGGAAAGAGCAATTGTCACAATAACAGCAATAGATCCTTGGAAGTACCAAGGGAAGAGGTGGATTCCCTTTGTCTCGATAAAGTTGAATCAAAACCAACTGGAAAATCGGTGCTAGCCAAACAAAAGCAGCTAGGATTATTGTTGAGATAATCAGTGAAATTCACTGGCACAGATATAAAAGGTCAAACTACATTACTGATAAATTTTAAGTTCACAACAACTACTTACTCAGATAAAAAATAGGAATTTTTAATTCATTATGGTACCAAGCAACTTAGATTTCTGCTAAGCTGTTTCTATTTTGGCAGGAAAATGTACACGCATATTTCAGCTCAGAACTCGATAGAAAACTCATTCTTTGAACTCATCATTATTACTACATTTTCTAATTCCACTTCCTGGGGACTTCCCATAATTTTGTCACATTTCTGACTATTCACCACCTGCATATCACTTTATTCTGCTGCCTGTAGTGAGATACTATCGAGCCTAGGGGAAGAGTTTTATCTTGCCCATGTGTCCAGCTATACAGTAATGCAAACATAAAAACAGACATCACAACAAATGATGAATAAGCAGCACATTCGAGACACGTCTAAGTGTTGTAATGAAGTAAAGGTACTTCAGATGAGCTATAGATAGCCCAGCTACAATTTGATCACTGCCATTACTCTGGGATGCACAAATGCTATTCTTGTTTGTTGTGGTCTGCTACGCCATCCTGAGATGCTGGTGACTCTCAGTAAACCAAATACCAGGCAGAATCAGTGAGATGCTGAACCACCTCAAACTGAATTACAGCCAAAGGATTTGCCTGAATCACAGGTGGAGGCTCTTAATCATGGATAGGACCAGCTCCAGTAAGCATTATATGACACATTGTAATAAAAGTTAATGAGGGATAGGGGAGAATTTGAGCATTCCTGAGAACTGGTGGTCTAATTTTTCACTGTCCCAGGGGGATATAAACTGGCATTAACTTAATCACCAAAAAGTTAATATTAACTCTTCATTCTTTCATACGATAAAGCAGAAAGGCAGACACCTTATGTCCATAAGCTTAGACACTTTCTTTCTGCTCAGTATGTTCGTTCCACATTTGCTACAAAACAGTAGCAAGACATAGGTTAATAATCATGGAGATTCATTTTTAAAGGCATTTTTACTATGAACAGTTTCTAGAAAGAGAGGATCTTCTCATATATACTACTCCTCTGTGTTTTGGTGCAGAGGCACTCTGCACGGTTTGAACTCCTCACAATGGCATGCAGTACTTTTAGTTATAAAAATGTTTTAACACAAAGCATAAATCCTTCACAATTGGCCCTTTTACCTGATGCCATGTATAAGATTTCCATCATTCTGTGCCTCTGTGTGGAGGTCTTATTTTTTTTGAAACTTTTACTATGGCCACTCAAAACCTTCACCTCCTGATCATCAGAACATTCTGGATAGTCTTCTGCAGAAGGCTGTGCAAAACTTATTATAAAACTAGAACACAGAGAACATGTAACCTATTGGTATTTATGCTCAGTCTCAAGATTTTTTTGCTTTCCAGTCTTCCAAAAAAGCACACTCCACAGAGATTCTACAGCTACTTATGATCAATTTAACTGTTCCATTCTTTTATCCACACATCCACTAAAAGGTTTCTCCAGTTAGCAAGAGGTTAAACTGGAACAATTGTCCCATTATTCAGATCTATGAATAGATGTTCTGGCATCACATAAACTATTCTGTGTCTTCTAAAAATTCAGGTAGTATGGTCCTTTCTAGACTACTTCATGCAGAAACCACAAACCTTCCACATTTCATGCCACCACTGAAACTTCCCTCTTTCTCCTAAAAGCCACACATATGGGGCAAGATTCAGATCAATAACATTAAGTATATGTGTGTCAGCTCCTAATAAAAAAGGCATCTACATTGAATGAGGTGACTCAGATGCCCTGATCTGTCAGAGAAGAAATAAGTGTTTCATGGTAGTCAGAAGGCTTGCATGCTAAGCGAGTAGATACACACAGCTTAAGTAAGAAGAAATGCTTGGCAAAGGCATGTGTTGCAATTCTTGCACTTCTTGGGAGCTGAGGCACTGTATTTGGAAAAACACACTCAATAAATCCACTTTTGCCCTAGGCCTTAAAATTTTCTTTTGTGCTTAGAAAAGCTTGCCTCTCTTATATTTTCCTTTTTTCCTTTTTTTTTTCCTATGCAGTAACAATCATTTTAAAATTATGTCTGTGAGTGGGAACAGGGGCAGTTATTTGGAAGGAGAATACACATAATCTTGGGAACCAGTGTACAGCATCATTATTCCAGAGTGTATATTCATGAGTTCTTAACACGATGGGTAAGAATAGGGGGCAATAAACTTCTAAAGAACAACTGACCCTAGGCTTTTCTACAGTGCTAATATAGCTTGCACATGGAGAAGAAACAGAGAAGTTACTTTGCCTGACTCCAGATGTCACCTTTCTGACAGCTCCAGATAGAGATCCCCAAATAAATAATATAGTAGACTCAAATTCACACAAACATTGCTATGAATGAAGATGCATAGAAATCTTGGACGAAAAGATACACTGATTTCCAAGTGCTGTCTGTAGTGTGCAAGCAAAACCACAGTTAATCATCCATAGAGGGTGGATAACAAAAGTGTAGTGATTTGCAAGTGCAAACCTGAGTATAGAGCCTAAACTCTTCTTTGGATTGTATACACTGGAGAAGGTCCATGTCTTGGCAAAGAGAAGTGCACATTGCACACAACAGGGTACAGCCTCGGGGCTCAAGTAACTATAATCATACAGATAACATGTTTTATTTGCTTTATTTGCCATGAATCCACTGGCTTAAAAGCTCTTTAACAGATAGTGGAAGGCAAAAGAAATAAGAAATTTGGCTAGCAATTGCTCCAAGATATCTCTATTTCTCTAAAACATAATTTTAATAGAGGAAAAATGTGTATCAAGCATGTATCTATGAGTTTATTGAACATGAGATTCTAAAGTTCATTGAAAAAAAATGTTGAAATATTACTATCAGAGCATTTCCTTTGAAAATTTCTTCACAAATTCATGCTTACAATAAAGTTTTACACCAAGTCATACAGTATGATACAAATAGCATCAATTAACTACAGCATTTGTATGCTACACTCATGGTTAGAATATAATACCTGTAATACTTTAATTAGATGGATAACAAGGATATAAATTCAGTCAGAAATTTGCCCAAACTCTGCAAGTTAAAAAAAAGTTAAAAAAAAAAAAAAAGTAAATTATTTAATTTCCATTAATGAGAACGGGAAAACATGCTATTGAAAGAAAACCTTTCTAAAAGCAAAAAGCAATTATGTTTCATGCTCAAAAGACCACAGATTCCACATAAAACTCACAATCCTCTGCCAATTATTTGGAGTTCAGATTCCCTTATTGTAGCAATTGAAACAATCTCAAAGAGTGCAAAAATTACTGAGTTGAAAAATCTATTCTTTAAAGTATACCATGCATTCATTTTGCACATAAACGATCTTAAAGTATTTCAGAAGGTGCTGTACGTTTTAGTTTTAAAAGTAAAAATAACATCTATCACTTTAGTAACACTGTTAGACATCTTTTAAATAGATATTTAACAGAATTACAGACATGTTGGAGAAGATAGCTTATATTCACTGAAAAGGCTACTGTAGTGCATTAGTCTTTAGATAAAGTAATAGGATCTTTTCCATGTATTAACAATCCTCCATACAAAAGAGTTCTTAAAACTTTTTAAACAGCTTTATCAAGTCGAGGTTACAAAGCACAAACGTGTAGCTAAATGATACATGGTAACTGCAAAAGGTATCCTGAATCCATATAGATTTTGATTGCTTTAGGAAAAAGAGGAATTTGCAAGGTTTGCTTCATTAAAACTATATTTTAAAATTTACACTGGCATAACACATTGAAAGAGAGTCCTGTAGCGCAGATTTGGCTATCTCACTTGCTTCTAAAGAATCTTTATCCAACCGATATGATTTAAGCTGCCATGCATTGATTTGCTCCCCTCTGACATGATCTGAGGTGAGCAAAACACACAGTCCAACACCACACTGAAACCTCCAAAATTTCTTGCTGTGGTAATTTTAAAGTCTAACAAAGTCAATGCTAATTTCAGGCAATAACTAACTGTTTTGAAAGCAGTATTTACTTAAGATAGGTAGAAATATATACTATTCTGGTCTAAATTCTGTTCACAGCAGTAATAGCATTCAAGAAGATGGGTACGTACATACAGCTTCTAGTATGTGGACATACATACACATGTGTAGCTACCCAACATCTGCCACTCCACCAATGATTTAAACACTTCTAAATGTGTACTGGTTGCTGGTTCCCACTTCTCTATCTTAATCAGGAGTGTCCAAAAAGACTCGTACACCAATGCCTACAATTTGTCTGTTTCTCCGGTTCAAATTTCAAAGCACTCAGGATCAGGAAACACAAACCCAGGCGTTTGGCAATGCACCCAAAAGTAATAGGAAAAAATATATGTTGTGTGGAACAAACAATGAATCAGTCTTTTATTCATTTTTCTGCAAGGTTTGTAGCAAATAAATGAGCCTTTCTTTTGGTGCTACCACAGCATAAAAAGAGAATCACTGGAACATGCTGGAATAGCCATAAAAAGTGAATAAAAAATAGCAAGAACGGCTCTCAAATGCCTACATAAAGCTAAGTCAGGGCTATAAAAAGTGCTGCATCTAATTCCATAATTTCTTTCTGCATTTTCATGCAGTCAGCCATTCCGAATTGTCCTGGAGTTCACTGTCCAAGGATATTGCAAAAAAAAATCCCTTACCTAATCTGCAATACAAATAATTGTTTTATTATAGTTACTTCCTATTGATGTCATCATTATTAAAAAAGGATGTTAACTTCAAAGCAAATAATTACTAAAAGAGGACATTCACCCTCTTGCTTCCCCTCCTCCAAGATTTTTTATAGACATACATTTCATTTGATTTTTCTGTACACCTCTTAACACTTGGTGAATTTTCATTCCCCTCTAAGATACGAATATATTATACTAAGGGATATTACATAAATGAGACCATTATTCAAAATGAGAACCTTCTCTACTAACAGCATCACTATTTGTAGAGTATGAGACAAAATAAATGTCTCCCATGAGTGACTAAATGCAAAATAAAAAGTAACCACTCAACTTTAATAGTTTAAAAATGCTATTAAACATAATGGCTCCTCGACATTCAAGTAGCACTATGTTTTAAGTGATCTTCATTTAAAAAAAAAAAAGTATTTTATTTACATTTGAAATATTGATGGTGCATGAAGTTCTGTTCATGTAGTAATGATAGTAAAAAGTATTTAAAATAATTGCTACAAGACCAAAGTCCTAGGTTTGCTCCGTCCCTAGGCCAGACTCCAGTGCTAGAAACATAAACATCTGAAGAAATAATAAGAAACACCTACACCATTCTGTGTAATTCTTGAAAAAGTATCTGTGACTTTCTTAGTAGCTAAAAGAAGAAATATCAAAGCAAAACCTACTACATTATTAAGCAATAAAGTAGTAACTCAATCTGTTTTTTCTACTGGTGGTGAAGAATTCTGGCTCTCAGTATATGTTCCCAGAAATTAACTGTTTAGGTAGCGACCTTATGATCAAAATTTTTGGATGTAAAAGATCTGTTTCAAAGTACCACAAAGATTGTGCTTGCATTTAAGCAAGTAAAAAGATAGAAAGTTGGGTTTTTTTAAATTCGTGATGTCTTATTTAAAAATACATTCACAATACTATTTGTTGTGTTTCCCAGGGCTAAAAAGAAAAATCTCCAGGAGGCACTAGAACTTATTTCCAGGATTATTTGGTCATCTGATATTGAGCCTTGTAGCCATGCCAGCACAGCATCAGTATACTATATATGCTTTGAGCAACAGCAGAATTTGTGGGAAACTGAACAAATACACATGCCACTTTACAGGAAAATCAAAAAGATTACAGGTCAGGTTTATAAGTCCACAGTCACTTATGTGCCTGCAGCATGTAAAGCTGTATGGGCCTAGAGGACCCTAGCAAACGATGTGAGGATTTGGCTTTCAGGTGAAACACTGGTCTCCTGAAAAGGAAACTGGGCACACTCAGAGGTCACAGCTGGCACACATCATGAGCTTAAGCAATAAGTTGTGTAGCTTTAATCTGTCTTTTGCTCAGTTGAATTTCTGTGTAGTACCATGTCTTCCTGAAGAGCACAGCAGCTTATGGTTTTTCATGATAGCCAATTAAAAACAGAGAATAGTTACATCCATTTACAAAAAATTGTAACCAGCCACAAGCAATACAGGCTTTGAAACATGCCAAAAACTAATACAATCTTATTTTAAGGTTGCATAAAAAATTCAAATGATAAGTAACCTCAGAAGAATTCTCCAAGACATACTAGCTTAAATTGAGAGGAAGGAGACTGAGTTGTCAGCCTCCCCAAAATTAGCCAAGAGGCTGATGCAGACGATGAGGTCACTAATAAAGTAAATAACAGAATTGTCACTTACTGTGATTCTTTTTCATTAGTAACTTGTTAAAAAGTCCAAGGATATTGCAAATCAAACTCTTAGGTAGTCCAGGATGTGTCTTTGTTCTAGAACAAACAGATCAGAATAATTTTCTTTATCAAACAATAATGTTTAATTGCTAAGTATAATAAATCTAGCAAGACCATAGACTTGGAGTCAAAGTTTTTGGAAGCAGGCAACCTCAACACTGTAAATACACTTAGGGGTCAGAAAAGCCCTCATAGAGCTGCAAAAGCATGTTGGAGAACTGGTAGTTCAAACACAGGCAGAAGGATGCTTTTGCAATGCAATGAGTACATGAAATGAGAAATACATGACAATGACTGTGACTTTTGGGTACTCTGCAGTGCTCCTCAGACTTTTCCACACTTTATTTTTTATTTTTAAATGTATTAAGGTAGTGTTTAAAAGCCTCCCATTGAAAGTGAGTCCAATTGGGGTAAATTTCATACATATAGATAGTTAAAAAATCCCCAAACATACTTTCCACAGTATTTATCAGTTATATAAAGTCACAGGACACGATAAGAAGCAGGTTTAAATTACTTGTCCATCGTCACATAGCAGGACAAGGACAGAGCTTAGGAAGAGCCCCAGAGATATATCCAGGTAGAAAGCTATTTACATTTTTTATTCCCCTTGCTTACATCCCTTCCTGGGTAGCTGGTAGCCATTTACATGCTTCAACTGCCAACAGCTCAGTTGTGCATTTCCACTCACAATTGATTTCTGTCCTGCCAAAACCACATCTGGCATTTCTAACTGGAATCACTCATAATGAAAACACGGGCAACACTAATTCCCATTCTTAGCTCTGACCTCTCCTTTCTATTGTGTCAGAATCAAAACCACAGTGTTTTATGCAGACATCACAGATACCTGCCCTTGTACTGAAGCCCTACCACCTGATATACTTCTTCCTCTAGATAATTTCTACAGTTGCTTTTTTTCCTCCTTTTAGAGTCAATACCCTTCTATCACATCATAAAAGTCTCCATATAACATTCACAAGCACAGAACATTATAAAACACATCTGTGCCTTTTCTGATCTAATTCCTTCCCTGTATTTTGAGTCTATCTACCAGCAACCAGCTCCACCTTTTTTCCCTAATATCTGGCCTTTTCTTCAAGGCCTTGCACAGCTCTGCTCCAAAATGCCTGCCTTCATTCATATCTCTGCTTTGGTTGTCATGGCTACAACACCAGCCTCACATCCAGGCTTCCTTTTCCCCACTGGCAATTTCAAGCTTTCTTTCAAGATGCCCAGTATACTTGAAAATCCTTTAAATTTTCAACCCTGCCTAATCACCAACACCTGTGGTGACATCTATAAAAGTGTGTCAGATTTTCATTTTTGTCAAACATCTGTGAGGCTCTTCTTTGATTTCCAAAGTTTTTGAATGAATGATGGGTCTTCAGTGAAGTGTCAACATTTCTTGCAGGCCACCACATACTCTGTCACTAAACTCATAGCTCAGAGCTTTGGTAAAGCAACAAGGTCTTGTGGGATGCCTGTATATTTTTTACAATAGCTTTGAAATGAAGTTTGGAAAATGAGGGGTGCATGTGTGTCTTATTTTCCAAGAAACGTGCAGATTGGTGAGACTGAACAGGTAGACTTCAGCCTAAGTTCAAATCACAGCACATGTTTGTCTAGGCCACAGCATTGGATCTGTTGCAAAAAAAGCGACTTGGACAGAGCTATGGCAGCTACCTGTCTCAGGGCTCCTGAAAATGATACATTTCTATGAAAGCAGAAGGTGGAAAAGATAAAAAGCAGTCCTTTCCTTTGCACAGCTTGCAGACACTAACATTTTCAGAGAAAGATATGCAGAAAATCTTGCAGCTACTGCCATTTTTGAGGAGGGAAGGAGGACAGAGGCACTCCAAAATGATTGCCTTTTGTTGGGAAAAAACGAAGCGGAGAAATATCTCCAGAAAGCCACAGTTGGTGTTGAATTGTGGATACTAGAAGAGATGGCATGGACAAGATGTCCAAGAATTTATGGAAAGGTGAGGAAGCAAAGACATTCATAAGCAAGAATGAGACACAGCCCCTCTCTCCAAGAGCAACACAAGGGCAGGAATGCCACAGAACTAAGGCTGCAGAGCTTGGTTCAGCTGTAATGATATGATGTTATTAATCTTCTCTTAAGTAACTTCCCTGTTTATTTTTTAACTCCAACTCTCTCTCATTTAACTTCACTGGAACAGATACTATACCTTCATTCATATCATGCCAGAAAATATAAACTACATGTGTACAAAACAGCTGCTAAGCTGCTGTCAGTACCTCTAGGGATTAGGCTATTTTATGTCATGAAAATTTTAGATTAACAAGAGAATGATCAACCTAACCATTCTAACATCATTTCAGATTTGAAGTTTCATCTCATGCGTTTTTTTTCTTTTTAATGTTGTTTCTGCTACGTTTTTAATAATGTCCCTGATATGACTTACAGCTTTGATAGCACAAAATATTAATCATTTTTAAAGAGATAAGATGCAGGCAAACAAATCATGGGGGGTTTTGTAGGTTGGCTAAAATTGTATTTACAGAGATACACTCAATTTGTATCAGTCATTGATTTTGTAGAGAAAATGTGAAACAATAATTCATGCTGAATGTACTTGTTCTTCACTTTGGTATGTCCATTGCTGCTCTTAAGATGGCATCAGCTATCAGCCTTCACCTTTTAACAGTGTGAAATGTGGGGAGCAAGAATATGGGAGCACACACCCATTGTCATCAGTGGCATTTTTCAACATCATGACAGGTTTTCACTCGCATGGTGGCAGCTGCACTGACAATAGGTTAGTTTACACCTGGTGTTTTCTTGAGGGAGAATAACTCAGTGACACTAGACAGAGCACAAGTGACTGCAGAAGTGATGGCAGTCTGTCCCTCTTACATAGATGGGCATGGCTGATGAACCAGAAGAAACGCCTGTAAAGCCCGTAAGGCTGTGACTCTAAAAAGTTGCAGTGGTAAATTAATGCTTGGGATTTTTATTTTCCTCAACATTTTTCCAAGGGTAAGCTTTGATGCTAATGGGAATGGCAAAACAAGGCTTGTCTTTCCTTATCTATTATATAAAGACACAGAACAATTGCTGTCTAACCACTTAGTAGTTCAGCATGCAGGCACAGAACAAAGATATTTCGTAGTCTCTGGGGAGGTTCAGATCTTGTTCCCTGTTGCTAGGGCTCATCCCAACTCATCTCTACCTTGTGAAGGTAAAGTGAATTGACAACACTTCCCAAATAGAGACTCCTTTCCTTTACTACCTTCAAACAGCGTACCAGACTAAAGGATAAACAAGAACCTCTATATTTCATGGTTTTCTTTCTCTTTATTTTAGTGAAAATTGAAGAACCTTTCATGTTCTGTCAGCCCAGATGTCAACGGTCAGATGTGCATGGTGTCCCATCATACTGCAGTCCCACCATACTGCACTCATGGATATAAGAGCTTTCTCTCCAGGCTTCAGCAGTGTCTTTTGTTGTTTCTCTACTACATTTTGCATGTACATTTTGTAGTTTAAGCAAAGCTTTATTCCTTTGGTTTACAGTTTTTGTGTCCAGAGACATACACTAATCTAAATGTATAATTACAGTCTTTCTCCCTTAGCACATCTCATCTAAATCACATACATCTACTTCAGTTCTGATTAGTCAATTCAAGCTTATCTCTGCCCATCTTCTCTTTCAATGTTTGGTATGGTGCTTTCCATTTCCTTTGACAAGACCTGATCAGAAACAGTTGGCATACCTCGGTAGATAACTCATTTTCTAAAGTAACAACCTCGTCCATTCTTTTCTATTTATAGGGTTGTTGCCACGTAAACTGTCACCATTAGTCTTTGATTTCTAGCCCAATGTAAAGGTGAAAAGATGAAAGTAAATAAATGTGCAAACTAGAAGGTGATGCTTTTGGAGACTCTGTAACACCAAGCAAAGTTCAGAAGTTTCTCACAGACACATTTGCAATTGTCACTGCATGCAGTGTAGCTCCACTCTAAGGATGGTAACTAGATTTTAGCTAATGCATTTATATCTCATATAATGTTGTATTTGGAGGTGAGAACAAGACAGCAAAAGAACTCTCTCCAAACAGGGTGCAATGGGAAAATACAACAATGTGTGTTTGCAGTAATGTTTAGCTCAGATGAGATCAGGAAAAAGATTGTGTTATTTGCTGTGATATTTATTGCTGATAGTATTTTTTTCCTACTTGCATCTTCCTCTTTTCTAGCTCCCTTCTATTATGTTCCCAGGCTCGGTTTTCACTGGTAAAGAGCTCCTTTTGACCCTTCCTGCTTCTTCCACTGGTGGCACTAGCTTCCCTGCTTGGTGGCTTTACTTTCAGAGATCAGTTACAGTTCTGCTCTCTCTCATGCAACAGAAGTCACCAATAAACACTCCTCCTTTTACAAACCTTCGTGCTTTTACAAGGGGTTAGAACAGTTGTAGACATATTTGGAAGCAACAACAAAAAAAAGTTACCCTGATAAGCAGTCAGAATTCACTGGGATATCAGAGCTCTCTTACACATTCTGAACTTCAAAATTCCCCAGTACTTTTTACTGCTCTTGTTCCCTTCTAATTAATTATTTGAGTGAGCAATTGCAGTTTGATCAATATAAAATCTGTGATTTTTCTAATTGTGATTCGTTGCTGCTTCTCTAAATTGCTTACTCTAAGAATAAAGACTAACCTTTTCAAACCTCTCATCTGGAAATATTATGATAATGAGCAATGCCTGAGCTTCACAAAGGATGCCTGCAATATGACTGTACCATAGAACAGACAGATCATTTATAAAAGTAAAAGGTTGCTTGCAGAAAAGGTATCTTTATGGAAATATTTAGTCCTCTTTAAATTAACAATTCAGGTTCATTTCTTATTTTAAGAATTTACCAGAATACCACCTGGATGACAACAATTGTTTTAGAAGTGACACACTACTATTTAACGTGGAGAATAGATGCTTATCTCCAATGCATTAACATTTTCACAGGACTAGTCTATACAAAATTTAGCTTCCCAAAATGAAACACATTTGTCGGGGGGGGGGGGGGGGGGGGGGAGAGGGAGGAAGGGGTGTGGCAGGATAGGCTGAGGGGGGAGGAACTGCAAACCAAAGCTTCTTTCATCTAGTGTAATTTATATGAATGATCTCATAGCCACAAAATAAGTCCACGTTCAAACATTTTAGTCTTAGGTATTCTACAAATACTCCAAAATGGCATTTGCGCAGTGCACATGGATGCCGGTGTTATGGAACAGCAGACGCTCTGCTTGAGGTTTTCTGGAAAAGAGAATTTACAAACATTTATTTTTAAGAGGTCAGTAGTGCATTCTCTCTCTTGGCCAAGCAATCTGTGATGCTATTAGGCAGGGTTATTTGCATACATCAAAGCTTATTAAAGATTTTAAAAAGCAAACTTTAGTTTTAATTTTACCCCAACATGGAACATAATTTTTCTTACGTTCAAAATGAAGTCTTTTAGCCAGCTATCCCATAATGTCTGTGCAGTGCCATTTTATGGCACTCATGTTCCAACACTCCAAAGCACTTAGACAGTATTGTTGACTCCAGTGCAACAATTTGCATACGCAAAGTTAAGTACATACTTTTTGGGACCTGGGCCTAATACTTCCTTTCATTGTTTGTATGTATTGCAAATGGTTTGTGTTTCCTTCTGGATGTGGGATAGCTAATTATGTTTTAGTCCCTGGGCATCCAGCAAGCATAATATAAAACCACAAGCTTATGTCTTATTCTTACTGCAGTTTTGTCCCAGAGCAGGCTAGCTAAAGGTGCAGTTACAGGCTTCCACTCCAGAGCAGCTTCCTCCCAATATCCAAGGAAAGTAATCTCCTGGCTATGCTAACAGTCATCCAAAAACCTACCATATAATCTAATTGAACTATCGATTCCCGAGGTAGGGCTTCTATTTAACATTCTAGAGAGAAAGAAAAGAGAGAGAAAAGGATTTTACAGACACAGTACCAATGCTGCGCAAACCTTCCTTAGCTTCTGTTGCTTTATGTTCATTTATCATAAGGATTATGTAAAAAATGTAGTTACAATGATAATGACGGTGTTCCCCTCCTTCTCTGAGATGTATTCTTATTTCAAGCTGCAAATTCTTAAACAGGGAACACACATTTTCCTTCTTAAGAAAGAGACTGACTGCAAGCAGGAACAGAAGAATTGAAAGTGCTCCATCACAGCATCACCTCACATTACTTATGCATCTAGACAGCTGGTAGTACTGTCAGGATGGCAGAATCTTTCTCAGATTTTTGTTTGTTTGTTTGTTTAGTTTGGGGTTTTTATTTAAATTTAGGAGGGGAAAAAATGAAGCATGTAGTATGCATTTTAAAAATTCCATCAGAAGCCTACTTTATCTTTCATTCAGACTGCAAGATCAACAAACTCCCTCGACAATTATTTCCTATGAATATTAATTAAGTTACTACTACACTGTGTTTACTAATCTTTTAGAAACAATGCAAGCATTATGGGGACAAGATATTAGAGCCATGGAATGTTAGAAAAACATTTTGAATATTTGACCAACAACAGAGTTTCTATTCTGGCAATTCTGTAAGTGAAAACCTTGCAGCTATTTTACAGAAATCTATATACTCTGATTACAATATGTAACATTCCTCCATATTTCTGATAAAGGAAATCAGGATTATTCATACTAATATCAAAGGTATTTGCTGAAAAAAAAAAAAAGTATACTGTACTGCTTGTTGATCCCAGAACATTTAGTTCATATGACTAGAAAAACTTAAATAAGAAGCATCTTCATTTATCTAAATGGCATTATGGGATTGGTTCTTGCTGGTCAAAATATGTGCTTATAACATATTTGAAGCAAGAGGTTAAAAGCACTTCTCAATTGTTTCTCAGATAGATTTATATCTTCGGAGATTTCTTAAGTCATGAATTACACAACTCTAGGAAGGAGAGTTCCTTGCAGGATAATTTAAAATCAGCTCTGAAAGGGTTTCCAGTCTGATTTTCAAAATGCAGTTATTGTCAGAAAATAACATTGGGGGTTCTTCACACCATGCCTCTTCATGGCTAATTTGTAAGTTATAACAAACTACTTCCTATCTTCCAGCCCCTCAAACTTCCCCACATAGCTGAGTAACGTGTTGATAGTTCAGAGCTACAGTTTACTCTTGCACTTTGGTTTTTTTGGCAATGAAGCTAAAAAACAGAACATCTGGCAGCAACCTAAACTAGTATCGTTCCTGCCTATTTTCTACTATTTTAATCTTATCTAGGCCAATGAAAAATCTTCAAGGGAAAAATGTCTTTCTGCCTGCAAGATCCGTATACACAGAAGGGGAATGGAGTGACATAAAGGCCCTAGAAGAGATTTCCCTAGAGAAGGAATTACTTCCTTAGGGTCCTTTTGCAAGCTCCGAAGGAGCAGTTATGTGAAGACAGCCAAAGAAATCTGTCAGAAAAAACATTGCACCAGGCACTGCTGGCATGCAGCACTGCCCTTGTAAGGCAATGGAGGGAAATTGCTGTAACTGCAAGAGTGGCAATCCTAACTTTTGCAGGAACCAGTTCCAGTCCAGCCCAGCCTTAGATGGACAAAAAGGAAGCAAATTAAATACCATAGCACCATTTTCCCTAACACTCTTAAAAATCTTAAGCCACACTTTCAGTGAGGACTGTGCACCAAACAGTGCACAGCTCAAAAGCAATGACTGCTTCAGGAGAGTAACCACTGGGTGAGGAGGAGCCTGAGGGAAAGTGTGTTTGTGAGTAAGAATCAGGGGGGAAGGACATTAAGGGAGATGTCACGGTTGGAGTCTGTTATAGACCACCCAGCCAGGATGAGGTGGTAAACAAAATGTTCCTTAGGTAGCTAGGAAAAGTCTCAAAATCACTGGTCATGGGAGACTTCAACTTACTGGACTTCTGCTGGGAATACAACACAGCAGAAACGAGACAGTCCAGGAGGTTCCTGGAATGTGTGCAAGATAACTTCCTCACACAGCTGGTGGGAGAAGCAATGGGGGAAGGAGCTTTGTTGGGCCTGGTGTCTGCAAACAAAGAAGCCCTTGTGGAGGACAGGATGATTGGAAGCTGTCTTGGGCATAGCGATCAGGAAATGATTGAGCTCCTGATCTTCAGAGAAGCAAGGAAGGGTGTCAGCAGAACTGCTGCCTTAGATTTCCAGAGAGTAAACTTTGAGACGTTTAGAAGATTGGTTGCCAGCATCCCTTGGGAGACAATTATGAATGGCAAAGTTGTCCAGGAGGCTGGACATTCTTCAAGAAGGAAATCTTAAAGGTGCAGGATGAAGCTGTCCCCATGTGCAAGAAGGTGAGCTGGTGGGGCAGAAGACCACCCTGGCTGAACAAGGAGCTTCTCCTGGAGTTCAGGAGATAAAAGCGAACTTATGAAGAAAGAGTAGCCAGCTCAAGAGGGCCACAAGGATGTTGTGACCTCATGCAGGAAGAAAATTAGAAGGGCCAAGGCCCAATTTGAACTTAAGCTGACCACTGCTCTAAAAGACAATACCAAAAGTTTCTATAAATATATCTGCAACAAAAGGAGGGCTAAAGGGAATCTTCATCCTTTAATGGACACAGGGTGAAGCATATTAACCAAGGATGAGGAAAAGGCTGAGGTACTTAATGCTTTCTTTGTCTCAGTTTTCAAGAGTAATATCATCAGTTTTTTGGATTCTCATCCCCCTGAGCTGGAAGACAGGGACAGAGAGCAGAATTAAGCCACCCTAGTCCACAGGGAAATGGTGTGTGACCTGCTGCTCCATCTTGACTCACACAAGTCCATGGGGCCAGATGGAATTCACTCAAGGGTGCTGTAGAAGTGATAAACATGCCTCTTTCAATCATCCACCAGCAGTCCTGGCTCACCAGGGATGTCCTAGAGGATCGGAGAATAGCAAATGTGACTCCCATCTACAAGAAGGGCTGGAAGGAAGATCCTACAGACCTGTCAGCCTGACCTCAGTGCCCGAGAAGGTTATGGAGCAGATCATCCTGAGCATCAATGTGAGGCACATACAGGACCATCATAGTTTCAGGCCCAGTCGTTTTGGCTTTGTGAAAGGCAGGTCCTGTTTGACCAACCTGATCTGCCTCTATGATAGACTCGCCTAGTGGATGAGGGAAAGGCTGTAGATGTGGTCTTCCTGGACTTTAGTAAAGTCTTTAACATAGTCTCTCACAACATCCTCCTGGAGAAACTGGCTGCCCATGGCTTGGATGGACCTACTCTGCACTAGGTAGAAAACTGGCTGTATGTCCAGGCCCAGAGAATGGTGGTGGATGGAGTTAAATCCAGTTGGCAGCCAGTCACCAGTGTGTTCCCCAGGGCTGAGGAGACATGCTCACCCTAAAAATGCCTGAAAGGGGAGTTGTAGTGAGAAGGGATCAACCTCTTCTCTCAAGTAATGAATGACAGGAGAAGAGAAAATGGCCCCAAATTGTGCCAGGGAGGTTTAGACTGTACATTAGAAAGAACTTTTTCACCAAGAGGGTTATTAAGCAGTAGAATGGGCTGTCTGTGGAGGTGATAGACTCGCCATCTCTGGAAATATTTAAAAGTTGAATAGATGAGGTGCTGAGGGACATGGCTTAGTGATGGGCTTGGCAGTGTTAGGTTAGTGGTTAGACTTGATGATCTTAAAGGTCTTTTCAAACAAAATGATTTTGTGATTCTATGAACAGTCCCAACATAGCTGGGACCAGAACCAACAGTCTCAACACCAGCCCACGTCAACCAGAGGATCATGATCCAGCCAGGGCAGAGAATAGCTGAAGAAGGTGGTGTGGGAGCAGACATATGGCATCAAGGAATCAATCAAAGGACCAGAGTACATATATTACTGCAAACATCACTAACTTGTTTGATGCTATTTGAATATTTACTGTGAAACAAAAATGTTGTCAAATCCCAGGTCCTCATGTCTGCTGAGAAATGAGGGTAGAGATATTACTGGGACTGTTAGTGCAAAAAGAGTCTTTTGCTGATGGATCTTTTTCAGTGTTTTCTCATGAATAATGATCAGTCCTTGATGTTTTGCAGAAGTTCTAAAACTGGAATGGTAATACGTAGGTAACTGTTCAGGTCTGTCTCTCATTCCATCACATTTTGTAGCTATTTACCAGTAAACTGTACTGAAATTACTCTTATTCCATTGCTAGCACTTTGACTTAATGTGGCTAATACATCTTATTTGTGAAAACTTTCCATAATGTGCAGTGAAGAGGACCATATGCACTCTTTTTAGCATTTGTTCACTGCTAGAGGCAATGACTCAAGACTGCTGAAGCCCAGGAACATAGTCTAATTTCTCCTGATTTACTATTGTTGACCAAAGTTCATGAGTGTTAGAGGAGAATTCATAAGTAAAGCCCAAGAGACTGCAGCAGAAGGCTACCTTAGCTTTCATTCTCTGCAATAGCTAATAAAAAACACATGAGTTCGTCATGTAAGACTTCATCCATTACCTGTGTGTTTGCATTTATTATTATTGTTATTATTGCCTTTATTAAGGGAAAAATAGGAAGTAGATAGTATGAAGGAATCAAATTCCTTATTAGCTGTGTCATAAAGCTGATAAATTACATGAATTCTACATCATTGCCTCTCATACCTCAAATATTGAGGACCTCACCATAACTGTCAGTGTTATTCCTAATGAAAAAGAATTAATAAAATACATAAATACTGAATGATTCAACCCAGTTTTGCCCTGTTCAGTAGAAATACCAGGAACTTTCACTCAGGAATTCGGCTGAAGTGAAACTGTGCCCTGTTCAGCGGAGTACAGGGCAATTGTCTGTAATGTTTCTCTCCTGTTTTAGAAATAGAGAAATTTCTAGTCATGCTCCTTCACTATGTTGTTCTTCTGAAGTTTATTGAAATGGGCTCTGGCATGAAATGCTTTAGCCCAGCCAGCCCATTTACTAGAAAGTGCAGCTTCATCTAGTGACTACTAATGAGGCATGGTTTTTGTTGGGCATGCTGAAAAGCATCTTCAAAAGCACTTTCGAACGGACTTAGGCTGCAAGCTCAAGCAATGAAAACAAATATTTTAGCCATATACAATCTTGTAATTTATTCCTTCCTCTTTTACAAGGCATTATACTTTACTGACATCCCCAAAATGAAATATTCAAAATAAAAAGGAATTTGAAACGCGCCTTTCTCCTCAGCACAACTACAACAATTATACACACTTTTCAATAGCTCAACATCACTATGAATCCATTTACTGAGAACATTTGTGATGTCTATCATGTCAGAGGCTCTCTGGAATTTGACTACACAAAACAGCCTCTCCTTCTCAGGCAGTCTTGCTAAACCACCTGATTTCTGTGCTTGCAGGAAGAGGTGTAATGAAGATTTTCAGAGCTAATAAAATCTTGGAGATTGCCAGTGACAGAAAGGTTCAAGTATTATTTCAAATCCTGGTTGCACAGTTCAGCGAACTGTTTCTCCTTAACAGCTTATAATTATGTTTTCATTTTTTCCTTTTCTCCACAGTTGCATAAGTTCAGAAAACCTGTGCAAGTGCAGGTTGTTTTGAAAGGAATAGTGCATGTAAGGGGTTAAAATGACAATATTCTATTAAAATCCTCTTTTCACAAGTTAACAAAGGTCATAGACTATGTGGTAACAATGCTTCTAATCAAAGTGGTGAATTCTTTTTAAGCAATCATCTGAATGGGAAGTAAAGACATTCAAGCATTTAAAAAGTCTTACACTGTCACATTTGCTTCTACTGAAAACTGGAGTTTTTTGAAAAGGTTGAAAGTTGAGCTGCCTAATGCAATCAAATCAATCAACAAACATAGGGTTTTGAATTAATCTTATGTAAAAAAAAACAAAACAAACAAATACAACTCAACTCTCTCTTGATAATTTTTCTTTACTCCTTCCAAAACTGTTTCGTGACACCTTGAGTATGAAAGCAGACTAATAAAACCTGCTCACTCTTTCCAGTTTTCTGAAACTATCTGAATTACAGGGAAAGGGGATGGTAAAACTCCAAAAGATTTATTACATTACACTGATTGTCTACAAGTGCTATTTTACTTGCTTCTATTAATTTGGCTTTAGAAAACACAGAGGCAGCCTTGCAACAATAATCTGTCCACTTCAGAATTGTTGCATCAACACTAAAGCAATCCTTTTGGGTTGCCCATCCAGCAAGCACGTGAATCATTAAATTCTTTGTCACAATGTCTGTATATTTGGAGAGCTGGCAAAGAAACAAGGGCAGAGAAACTTCTTGATAGCAAGAAGATATTTGTTATCTACATTTGTATTTTAAAAAGAACAAATATTTTTTTGCAAATAGCTCCAGAAGAACAAGGTACATTTTGCTTTACGTGCAGGATTCTTGAGCAGGAAATGTTATTTTCCTTTCTAATACCACCTTTTTTCCAGAGTGACGTGCTTCCATTTGTTTATACCCACAAAAAGAAGATTCACTAACAATATACATATGCTCATAGATCTACAGTAATTTTTTCATCTCATATCTCTGAGAGTTCATCTCAGGGGTAGCAATGTAGT
This sequence comes from Urocolius indicus, assembly GCA_013401255.1. Classification (NCBI taxonomy): domain Eukaryota; kingdom Metazoa; phylum Chordata; class Aves; order Coliiformes; family Coliidae; genus Urocolius; species Urocolius indicus. Next base: position 14,851 of record WBNH01010035.1, on the reverse strand, counting down.
TCCTTGACTGTAAATAGGGAAGAATCAATGACAGCCAGAGAGCCATGAGGCCTTTCCATCTGTCAGTCAAGTTGTCACTGCCCCTTCAACACAGGTGAAGAAATGTCAAATAATATTTTCAGCAAGTTAAGCATTCCCAGAAGTGTTAGTGGGAGTGTATTGGCTCCAGACACCTGCTTTTAAGTTTTTTTTTTTCTATAGCAAGAACAATCTTAGCAGGAACTGAGAAGGCACACAACTTTGTGTGCTTTTTATCCTTTAGGCGACAAGTTCCCATGAGGACCTGAGGCAGAGTATTATGGGACACTTGAGAGACAATGGGTGTCTTACACAAACAGGTAGTAAGTGTAGAGTTGTCAGTGAAGATAGTAACATTGGCACATGAAATAATAGCAGTAGGTAATTGAAGCAAGGAAAAAGAATGTCAGATGAGACAGATGAATTGGCATGTGAGTCTCTCATGAGATACTGAGAGATGCCGGTCTGGAGAGTCATTCTCTTCTGCCATCATTTACAGAGACTCTTTTTCCTCCTGAAAAGAACCAGACAGGCCATACCATGTCTAGCATCACTTAATCTTGGTGATCTGCAGATACTTCTGCCCACTAACATTAGGGCAGAGGCTGTGTGGGAAAAGGAAAGCAAGAAAGAGGGGAAAAGCCCCCTGCTCGGCACTCTTTGGTGCCAGGCTGCAGTACCTCTGCAAAGCCCATCTGCTATCACAGCTATCACACAACTATGCGCTAAACAGTCTCCACTGTTCTCCATACAGGAGATCCCCACTTCTAAATTATTTCCTTCACAGTGATGTACCGTCATGCATAGAGAGTTGAATTTCTACTCTGGCACCTCAAAACCAGCTCGCTGTCTAGGAAAACAAAATTACATAGGTTTCATGGCAGACAGCATGCTTTATAACATGAGGAAAATAAGTAATATTCTGCCCATGAGGGAAAAACTACCAGAGAAGCAACCCAGGAGATTATTTTGGGTACACAGTTATGAGGTAGTGTTAAAAAAATAAATAAATGGACTAGCTAGTATATAAACATGACTGAGGAAAAATAAATATTCAGACAGGTTCTGCTGTTTCATTATTTCCCTCGATGCTTTTCAGACATCTTCACTCAAGTACTTAAAACACATACCAAAAATATTTGCTGCTCCCTTAAGCCATTTTTAGCCTACCTGTCTAGTGCGCAAATACAGTTCCCTTGCAACTGCAAGCTGTAGTATTGTGTTAATAATTTTTCCAATTCCACTGAGATACCAAGAGAGACTTGAAAGGAAAATCAAAAATTAAAAAGGCAAAGGGATCTTTTAATATATACTGTCAAACAGCTGTGAGGCCTTATTCCTAGATGCTTTTTTTCCTCCCTCCATAACGCATGCTCAAGATTTTTTCTGCTCGGCAACAAAAAGATGCTCAACCTAAAAAATGAATTTTTGCAATGTGCTGCTTTAAAACATGGTGATTTGACCAGAAGTTCTCTCACTGCTTTTGCACTGTGCCCAGAAATAATATTTCCCATATTTGATGAGGAAGTGACTTTTGGCCTGTTACCACTTAACCCTGTCACCCATCACCATTTCCTCTCTGCAGGGCATTTTTGACCAACACATCAATACAGAACTGTTGCCAATGGATGGTTCAAGCTACATTTTCACTTAATCATCACGAACCTAAGTTGGAGGGACCTTTGAGTGAGAAACCCATCTTTTATATTTGTAAAAGCTGTATGTATTTATCCCACTATACATATAAGCTGAAAGTCAAGGACTCAGTTTATTAGTGTGTTAAATGCCCTGCATCCTCCTGACACAGGTGGAGACAGAAAACACTCTGACACAATTTAGAGGATGACGATTCTATATGTCCATTTTAAATCCCTTGCTCTTTTCTGTACAAGTACATTTTAACATCTTGACAGAAAAAAAGCACAAGCTAGGTAAAATGACAGAGAAAAAAAGACGTCCATGGCACTGATTTTGGTTCATTTTTCCCTGTTGGAGCTCGGAGGCACACAATAATGCTTCTCATATCATATTTCGATTAGCTCTTTGTGTTGATTTATTGTTAACTCCGGTAAATACCAACATGTCTATACAGAGACAGCAAAAAAACCAAACAAAACAAAAAACAAACCAAAATGATATCTAACAGGATTATTTAAGCTAAGTTTAGGCAGTTTGTGTGAAAATTATATTTTTAAAATAAAGTTTTCATTTAAAAAAATAAACCTACTTAAAACTAAATTTTAAGTTATGGCAATCCTGATGAAAGCTCAAAAGCAGACTTAAAGTGTATCATTAAAACCTTAACACAACCATTTGTTTTTCAAATGGAATTTATTGCAGTAGCGTCTGAAGACCAGTGGTAGGGGACATTCTCTTCACTTCTACTTATTCAACTAGCAAACTCAGTGATTAGATAATGAAAACCAGAGCAACCAACTAAAATCTGAAAAAAATATAAACTTGTTTTCCCCTTCCAAGAGTAGAGCTAGAACTAGGCATTGATGAACGAGATCTACTATTTTGAATTCTTGGCAGTCTCAGTCCCAGAAGACATTACATCAGTTCCTTTCTTGCAGAAAATACTAATTTTGTTAAATAATTGTAATTTTTATGTGAAACGTATTTTGATAAACTTAGTTACTTAAACACCCAACATGTTTACACTAACTGATATTTTTTAAATTCACAGTACCATTTCATATCTATTAACTGAATTTCAATCACCTTCAAAAGGTCTTCAAAATACAAATCACTAGAATATTAAAACATTCAATGTTTGAATCTGCTTCAGATAATAATATGAATATATGCTTATTTCTTTATGAATACCATAAATACTGTGTACAGGAGTAACCAGCAAGTGTTTCTTTATCGTAAAGGCAATATTTTGCAGCAAATCAACAATTTATGACAACTTCAACCTTTGAAATACAAATTCACTGGCTATCAACTGATACAAACTAACTCTTCATTCGGAAAGCAGCAGAGAAGTGATGGGGAAATAGACTCTTAAAAGTCTATTACTTAAAACAAGGGGTTTTTTCCTGCTTCAGGCTTTAAATGAGTAATAAAAATGGCTATTTAAATTACTTTCATGTCAATCCATCCACCATCATCTGCAGAGAGCTATTTAAGAAGACAAAGAGACAGACTAAAGAATATCTTCACTTGTATTACTGTCAAATCTGGTATGGTTCATATTTATCATGTTACACTAATATTTCTTAAAACTCATATATTGCTGCATTGAGCATTTCAATACAGAAAGATATGTACATTATTTTAGTTGCAGACGACTGTTTATTTGCCAGAATAAAGAAAGAAACTTATGTGTTAGTTGACATATGACTAAGAGCCTCCTTTTTATGCAATAAAGATTTAACAGAAAAAAATGGTAACCAGTAGAAGTAAAACAAATGTATGATTATCCCTGACATCTCTCATACAGAATCAAGATAGAAAATAACACAAAAGAAAATCTGTACTCTTTAAATCAATTAAGAAACACCACCAGTACCATACACTTTGTCATGTATGAAAGTAAAACCTAGTCAGGTAAAAAACACACAAAATGAACTACTAAAATGTCTTGTAGAAATAATTTCCAGTGAGATCAAGTCTGAAAATCCTTCTGAAACCACTTCAAGGCCCAGAATGAAATGTGCACTGTGCTGTCTGTCTTTCTCCTAGTAAAGAGACACTGGAGGATTTTATGCAATATCCATTGGACTATCCCATACCTGTCTTAACTAGGAACTACCTAGCAGGTACAATACACTCTGCAAAAGACTGTGAGAAAAGATTAAGAACTATGTTCCCCTACAGCAGATGCTTACACTTGACCAAATTAACAAGAGGATCCATAACCTCTGCTTTCCCATGAAGCATAAGCAGACATAAACAAAGACTTCCCAGTGATGGAGAGGACAAACCACTCTTGTTCTCTTGAGTACCTACAGTGAGGCTGTTAGTGTTATAAAACCTAACCAATACATGAACCAACCTTAGTTAACATAGAGATAGGATTGCTCCAGAGCACTTCCTGGCATTATTACCAACGAAAAAACAAGTAAAATTACTATTGGACTATCACCAAGAACCATTCATGTCACTGTCCAGGCTTCAAAATCCCAGATATTCACCCAGGCTGGCTCTGTACCAGGAACTTTCTTATCCTTTCAAGGTACATTTGTCAGCAGCACAGAAATGAGTGAGATCACAGAGCTGCAGGTCTGTTCTCCCTGCAAAGAATAATGTGGAACATCATCGATAACCTGCCAGAGTCATCAGCGATATGTGGATGGCACCTATTACAGTGCACTACTGAAGATATTTCTAATTACAAAAATTAGCCATGTAGAAATACCTACAGAAAACAGGGCTTAAACTTAAATTTGTGTATCCAAAAAAACCCATACCTTTTAGGGCAGCTTATTCTTTAAAAAAAAAAAAGAACAGAAAGGTAGTATATTCTGAGTTTATGATAGCTGGGGGAAAGGTGACAACAGTGTGAGATCTATTTGGTCTGAAGTCTTAGCTGAGGATTGTCTCTATTTTTAGCAACAGTACCAACAGCAAGTGGACAAAGAACTGCGGGTTTGCATTATGCCACAGAAGCAGCTTCTCTCACTTTTCTATGAATTGCCTCGTCTTCCTTTCGTGTGGTCATGTCTTTCCAGGTGAGTTAGCCCACCCAGATGTATTAAGCCAATTCCACCTTAAAGGATTTCTTTTCAAATGAAATATATATTTCTAAGCACCAATACATAGGGAACGGGGGGAAAGTGTAATTTATCACATCAGAATGCCTAAACAGGTAGTTGGGCTGTAAGTTTGTAAATCTGGCTAAGTCTGTCAATTTATTTTGACATAGCCATTTCTTTATGACAAATGAAAGGAATAGTTCATATCTCACATGGTTTCAATTTCAATATTTAGACATCTCCAAGACTCAGAGAATCACAGTTACACATACAAAGAAGGACCAGCTCAGAGAAAGCTGGCACATTTGGAGAAGGTACATGCTTCTGAAAAGCAGCAGACGTGAAGGAAAAAAGAAAACTACAGAAATAAAGGAATCCCAAAGGTACTGTTAAAACTCACGTGCCTGTAAAACCCCCCCAGCAATGACTAATCTGTTTGTGAAGCTTTTAAATTAAATTCCAGGACAATGGATGAAAATTAGGGAATGGATGGATTGATGGATGGATAGAACAACACTTTCAGAACAAAGCAACTACTTTTCCTCTCTGACCACTGCAGTCTAAGCAAGTCTCCCAGGGAGCAAGGCAGAGTGCTGCAGTCATATTACTGTGCCCAAAAGCCTTTACACAGCTACTCTTCACCTCCACATCATGCAAGGGCATGTGCATGAAAGGGTTGGCAAGGACATTGTGTGCTGCACCCTCTGCTTTTTCACTTGAAATAAAGTCAAGTTCCATTTGAGAAAATCAGACTCTTCTCAACTGATGTATAAAATCTGCTGCTAAGACAGGGGACTCTGTCGATAATCAAATTAGACATGAATAGGGGGAGGGACGTTTCCTTCTGCTATACTCAGATTTGCCAAATTTAGGTATATTTGTGACATTTTAGACAGTTAGAGCCATCCATCAGCATCTCTGTCACTAGCTTTGGGTTTGCAAAAATGGAAACAAGATGTTGCCTTGGAATGCAGCTTTACAAAATTCTGCAGATTGAAAACCATCTCACTACAAGTCCAAGTTTCTGTACGCAACTAGAAGCTATCGCTGTAACACGATAAGCAAGATAGGTGCTACATTAAATGACCATATGAATGGTCATTTAATAAAATGTTAATAGTAGGATCCTGAACTTACCCAGATTAACTTTCCTATTATTTACACTGAACATCATTAGGCTATCAAAACATACCACACTGTAGCCCAGAAAAACAGGCAGTGTGTTGGGGGGTGGAAGGAATCAGCATTCTGGTGTGGTAATAAAGCTTTCTTTCTCCAATGATAATCAACTCTGCATAATTAAAATAGCTCAGACTGCTGAACTAATTTTCAGACTGGAGGTTTCTTCCTGTAGCAACACTTACACACAAAGTTTCTACTGCGGCTGAATTTAATCGTGAGTCTAATTACAATTTTAATGAATATCTTCAACACTGCATGTAAACTTGCACTTCACAGTCTTGCCATCAGAGCATTTCTAGAAGCTTTCTGCATTTAATATAAAGGATTTTTCTGAGAGATGCTCATGGTAAAGCAATATTTTTAAACAGAAGGCTTAAACTGTATTTGGCCAAATTGAAATAATGTTTAAAGTTGGTTTAAAATAACTTCAGGTTTTAATATGTATACTTCAAAGTATTTTTACCATACCTTTAATTTAGGCTGATAACTTGGCCCATTCTAATCAAGTTTTAACTTCCGCAGAGCTCAAACTGTATCTTTTGAGTTTTCCTTCCTCCATTTCTCTCCTTTTTGTAAACATTTAAGGCTTGTAGATATTCTCACCAGAGGGCAATCACCAATACAGGAAATTCCCTCTTGATTCACAGGAGAGAAACAAAATTTAATAGTCAAGGCCTAAAACCCACACCAATAAAACACCAATTCTATCTGAATTGCCTGATTTTTTATGTAATTCTAGCACAATGAACTAAAAATTCTACAGCAACTTCCCGTAACTCAGAAGCTTTTTAACTAAACATGAAAACTGACTATTCACCATGGAGCCTCTTCTTCAATATACAGTTTAGTTTAGTTCCTTTTATGTTCCCTTCATATTCGCCGTGGCTAGTCTGAAGTACCATGTGCTTTTACCAGCAGCACAGCTTGCTGGTAAAATAAAAGTGGCCAGGTAATCTGGCAGTTTGCAGATTATATTTCAAGGTCCTAGGAATACATGATAGATTCAAGCATGAGCATTCAGTAGCAGCTATTGATGTATCCATCAGTACTGAAATTGTCAGTGGAAACGGAATAAACATTTTTATGTTCCAGAATTAAACTTCAGATAAGGTTTCTATGAGGAAGCCTATTGTCATGTATAGGAACAAAGCCATAAGCACCAAGGGCCTTTGGAACGCCCTAAGGACAGCAAGGGCTCAATTGCCACTTATGGTCCCAGGCAAAGCAGACGAGACTAGTCAGCTTTGGGAAGAAAGCAGAAAGAAATTAAATCCACCATCAACCAAGAACATAAAAACCAAAACCATAGCAAACAGAAAACAACACTGTATGGGAAAATGGTGGAGACCACAACCAGCCCTTTAAGACCACCTTCTCCCCACCTCTCCCCTCTTCCCGGGCTCAGAGCCCTGATCATGGTGTCTTTATCTCCTCCTCACCTGAACGGCTCAGGGAGACAAGGAATGGGGGTTTCAGTCAGACCTTTCCCGATGGCTCCTGACGTTTGTCTCTCCTCAAGGCAGATGGGATCCCCATTGGCCCTCTCTGCTCCTCCACAAGGTACCTCACACACACGGCAGCCCCGCACAGGCCGCTCTGACATGTATTGATTCCAAAGGCTGCCGCTCCACTCTGCCTCTCGTGTGGGGCTGCTCTGCAGCGCGCAGGCTCTCCAGCACAGCCTGCACCATGGCCACCTTCTCACACAGTCTCTCACCTGTCCAGCTGCACTCACATGGAGCTGCTGGTGGCTCTCAGACCTGCCAGTGCCCTCCATGGGTTGCAGGGGTACATCTGCGTTCTCAACACTGGTTGTAGAGGGGTCTCCAGACTGGTGTTCCTCCTTCCTTCCTCCTTCCCTGACTGTGGGGTCTGCACAGTTGCCTCCATCTTGTACCACTCCTGCACCTCCTCTTCTGGCTCAGATTTCCCTTCTTAAACAATGATGGGAGAGGCATCAGCTTGACCCAGCCTGGCTGGAAGTGGACCCACCTCAGAGCCTCTGCAGATCAGCCTCCTTTCCCTGTTACCAAGCAAAAAGCAGCTCCATGCAAACTCATGACACCTATTCAGATGTGCTGAAGGTTTCTAGGGTTGTCTTTCTTTCCTTCTCCTCATTCCACCTGTATACAACTGAGTAAATGTCCATATAATCACTTTCACAAATTTATAAAATTTTATGTTTAAACCAGTCAGGTTCCTTGTCCCACTAATCCTACTGGAAGGCTGTTCTAGGATCCCACTATTTACTGGTTAGAAACTCCCCTTGAATGTCATCTGTTAAGTTTCTGTGCAGGAGGATTTCTCCTCCAGATCACATCTCATTGTCTCCTGATGTGATACTGGTAACTTCTGCACGGTTCAGCACAGAGGCTTCTCTCTCCAGCTCCAGGACCCACCTACACTTAGACTTTCAACCAGCTGTGTCTCACATGCAGCCCTAGAAATAGGCTGCAACATTATGAAGCACATGGGGTGCTGTGTTCAAAGGAGTTTCATGAGAAAGGCTGTTTTTCTCAGCTGCAACTGTGACTGCAGATCACACTTCCTTCCACCATGCTCTGAGTGTTAGCTAAGTTGAGAGATCTGATATTTAGGATTAAGAAGAAAAGGTTTCAGAAGCCTGAAAGAGCCATCTTTCATAGCAGAATTTAAAAGTGGTTCAGAACAAATACATTTTTCATGATTTGTTTTGCTTTTCCTTGCTTCAAATGCCCATTCAAACACAGCACGTTCACTCTTGTTTGGTTTTTTTTTCCTATGACTTGCATTTAATTCCATCAACAGAATAGTAAAAAGTTGTATTGTGTATTTCATGGGTAAATGCAACGACATTTCAGTAGAAATGTGAATACTAGATGAAAAGAGGCTGGGGTTTAATTTATTTTTCTTTACCTTGATAAAATTCACCTCAGTATTGGATCATGTGCAACTTCAGCCTTGCTGTAAGGATCAGGGACAAGAAAGGGAAAGATTTTATTTGTCTATGGGTCTTTTACTTCTAAAAATGCCTTATCAGATAAACCTATCTCTAAACTATATCTCCTAAGAGGTAATACAGATAATAGTAATTTGTCCTACTCTCATTGTGGAGGCCATTTTTCTACTTGATTGAGTACCAGCACAAAAATACTGTCCAGACTTTACAAAAGAAATAAATGGAAGGGGGGGGAGGGGAGGGGGGAAGAGGAAAAAAAAAGCTCGAAACTAAGAAAACTACTGTTAACCATACTTATGCTTATAACTGTCCAGAGCTATTCAATGAAGAGGTGACACTGCAATGGGAAGCACAGCCAGACAAACAGCAGACAGCAAGGAAGCATGTTGTACCTACAGCCCCAAGCTGTGTAACATAGAAGCATCTGTAATGGAAACACTGGATGATGCAGGTCTGTAGGTGTGATTTCAAGGTTAGTCTAAGCTGATCTAATTGCAAACTGGTGCAGAAATGTGCAACTGCCTGTTACACAGTCAATCTTGCTAATCTAAAAGGCAAATGTAAACTTCCTAGGTATTCTTCAGTCAGTCAGGCAAGCAGGGCTGGCTGAGTGGGTAGCTGCACACAGGCAACATAGTAGGATGGCTACAGAACTGTACAGCCCAGCATGAGCAATAAGGACAAAGACTTCTCTGAAGGTGGTGACTTCTTGCAGTAAGATCTGATCAAACTGCTGTGATATCCTGCACAATGCCCAGAAACTTCACTCTGATTTCAAGCTATCAACTGACACAATAATGTCATTTTTTTTTTTTAAATTATGCAGATACTGGAAGAATGAGGTAATTGAAAGCATGATTAAAAGCTGAAAATACCTATAAACAGGAGAAACGTCAGGAAGTTCACACAACAATTGAGATGTACTTGCAAATAATAGGAGGCAAAAATAAGAAGGTACACAGGAGGTGGTCTGATTTTTTACATAGCACGGTCTGATTCAGAACACAAATGTTTAATAGCTTTCAACTATCTTAGACATAGAAGTTTAACTATGAAATCGTACCAGAAATTTGAGGAGCACTGCATTCCTTGTAAAAATGAAACACATGAAGTATGTGCTTTTAATCAGGGCACAGAAGAATGTGAAATTACAGAGGGGGTTGTCATCAGTCTAAGCCAATTTTGCAAGTCTAACTAGGACCAGATATGAGATAAGATTGTAATTGAGATCTGGAAGAAAAACTGAGCATTCACTGGAAAACACAGAATTAACCCTGAACTATGCAATTAGAATTTACAACACAACCATAGTTGTCCAATGTGTAATGAAGATTATGGGATTTATGAAAGGTAGGTAATTCTCTGACACTGAAGTCACAATTAAGGGTACACAGCAGAAGAAAAATGTCATGAAAAAAAGATTAGGGGGGAGTTTCCAAGTTTGTACCCATTATGGCAATTAATGTGAGCTGCAAAACAGAAAGAGATAAGAAATGAAATTAAATAAATGAAATGGATTTTATCACTCCATAGTAGTTTGCAAGCTCCAGCAACATGGGCTGCCTAAAATAAAACATCACCTCTGCCAGCTTACTGCTCCAATACAGGTGAATAGTCCATAACCTGATTTTAATCAAGCAGGGCATTTGTTTCTTGTGCATCAGCCCAGCCCATGCAACCAGTGAGTAGTTAGGAATAGGTAATAGAATGCAAATGGGTGAAAAATACATCTTACAGGAATTACTCTTCCCACTGGGGAAGTAACTAAGCACTAAGCACATGGGTGAGAAAGAAACTGCAATAACACCAGTGAAAAAGAAATAATTGTTACCATGCTAAAAACTCATCCTATATTCAGTCTCATCAAGCAGATAGGCTAAAACAATCAAAGAAGAGTCTGAATCAATTTTTTGGGGACAAAGTTCACCCTAGAAAACAAAATAAAGCTAATTTCATCGCCTGTAGAAATGTTGCTCTTACCTTATGACAGAAGCCAAAAGAGAAGCCCAAGAGACACATTGTTCCAGGCATACAAGAGAGAAACAGAGAGTGGAGTGAGTACACACACTGTGCATTGTTTTAAAAACAGAAGAAATAAAAGAGATTGCAATCATACTTTATTTACAGCTAAGTTACATAGCAAGGAGCAGGTATGTAAAAAAGTGGGCATTTTTACCACTTACTGAACAAGAAATAGTGGTAGAGGGAAAGAATAGAATGTATTTCAAATATTTTTCATGTATGATGTGAGACTTTGTCACAGTAAGTAGTGTATTTTTTAAAAACAACCACTTTTTCAGACTCATATGTGAATTCCAGTCAATATCTAGTTGTATTTGAGAGCACAAATCATGTAAAAGACAGGAAGGTTTCTTTAGATTATCTTTTAAACTGGGAAAAACAAAAGAAGAGTGTGACTGGAAACTTTAGGCAATTTTTGGCAGAGATACAACCAAGGCAAAGCAAAATGATAGAAATATAAATCTCATAGAATAAAATTAATGAATAGGAAAAGTATTAATTTAACAAAGCACGTAAGCAAATTGCAGTAAGATGAATAATCCACAGCAAAAACTTTTACATAATACTTCTAAATGTTCAGATAAAAATCCTGACTCTTCTTTTTGTTTCTTTCAAGCCCTTCTACCAGAAGTCATTGTGGAATACAGCTGATTCTGGCTCAGGTTTTTGGGATAGATCACTGGAGGTTTTCTAAATTGGTCGGCAGTAGGTTTTGCCAGCATTCATCTCAAACTTCCCTAGCTTTCTGCAGGGTGCAGAGTAAGCTGGATCAGGTTTCATGTTTAAATTAATTTGGAATTGCTTTTTCCAAAAGTGATTGGAGTTTTAAGTTTTTCTGCTTCCCTTTGCTGGAGATGAAATGTTACTTTCTGCCGCTACACTTTTCAGAGTCAGTTTCCAGCATTTCAGCCTGCCTACATGACCAGATCCTTCTTGCCTTCTACCACAATTCCTTTGTGTTCCATTCTAATTTTTTCTTAACCAAATACAGTTCTATTCCTGTCAGATTTACCCAGCTCTGAGATCCCATCTGCTTGGCTATATATTCTTTAACAGATTCTGTTTGTTATATGCTGACCTAGTTCAAAGTTGCATTTGCTCGTTGACTGTTCTGTACTCCACCTTCTCCCATGTTTATTTCACCAGAAAATCGTATGGCTTTGCAGATAGGTTTTTCACCTAGGGCAGTTTTATAGATTAGAAACAGTACAAATTCAAGTATTGATCCCCAGGGACCCCATTTAATACTTTACCTAAATTGAAATAGCTCCACTTACAATCACTTTTTATTCCATACGTGTAACCACCAAGCTATTCATCCAATTTCATATTACTGCATCTCTTGAATCCTTCATGCTCTTTACTGTGGGCAGTCTTGTGACAATGTTCACTGCTTAAATACACCACATTATACCCCTGTGGTGTACACCTGAAGTACACTGTGTACAAGTCTAACATTACACACATCAGGCTACTGAATGATTTTCTTTTTCCTTATGCCTGCTTTGTTTACCAGAAAATGAAGTGATTCTGTTCTTGCAGTGGTAACTGTTGTTCTTACACACACGCACAAAAAAAATGCAGTGATGAAGATTGCCATTTTTTAGCTATTCTTTCTAACTTAAACTTTTGGTTGCTCCAGTTAGTACACCCAAAAGTGTAATTATAACAAAACGTCTCATCAACAGACCTTCAGCTCATCCAGAGCTGTATCTACTTACTGAAGGCGCTACCTTTCCCTATAAAAATTGAGTTTTACTGGGCATTGAGACAGAGCCCACAAAGACCAAGCAGATCTTGTACCATATAAAGGCCTCAAAACTCCACGATAATTCTTCTGCAAGCTCAGGTAGATACAAGCTAACCAAGTAATGAGAAGAAAAGCTTCAAATCTAGCAAAAATGTCCATTCTGACTGGAGGAGTGGAAGGGAATTAATTCAAAGTCAAGCAGAGTAGCAAGTCTGATGCACAAGCTTAGTGTAGTTCCTCTCATCAAACCAGGGTCCCACCGGCTCATACTCTTTTTGTTGGAGATGAGACTGCACAAGACAGCAGAAGCAGCTTCTCTTCCTATGTCATCTGTTTCTTGCTGAGAAAATAAAAGTTCTTTCTCCCACCATCTCTAATACTAGGCTTTTGGACAGGTTGAGGATTCCAATGGATTCTTTAAAGATTTTCAAGGAATTGGAGAAGCCCAGAGTCTGAAGGAAAAGAAACAATGAAATTGAAAGCAGCAATGCTGAGAAAAAATGAATATACTGGAGAGTGGAATGTAAGAGTTTCTGGAGATAGAACTGACATGGGAACTACATTGTTCCTCTATAATACAAGAACTGAATGCTCTCAGAATGGGCATCAGGACTGAGGACAGACAGATGTCAATTCTGTTGCAATGATCTGCAGGTTGGGAAAGGCACAGAGTTAATTATAATTTTGGAAGCCTCACAACATCAGGCAGATGAAAATAGATGATAACTGTGTCAGACCAATACTTTGGAACTAGAGAGGAATATTCATAATCAAAAAGCACACCAAAATAAGTCAATACATGTAAACATTTGAAGCACATGCACATAAATTCATATTCTTATATACGAGTGCACATACCTACACACATACCAGCTGATCTCATGGCTCTCTGGAGGTCTGCCTCAAGATTTTTAATTTTTGAGTTTCGGCTAACTTCTAACGGAGTTGTTAAATGAATATGGAGTTGCTTGTTACCCTGCTAAGTGACTGGCTAGAGACTTCAATGAAACTAGATAGGACCTTCACTTCCGCTTAAACACAAATCAGTTAGAAGCTTGCTCATATTATTTTAAATGTGGTATTAGATCATTATATAAATTTTTCTATCTTTATCTGATACACCATCTGATATGCATCTGATGCATACTACCCATCACTACTTCCAAATTCTTTCACAGCTGAGAGGACAACTGGACTTGATCCATTAGTTGAGCACACCCTGCCCATTTGATATATTTTCAAATAAACACCTTTGCATTTTTTCCATGCTACTGCCCACATTTGGAACAGTGCCCTTAAGCATCTGCAAAATTGCCTCATTATCCTCCTTTGAACTTTCTTTGCATTAAATCTTGGGCTGAGGTGAGGTGAGGAGATAAGAGCAGGTCCAATGCATGTCATCTTCTGCAGAGCTGCAGCAGAGACCTGAGGTTACAAGCAAAGAAAAATTCTGCTGCTGTTCAGCAAGTTAAAGGATTTTTTTTCCCAGCACCCATGAAATAATTCTAAGTTAAGTTTAGCTATAAAGCCATGACCCTGGAGAAAGGACTTGGCTCTGAGCCAACTGTTTTTCATATTCAGTTTCACTTTCCTGGTATAAAATATTGAAGAAAATGTAATTCTGCTTAAAATAATTCTATAAAAAAGTCATCACTTTCTTGTCTTTTTTATATGTATCAGAGTCAGACATTTCAAAATTATTTCATCCAGCACAAGGCTTCAGCCTCCCTTGTGCTGTAAGTGATCAGTACTTGTGAAAGTCTACAGAATTTATACTGAAAGGCAAGCTAATAAAAAAATTAAAATTTCTTAATGCATTAAAAACCCTCTTTCTCTGATCTGAGCATGTTTGTACTGTCACCAGCCATTGGAGAATGTGAATGTTTCTACATAAAACAGATTAGCGTTAATGAAGTCTCTGGTAAACCATGTGGAATTTCTGGCCCTTCTGTCTGTTGAGGCTGTGGAAAAACTCTGCTCTTGTTGAGATTTTAGGAAAATTATTATTATTATTTCAGGATTGTGAGTGCTTGGTGATGTGAGTGACATTCTAGTTTTGATGGAAAGACTTATTCAGATCGAGAGGTTTTTAAGCCTTTCAAAGACAGTCAGAGTTTCAGTTTGACTAATCTCTCCTGGAAGGTCATTCCGTAGTGAAGACCTTTTGTCTGAAGCCTTTAAGTGTGCTTCTGCATCATGTTTGTGAGGTATTGAAAAAGAAAGGAAGGGAAGGGAAGG
>WBNH01010034.1:0-24651 GCA_013401255.1 Urocolius indicus | reverse complement strand
GAAGAAGCAGGAAAAAGATGGAGGAAAAGCAACCTCCTCTTCCGGCTTCTTCTTAAAAAGTGATCGTGGAGGCGTCTAATTGGCTCAGCCCCAGAAGTGGGTCTGGCTCAGAGCTGGGGAGAGTTGCAAACAACTTCTTACAGGCGCCATCTTTACAGCCCCTTCCCCCTTACCAAAAAAGGCTGTCATGTCAAACCATGACATATGTGTTCTTTTGTGTCAGCTTTCTGACCTCAGTTTCCCTGTTAAGACCTGAGAGAACATAATAATTCTGTGCTAGTTAGAAATGAAAAGGGAGTGTGAAACAAAGGAGCAAAACATGGAGGCTTTTGGCTTCTTACTACTCCTCAAGCTCTATAACACTGATGCCTGGAGAGCCCATTAGGGCAATTTTATCAGAAATGTGAACATCAGATTTTTATTGAAGAGATTCCTGTCTGGGTAGATTTTTTTTTGACAGCAGATGTTATAACTAATTTAAGTGCACCTTCCTAAATTAGAATGCTGTAAGGACTCATTATTTTTTCATGCTAATGCACTTCAATGCATTTAAATAGGCTTTCTTGCCCTTCAAGATTAGTGGGGCTATGCAGGGCGGGGTAAATTCTTTTTAATAAAATTAATATTTAAGTTAAAGATTAAAAGACCTTAACAAAGGGAGGAGGAATGGAAATATAGGGGCAGAATATTTTTATTCTAAAAAGCTCATAGTAACGGGTATGTTTTGCTACCTTTAATTATTGAATGGCTAAACAGTTCAGTCAAAGGCTCAGTAAGCTGTAGATTTTTGGAGTATGACACTCCCAAAACTTTAGGAGGGTGTGCAATTTGGGGCCTATTCATGACATCTTTTCTTTATGGAAGCCATGCAATAATTGTTGACTTCTGAATTACCTTTTGCTGTTTAATTTAACTTTGGATATTACCTGGAAGATCCCATTATAGATAGTTTTAAAGACTTTATTTTGTGAAAGCATACAATTCTTCTCTTTCCTCTTCTGTCAATGTTTTTCAAGTTGGTATTCTGGCCATCAAGTGCTTCATCCTGTTCCTAGGTAGTTTGATCTGCCTAAACAATTACTTTATATTATTAACTGTCTTGTTTTGAGAAAGTATCTTGGACCTTCTTCTTAACATCTCATTATGGATGTACCAATTTTATGCTGAACTTCATATGCATAAAATTGAGACTGAGCCTCCACCTTTTCCAGTTCTTTATTCCATGAATAACATTATGTCATTATTTAGCATGTTCCAACTATTTCTAAGTCTTGCTGACTTCCCCGATATTCAAGTCCACTTGACCATTCAGATAAAAAATCTTGCCTCCCCATCTCTTGTTTTGCCTCTGTCATTGTTTCTAATGTAAATCATTCCAAACTTGCTGTCTTCTGCTCATCTGTAAAGGTGATGCCAAAATGTTATTTGAACAGAAGAGTTGCATTTCTGTCACATTATTGGCTTCCTTTCAAACTGCAAACTAACTTTTCTTGTCTTTGTTTGAAAGGCTTTCATAGCTTAGTCCTAAACTATCTGAAATTCAGTAAAATGGTCACACCGTATTTATCTCATGCTCACCTGTTACTTCTTCCTTTCAATATTACACCGTTTGTTTTTCCCCCCCTTGGTTCGCCTTCCTCTATGTTTCCAATTGGGGCTTTTAAAAAAAAAATAATTCGGTCATTCTATGCAGACTATATTAATTAGTGGACAATTAATGGGAAGAATCATATTTAAAAGATATGGTGAACATCTGTGTGTATGTTTATGTATGTTCTTTTAGATATTTTCCATGATAAAAGTAGACATTTTGTTTAGATTGACTTGTGACACCTATTCTGGCACTTGGATATGTTGTGGTGGCTCTCATATCTGTACTGAAGGCAGTATAAATATAGACCTTTTACATGCTATTTTTTGTTTTTTTTTTTTTTTTTTTATTGCCATCTTTTTATTTTCTAACATTTGGTGTTGTCTAATCTTTTCCCGTGTGCTGTTTTGTTTTTCATGCCTTTCACTGCTGAAAGCATATTCATTTGCTTGGAATTTTAATACAAATTTTGGTGGTATCTTAATGGTATTGATTGAGTGCTGACCTGAAATGTGTTTTTTAAATAGACTTGTCTATTGCATTCAGTAATATCTGATCTCTGTCTGTTCCAAAATGCCTGAAAACAATTTCTGAGTGTGTGAAGTAGAAACAATATTGTAGCTGTGATTTTTATTTTCCCTCCCTCCTGTTTACTTTGAATGCTCCTGTAGAGACTTGTGTCCTTTGTGAAAGTTGCTTTCTTAAATCTGTGGTCAGTGTGCTCAAAATGTCTGCTTTGATTGATTTATTTCATAAATAGTTAAATATTTAGAATATCCTTTTATCTTGCATATTTTTGTTGGCCTAGTTACTGGCTGGGAAAATCCAGTTATAGCAATTCAGCTAAATAATTATGAAGAATGATGATAATTATAGACATCTAGAAAGAAGATTCAGTGTTTGCAAAATATCTGAATATAGCCTTTAGCCTTCAGTGAGCAAAAAGATTTATATCTAGCTGGACTGGGTTGCTAATATAGTTGCCAATCTGAAACCTCTAATTTGAGAAGTTATAGTGAAATTAATTTGAGTATGATAGCATGTAAAACTTGCTTTTGTGGTTTCATTGAAACACTAATCCATATATATGGTACAGTTTCTTGTTTTATTGGAACTTTTAGAAGGAAAAAAAGGCAATTGGACTAGATCCATACCTTTTATTGTTGGGCAGAATTGCCTTTTCTGCTCTGTTTTTTTTTTTTTTCACAGAGAAATGAGAATATTGGTATTCAGAAGAGGCAAGAACAGATGCATTAAATTTTTTTTTGGTAATTAAGGCAAAGCAGATGGTTGTCTGCTACACTTATAATATTGCTTAAATTTTATTTTGATTCATTAATGGAAACCATAAAATCATATAATGACACAACAGGGACACACCAAAATGGAAAACAGACTATTAGCAGTATTTCTATTACCAAACTAATAAAAATTAACAAGTAAACAGAGAAAATGTAACTGTGATTTTATTTATACAGCTTTCCTTTAGCATAAATGTTATTGAATATACCAGGTAAGATTGCCTGTAGTGCTGAATGAATCAAGGAATTTGCTATTAAATTGCATTTGGATAACTCTTCTTAAAAGCTTATAGCAAAAAAAAAACTTCAAAGAAAAAAAAATAAAGTGATTTTCTATTTTTCTAAATGTATGAACTCTTTTTAATACAAGGCTTCATAGAATCGTAGAATGGTAGGAGCTGGAAGGGACTTATAGAGATCATCAAGTCCAACCCCCATGCGGAAGCAAATCCACCTAGATCAGGTTGCATAGGAACATATCCAGATGGGTCTTGAAGACCTCCAAGGAAGGAGACTCCACAACCCCTCTGGGCAGCCTGTGCCAGGGCTCCCTCACCTGAACAGTAAAATAGTTTTTTTCTTATGTTTAAATGGAACTTTTTGTGTTCCAGCTTCATCCCATTACCCCTTGTCCTGATGCTAGACACCATAGAAAAAACGTATGCCCAAAACTCTTGACACCCACCATTTAGATATTTGTAAATGTTAATAAGATCTCCCCTCAGTCTCCTCTTCTCTAGACTAAACAGCCCTAGTTCCCACAGCCTTTCCTCATAAGGAAGATATTCCAGTCCCCTGATGATCTTGGTGGCCCTGAGCTGGACTCTCTCCAGAAGTTCTCAGTTCCTTTTGAGCTGGGGAGCTCAGAACTGGACACAGGGCTCCAGATGAGGCCTCACCAGAGCAGAGTAGAGAGGGAGCAGAACCTCCCTCAAGGTTCCTGCAATAATATTAAGATTGTATTTAATATATGTATAATTCTTGATTTATATAAAAAAGTATGTGCTGTACTTTTTTCCCCTCCTGGGCCATCTGCGTCTAAATCCTTCTGTGCCTGCTTTTTTTTTTTTTAAAGTTCAGGCCTTTAAAGCATAAACCAACATGTTTCTCTGCACCTGGAATTTTAGCTTAATTGCTTTAAGACAATGTTCATGCTGTCTAAACTCAGACATTTCCTGAGGCAACCAGATTAGAAACCAGGTTGTTAAAGGTGCTTCCCCTAACCAGAGGAAAAGAGGCATTGTACAGGCAGTCTCATTTGTGCTTTTGGTGGGGATTTGCATTGGTTGTGTTTATCAACTCTTCATAAAGGCTTTAGGCTAAGTTTTATAGCTTTTGGAGTTTTGCAAATGTCAGTGTCTAAAAATGCTCTAAAATTTTGTTTGGATTTGATAAAATATCACTCCACCCTATGAAGGCACTCTATGGCTGCCTGTTCATTCTTTGGAGCCCTATCTATATAGTTCACTACAGAAAGTACTTTAATACTTTCAAAGTACCTTTCAGCCATGAGATTGTTTGGATCATCCTAGGTTTATGGAAGTGACTACCACAAGCTATGTAGTCTGTTTTACTGTCCTGGAACAACTTTTTCAAATAGTCTCTTTTGTTTATGCTTAAGCCAGAGGTGAGGATGGGAAAAACAGATGATTTGTCTGTGCTGTGCCAGCTCAGGAGAAGTCCTTCCTTAGCAGCCAATAGTAAACGTTTATATATTTTCCAATTTGATCTTTGAATAACACTGTATGTTGCTTTTGTATGGCAATAATAACCTTTATATACTTGGAAATCCACTGTGTTTTATTAAAAAAAAAAAAAAAAGTCAACAGTGTTGCTCCCTTCCTTACAACATTTTCATGACTTTTCTGTCTTCCTTTAATGCTTGTAATGTCTGGGCAGCTCTATTGAGGTCAGCTATGACATTAATTTATTTTTTATTGTTCCATTATTTTGTCTGTCCAAGCTGAATGTAGTGTTATTCCTTCCTCTTCTTTTTTTTTTTTTTTTTTTTGCTTTGAATTTCCAAAGTTGACAGTAGGTTATTGGGTGTCTTGACTTGAAATACATTACTGTGAACCTAACGTAATGGGCTGTCATGCATAAGACTTGTTTCTGTATCCTCTCTATTTCTGAAAGCAAGTTAGTATACTATTACTGAAACTGGACAGATTATGTTTAGTTTTTGGTATTGCATTTCTATTTATAGTAATTGCAGCAACAAGAGAAGAGCATTTTGGAATTGTGGGCACTGAAATACTGTGTGCTCTAATGACAGTTGTATTAGATGAGCTCACTGTGGAATCTGCTTTCTGGGTCATGCAAATAAACTCTTGAATCAGCAGAAGCCCTGTGGTGACCACATGTACATATTTCACTAAGGTAGCCTCATAACATGTTGTTGTGAGAGTTTGGAAAAAAATACAAGGATTGTCACAGAT
This sequence comes from Urocolius indicus, assembly GCA_013401255.1. Classification (NCBI taxonomy): domain Eukaryota; kingdom Metazoa; phylum Chordata; class Aves; order Coliiformes; family Coliidae; genus Urocolius; species Urocolius indicus. The sequence goes on along the minus strand of WBNH01010034.1, from coordinate 19,321 downwards.
TTATCCTAAAATAGAATCTGCCTGTGAGACCTCTTTGAACCTAGGCTTGGAAAGAAGCATGTACCTATGACCATGCTGGGATCTTGCAGTGCTGCAGGATGCTGTATTTAGACAGCCCTGTACAGCCCTTCTCTTCTCTACCCTATCCTTTTAACATGTGAGGTGAAATGGTGCCCAAAAACAGGTCTGGAAGGAGCAACCCTTGCTGAGAGGAGAGAGAATGGTAGTGGTTTCTGGTTTTACTTGTCTTTAGCAAAACTTTTCTGGAATTCTACATTTGCTGGCTTCTGTCTTCTGATTAAGGACTTCTGGATACAAATCTAGTGTTTGCTTGTTGTCACCACGTATTGGCAAGAAACAGGATTTATTGAGGCATTTTGTTTGTAATTGTTATGGTATAAACAAAGGAATAAATGTATCAAATAGTTTATTTTTTGCAAGTTAGGAAATGATGCCATGATACATGAACAGCTGTAGATTCTAATGAGGAGAGATGGATGCTGTGTGTAAAATCCATCTATATGTGATGTTTGTACAATGGCAGCATTAAAATGCAAAGAAGCTGCCAGTCAAAATGCTGACAACATGCAAAACTAACACAGTGAAGCAAGTGCTTCTGATATTTAGTGATGAAATAAATGTCAGCTTTTTCAGTTTAATACAACTCTACAAAGAGGAGAAAAAGGGATATTTTATGAATATCATCAATCATCTGGTTTGTACCATTTCATGTATTTCTCTTCTTTTGATAGAATCCCAGTCAGAAAACACACTGTTTCAGCTGCACATTATGTCATTATACTGTTATTAAATCAATTCTTTGAGGCCAAGAGTTCATACAGGGAAAAAAAAAATAAACATCAAAAGTTACTATTCTGGGTGTAGTTCCAGCCCTGTTTTGTTCAAAAGGACTGAAGAGCGGGACTGTTTCTATTTCCATCTGTACTACTGAAATCTTCAGCAAATCTCTTATTTTTATTATTCCTTAGCTTTCTGTTGCTAAAGAGTTTTCCTGCTTTATCAAGTATTGTAAATCATCTGCAATGTTTCCTGTTGTTTTTTTTCATTCTTTGTTTCCTAGCTCTTTTCTGTCCAATTATCTTTAGTATTTTGGTGTTTGCCATAGTAGCAGACAAAATAATTTTAATATCTTCATATGCCCATGTTCTATAGTCATGTTAATATCCTGCAGCATCCAACTATTCCTCTCTATCAGTATGCACTTCAACTGGTGTAACTTACCTGTGAGCATTAGAAATTCACTGCAGGATGAATGTATCTTTCATATAAAAAAAAAATCTTAGGTGCTTTGGAGGATGAGTAATATAACTACAGAACTGAATAATGTATTTACTGGGATAAATAATGCATAAAAGCAGAGAGAAATTAAGAGGTAAAGCTGGAAATTATAGCTTTAACAAGAGTAAGAATTGTTAAAGCAAAGTAACTTCAGGTGTCCACCTTTCTAGTTTGGTTTGATTTGATCATCCAGATTTGAGCCGTGAGAACTGCAACTGAAATGTTGCCCAAGCTTTTTATTGACATGTTAGAAATCTGACTAGGTTGTTTCCCNAGAAAAAAGTGATTCCCCAACCTCTTGGCATTCACCATGTAGATACTCGTAAATATTAATGAGACCCCCCTGCAGTCTCCTTCAAACTACACTGTCCCAGTTCCTGCAGCCTTTCCTCATAAGAAAAATTCTCCAGTCCACTGGTCATATTGGTATCTGGTGCTGAACTCTCTCTAGAAGTTTTCAGTATTAGGTGAACTAAAATACAGACAGAAAGCTAATCTCACTGTTGCTCCATCTTTGTGTTATTTGGTGTCTATCCACAAGTGGATGAGGGGAAAATAAAATAAATTCAACTTTGAAACCTATGGTGTTCAATCACAGTGGTTGAGAAAGCAGGTTGAGAATTCCTCAGGACCTCCAGAGTGAAGTTGGGAAGACTGCATTAATATGGAAGTAGAAACTAAAGGGAGACTAGTTACCTCTCATGATCCGAGAACACAGTGCTGGTTGTAGACTTGGAAAACACTGCCCATGTTTGTCAACTTTTCCATAGGATTCTGCGGGATTATGTCTTTAGTCAGAGTTACTCCTTGACTAATTCTGTGTTCTGCTCCAGTTTTCATTCAACCTGGATACAGAAGGGTTTACATGCAGGAATTTAGTAGATAGCTGTTGTAGATATGTTGTTCTCTACAAAGTTTCAGGGTTCACCTGGTCCTTTATTTTTACAATGCTTTTATTGCTACATTATATATCTCAGCAAGATACAATATAAAGAAAGGAAATAAAAGCTTTCCAACTAAAACTATTCGTTATGGCAAATGAGATGTAGTCCTTTAATGCTATGGGAGTTGTCCCACCTGGTAAACTTCAGACAGCGAAGACAAGCTGATCCCTTCCCTCTTTGCACCTCCTGTCTAAAGCTGAATTACTTTTCCTGGAAAAACAATAAAAATTATGTAAAAGATGAATGAGTGATACTGAAGTAACTAGAAATGTATAAACATAACTGTAGCAAGGTAAGAATGTGAAAGCAGTTTTTCTCAGAAGTTGTTAGTGTTTTTTTTTTAATGAAAAAAAAAATCTAAGGTCTCGCCCACAGCCCTTCATCAACTGTGGAAGACATCAAAAGCTGAGTGGAAGAAATTATTGTGAGTCTTTGAGGCAGAACTGTAATTTAAAATACTGAATTATGAGCCCTGTGGGTCTGAATATCAGATATTTAATACTATGACTGATAATGCAAGGTCTTCTTATTTATACTCCATAAAGCAGCAGGGATCTTGAGTATCTTTCCTTTCAAGCAACTGTTGCTAAAATACAAAAGGAAGCAAAATATGCCTTGCACTGAATTTGTCTGTTAAATTAAGGCATTACATATCAAGGAAAACCTCTTCTTTTCGAGCTGAAGATCAGGTTCTTTGGGTGTTTTTCTTCATTTGTTTTGTAATTACAATCAGCGAAGACAAATTTACTCAACCCTCCTTCATCATGTTTTCTGAATAGCCACAGAGGTCTGCTAAATGACTACTAAAACTCAGGTACTTGTATTGTATTAAAACACAGAAATACTCCTGAAACAAAGTGAAAGTTTATTTCATACTGGAACATACTTCTAATTGAAATATGACACCATATTCTCAAATCACATGGCAGAAAACTGCGCAGCTACTAATTTTCATGTGGAGGGAGGTGTAGGATCATTCACAGACTTTTTTTTTTTATTTGTTTTGTAGGAATGTTTTTCAGCTTTAAAAAGTTAAATCTCTTCTTAAATATGTAAAGCTTGCTGCACTATTTCATTCGAATAGACAACTTCAGTGCAAATATACAGCTCAGCTGAATGATTCATTATGACAATGCTAAATGATGCTATAATCCCAGTCACCTAGAATTAAAAAAAAAATATGTACAGAAATTACTCCTGACATCTTTAACAAGCAAATTTTTTTCCAGACTCACATGAAACTTTCTGAAGGTCTAGATGAGATTAACTCTTGTGCAACAGAGCTGCAGCTGAAGTTCCCAGTCCTGACTTCCCCAAAGCTCTGAGGAAAACATTGTAACGATGTCACCATGGGCACTTACTTGCCATAGGTTTCAGTGAGGGCTGTCGAATTTGGTTTCTTTATCCATTCTTCTATGATTCATACTGCAGAGGTGCAGCAACTGTGCAGAGCATGTATTTTTAATAAGTTCAAAACTTTAATTTGTATGTTTTTAATGACAAAAATCATGACAAAACAGGAATAATTTTTGTTAGTTTTTTAATCAACACGTGCTTGCATAATTTATTTACTTATCAAAGTTTCCTTAAATTGACTTGGCAATCCTTTTTCTGGGAAAACAAAGAGGCTGTTGCATGTTAGCCTTAAAAAATCCTGCAAAATTACCCTGTCTGCAAAATACTACCACAAAGAAGTGATTAATGATAGCAGTTCTCTGAAGACTTGGAGCTTTCCTGTGTATTTTTCGATTTGCTTAAGCTTAGTTATTAAATCTTTACAATGTTCTGGTGAACTAAACCTATGGTGTAGACAAATTGCCCTCATCTTAGGTATGATGGTCCAACAGCTTGGTGGCTTGTGAACTGGTGATTTGTTAAATTATTTCAAAGCTGATAAAGTGTAGGCACAGCATAAGCCCAGTTCTTCTGTGTTAACTGATGTCCTGCAACAGCATGTTATTGTGCACACTCACATTCAGAAGTCACTTCTCAAGGGGTGTTTATTCAGAAAGAACAGAGATAAGAAACAATCTAAATTCTTGACCTCAAAACTTGAGCTTTCCTACTGAAAATAGCTGAAGTTAAAAAGCAGCTGGTGTTCTGTGACAGGGTTTTCTCTTTTTTCACTCAAGTCTCGGCTGTGTTGGGCAGGGTTTCCTTTGTTGTTTACTGACTTCTTTCTTTCATTAAGAGCTTCAGAAGCTGATACGCGTTGTAAACTACCCAAGGTACATGGAGTGAAAATCAAGATCAAAGTTACTCTATGCCACATCGCTGTTAGTCCGGTTGAATACAAGGAAAGATCTTTGTTCTGTCAGATCATCTGCCAATTGGTTCACTGTTATGTTAGCTGTAAATTTTCCTTTTGTAAATCCTTGTATGAACATGAAGAACACACCATCCTGAAAAAAAATTAAAATCCACAAGCACTCTTCAGTGTATGTGAGGGAGGGTGTTCTGTGGGGCATGGTTTGGTTGGATGTGTTTTTTTTTTTTTTTTTAAACATACAGATAAGAAAATCAAAATGTCACAAGCAGCATTTCACTTGTAACAAAATAATATTAAGAAATGAGTGAGTTTTTTAATGAGTTTTTTACTTCAGTGATATATTATGTTCATTGCTCCAAAGACTGTGGTTTTCTAAGCTAGATACAATTGTTACAATAAGCTGCTAAGCTTGATTGCAACACAAAGAGGATGTAATGATGTCCTTCAGGCTTTAAAAGAAGGTCAATGTGTTTTAAGTGATCTACAGCTTATGGCAGTCCAATAAAAATAGTTGTGTTGAAAAGTAATATATAAATGCTGCAAATCAGCATTTTTTGTCAGTTATAACGAGAAATGGCAACTCACGGCTTTTTATTTTGTCACTTACTATTCTTCCCACTGTTCATTCTTTCACTTGCAGAGTATTTTGCTAACATTGCAAAAAAACATGTATTCAATAGAAAAAATATATTTGTTTAGTAAAGAAGGTGAAGGCACTGTTACTTCCTGAAGTCTTGTCTTCTTTGCCATGATCCCATGAGATGGGCAACTCCCAATTGCTGTATGGTCAAGGCATCTTTTGAGTCATTCTTGAAACAATGTCTCTTCTGTATAGCTCATGCTTTGGAGCAGCAGTGTCTGCAGCACAAGTCTGCTGTTCTTTCTAAGTGGCTTTTTTTATGTTCTAGCATTTCTGGTTCCTGAAGATGATATTTCATTCCCAGTGTATTTCCCATTTTCATCCTCAGTTCTCCGCAAAACCTTGTGAGTGTAGAGTTCTCTTGCACGAAAAGATGGCAACTCCTCTAATAACATTATTCCACGACTACACAAAAAGATGCAGAGAAAGGAAGGATAGAAGAGTAGAAGAGATGAGTTTGATGAAGAGGAGAATCGATGATTATGTTGAGGATTTACAAGTGCTTCCTAAGTGGTTTCTGTTGGCTTCTTTTTGTCCATTTACCTTCCTTGCTTATTTTTAGCTTCTGTTTTGAAAATGGAAGCCTTTTTCTCCTTCAACTGAAATTTCAGCAATTCCAAAACTGTTTCTGAAACAGCATGTGAAGGCAAAGTGATGTACATTGTATGTTAAAAAACAGTTTTAACCTGTGTTGTGGTGCCTTTAGTTAACTTTTCTGCTGATTTACCCACCAGAGAATAGGCAAAACAAAGTGCTCTGATTTAATATAGAGAACCAGGAGCTATCCTTTTTCCTCCTTGCTATACATATATTGCAATCAGCTTGTCTAAAACTTGTTTCAAATCTTTTTCTCAGATATTACAGACTCTTTCCATGTTGTGCCATCCTTGATTTATCATATTGGCAGTGAGAGACATTAAACTGAAGTGCTGCTGCTGTTCTTCCTTTCCCCATTCTTTGGTATCTGAGTATTTTTGCATGCTGGGAGTACTGATTAAACTCTGCCATTTTACTAGTAAATATGACTCATTTTCCTCTCTCTTGTGCCCTTTTACCATGGGCTTCTGTGATGGTGGTGAAATGCTGCTACATTGAAATGAGGCACAAATAGTACTTTTTTAAAGATATAAATCTTTTGTGGTTTTGATTGATATGGAATGCATTTGGTGACATGTAATTGAGTTTATTTCTATGAAAAACAGTCAGCAAAGTTGATGGGAATTAAGATAGGTGAGGTGGCAATAACTGATTCCTGGGGAATATCATCTCTCTGCAGACACTTGCCCTGTCACATCATCCTAGTTTATGGGACGACTAGCCTCACTCTTAGTCCCCTCCCTGGGACTCGAGGTTTTGTTAGAGGTGACTGAAGATGGAAAGCATGGGTATGATCTGCCTTTGGGCCTGAACTGGTGCAGATAGCAGTCTCCCAGGCTGGGGACATAGTGCGGGGGAGAGGTGCTGAGCAGTGGTAAGCTGTACTGCCTCAGATAACATAGCATGAAGTATAGGCCTCCACTGATACCTCTTGTTGTCTAGAATTGCTTACATCTGAAATTGTGATGTTATTTAAGATCTCTATTTTCTGCATTGGTTAATTGGAACTATTTGAGGATAGTTTGAAAAAGATAAAATGAACATAGACATTACTGTAACACAGTAAGGATGGTGAGAAGTCTGTCAAGAATCTATTTCTCCTGTTGGTTTCACTTAGTATGTTTCAATTTTTTCCTAGCAGAGAAACTGGCTTAAAAGGACCAACAGTATAGCACTAGTTTTTAAAAAAAGGAAAGCCCATGTTCAAGGTCCTGATTGGGCATATCTGTTTTTGATACACAATGCAATAGCTAGCAGAGACCACTGAGACAAACAGATGTGTGAGAGTGAAAAGTCTGTCTCCATTAAAAAACCCCGAACAATAAACCATTAAAAAATCCCACCTCTGAAGCCCTGTACTTAATTCTATTGCAGTAAGAACTCTTGCTTGATATCTTAGTTTTCTTGGGATACGAAAGAGAAAGTTACTTGTTTGCTACTCAGAAGGACCACAGGTTTTAGTCAGCCAAACTTGCACATAAAATGAAATCTTCCTCAATTCTTGCACATAATTTACTGAAGTTATCTTTTTGTTCACGGGCATCTCTCAGGCAATACAGGGTGTCCTCTTGCACATCTTCCAGATGATCACCTCTCAAAAAAGCTGTTCAGGTTGGAGGGACTTTGAAGCGAAGCTCTCTGTAATCTTGAATTATTACTGTAATCACCTTGGTTCTGGACCTCTGTAGTTTCCCCACCTTTCATCTATCACTCCTCTTCAATCTCAATTCTCATCATTAGGAGTTAGAACAGGGCTGAGAATGTTTTCCTGAGCTCAGAAAAACAAATGGTGCTTTTCCGGGGTAAGGTTTCCTAGATTTGTATTCTCTCATCTCACCTTTACTTGCTGAGATAGAGAAAGTATAGGTAATATTTCCTTGAACAAGAAAATGCTATTCATTTTTACTTCATTTAGCTTTCTCTAGAGAACCTCTTCATTTTGATGCGCTAAAAAGTTTTCAGAAGAGACAGAGGTTTTTTTGGGTTTTTTTGTTTTTTTAATGTATAACAAATACAGGTGAAATTGCTGTTCTGTGTTCACATTTAAAAAAAACCCTCTGAATCAGAGACATTGCAGGTAGCATAAATTTCTGAGGGTGTGTAAACAACTGTTCTGCATTGGGGATGAAAGGAAACTGTAACCAATACCCTTAAAACAAATTTGTGACCAGAAAACATGAAAGTTCCACATTACAAGATTAGAAATAAAGTGAAAGAAGAGAAGCCTTTGAAAATCAAAGCAGCATGTGTCTTCACGACATAACATAAAAGAGCTTGTTCAATTTTCTTTGGGTTTTAAACACTGAGGAGAAACATCACAAAGAGGTTTACTCCTGTATCAGATGCCTGCTGTTTGGAGGCGCAGACACTCAAGGCAGTAGTGTTTTTGAAGAGGCAATGTGGAACCTGAGGAGTTGCTCTGCAAGTAAAGGACAGGTTTCCCTGATCCTCAAGTCCAAGTGACATTTGAAGGAGAACTAGGGAAGGGTAACACCTTGATTAGTTCTTGAGCAAGCGTTCCCATTGAAGTGATGCCATATATGTGCTGTGAAGAACTGGCAAGGTGGCTTGAAGAGTTTGTTCTTTATATCTGGAGACAAAGGTATTTTGTTTGCATTGTTTGGGCAGTAGTGCTGGAAGCACTCCTCAGTCTCATTCTACTTACCTAAGATTGTGGTTTTTATACGTCAGTTTTCTTGAAGAAAATTATGATAATTTCAAAGAGATCTACAGGAACCTGGGGGCAACTAAAGAGTTGTGGTTTACCTGAAAGCAAAGGTAATTTTTGCATCATCTACACTGCAGTTTGCTTATGGGCATGAGCCTTGCTCTTTAAATGTCAGCCACGTATCTGCAGTGAGCTAATTGTGTAGTGGATCACAGAATCACACATAATCACAGAATCTTAAGGTTTACATTTATTAAAGCATATTGTGTAGCGCAAAGAATACCTAATCCTTGGATTCCTAGTAGGAATTTACACAAGAACTGCTCAATATTCTTACTAAAAATGATTTCTCGTGATCTAAAACCTGAGAAAGATGCAAGTGAAAGGTACTACCTAGACTTCCTACCTGTAAGCAATATAACATGGTTAAACTTGGGCTGTGTTTGTTCAGGCCTTGGTAGCTTATTAAACTATGGTTGAATTTTTGTATATGGCTACAGACAAAGCTAGCAAACTCAGAGGAGAATCTGAGAACTCAGGTTTGTACAGTAAGTAGTAACAATTAAAATTAATTTCCAGAAATTTGCCTGCTATGTGTGACACCCTTATTAATTAATTCAAAAAGTATTTTTATCTGCTGTGTTGCTAGGAAAAGGAAGTTAATTTTTCAACAATTGATATGCATGGGGGAGGCTGGCAATAAGGACTATGAGAAATTTGGGAAAAGACTCTGCATTTTAACTAAATCCATCCTTTGAATTTTTAAAAAGTAGCTTGAAAACAAAAAAAAAAATCATTCTTTCATAAAACATTATTCATTCTGAAGCCTTGGGACTGTTTTAGCTAATCAGGGATTTTTGGCTTGAAGTATTACAGAAACCCTTGGTATTAGACTAAAAGGCATGTGTCAATGAATATACAGAAAATTAAACAGCAAACTTAGTTTTTGTCTTCAGAAAATATTAACCTTGTTCACCCATGAATAAAGTGAAAGAGGAACTGTCAGAATATTTCTGTAGGAATAAAATGCTGAAAATTAGAGTGAATATTACATGACAACTAATTGTCTGAAACAGTGTACAGTGACAGATGGCTCGTTATGATGCTTAGAGACTTTTTTTTTGTCATCTTCTGTTGTCAGTAAAAATCCTTGTCAGAAGTCAAAACTGAAATGCTTGTCTGCTGATCAGAGTTTTATCGGGAAATTCATTTAGCATGAAAGTCTCTACTCTTTAGAAGGTGAGCATGCAGCCAAAGACTCAGCTGTCTCACAAGTGGAATTTAATTTGAGTTCTGGCTTCTGGCAGAGGTGATGTTCGCTCTTTATGATGAGTGAAGCTGCATATAAGCACTGAGCTTGGCTTTATATTAAAAGAAAAGCAGAGGCGTGATGGAAAACCATACTTTCAGTCTGCTGCTAAAAGATGTTTTCAAAAGTAACTGAGTGACCAAAGAGTATGAAAGAATTGAGGAACTTGTTGAAATAAGGAATTTAAATATCTAAAATGTTTCTTCTTTCACATGGTGTCAAAATTAAGATAATTTCAAAGCAGGGAGAAAAAGAAGGGATATACTGTCTTCAAGTGAGTATATACATGGGGTCAAATTGTTACTTGCCTGCCTGTGACTGTACTGTTGGTAAAAAGGGCTGCCTCTGCAAAGGTTACCCTAATTTCCAGGCTCATAGCCTGTCAGGGACACGGTCACTTTCATGCTACTGCCTTCTCTGGTAATGGAACAGTCAAATGCCACCCACCCCAAAATTACCATACTCAGGACATGCCTTCTAAATTGCTGTGACAAACTCTGGATTATATTTGTCTGTACTCAATGAACCTATGAATCATTGTGAGGCAGTAGAACAGCCCCCATATCTGTCCATTACACCTGAAGGTGTACCCTTCTTTTCCCCATAGCACTTTTCTCTCAACCCTCTACCTCAGACCTAGTGGTTTCCTCTTACTTTGCGACTGTTAGGATGTTTTTCTGGTTAATGAAATTCAGTATTACCTACTGGAGGGACTCTGTTGTCATTCAGACTTGCCAAAATATTATCCCTATGTTTTGGCTTATAGCTATGGTGTTGGAAATGAAAAGAATGACACTGTAGGTATCACAGGGAAAATAAAATGCTAGTGGTATGCAGTGATTGTTAGCAAGCACAATTGGCTATTTTAGTGCAGTTTAGTATGTGGCTGCAGACACTGCAATAATTAGAGTCACCAGGAGATAGAGATTTCAAAGAAAAAGCCTGTAACTTCTTAGGAGACTTGAAGCATTTAAGTAATATTCTTTCAAGAGGTGTCCTTAATTTTACTTTTTGTCTGAATATAATATAGTTTCAAAGAGTGAATTTTCTGTGCACTTCAGGATTCCTTCAGTTGAGGAACTTCTGTCCAGCTTCTAAAATTACTCACCAGTCAGTTTTGTAAAGCAGTTCTCTTAATGATCTAACACATTCCTAAATACTCCTATATCAGCTAATAAACTCTCCACTGCAATTCATGGTGTACACAGATTTATATACCTAGAAACTGACATTTAAAATAGGGTTTTTGTTAATGTCGTTAAAATCACAAAAGTAAGTAACAGCAGGTAAGCTCAGAAAAGACAGGAAAAAGATCCTGAACTCTTATGGTCCTCCTTAATGCAAGGAAATATCACTGAGCTTATTTTAACAAGTATGTAGGGATTTTTTAAAATCTGCTATATATACTGTTAATGGGAATTTTACTTGCAGCTTCCCGCACTCTGCAATTAAGAATGACTCTCCCTTTTAATTGTGTTATAACATGATTTTCTTCTCATTTCATTACTTATTGTAGATCTCCAAAATGACTAGTTTGCAAACTTTATCATGGTCTGGTAATAAAACTTAATAAAATCAGGAAACATGTAAAAGACTCAGCTAATGTATCCTAATGCTGCAAATGTTAGACCATCAGTTACTTTACCCTTGAACAATGAAGTTTAACTCTTCTCTATGGAAGCAGAGTTTTTGCAAGAAGGATTTTGTGATGAAGATGCTCTTCACCTGGGCTCACAGTAGCTCTTCTGTTACGTGTGTAGATTTTCTGCAAAATGGTAATATGTTTTCTAAATTTATGTGGATATGCCATAACCCCATCATAATTCTAACTGGAAATAAGAGTCTTTTCCTTTTGGCTTCTCTTAGTCCTTAGCTTGAGACAGTGTATTAATGTAGACCAGTGATGGTACCTGTTATTACAGTCATTAGTATTATTATCTTAAATCCTGATACTACTCAACAGCTGCCTAGTTATGGCCTAGGAGTCATTAAGTTAGGTCCTTGGTAAAGGCCAGTCTTGCCCTTCCCACAGCTGGCTAGGCAATGTTGCACCACTGGATTACCATGCTGCTTGGGAGAACAGCGACTTCAGAGCTGCGAATGTGATGTGTGACTATAACACAACAGAATAAATTTAGAAGGAATTGTGAAGAATGGCCAGTGCAGAGTTAGTGAATCTGTGGTTGTCTTGTACAAAATGATAAAAAGAGGCACATGCAAAGACACAATCTTCCATTGGATAAATAAAATCACTGTGGCCTAGATAAACCAGAAAAGAGAAGGAAATGTATATGATGTTAGAATAAATAATGCATGCCAACTGGAAACAAGAGGTAGTTTATCCTTACGAGTGATTCAAACACTACAGGAATCCAAACAATGCAAATTGAATAAAAGGTACACAATGTTAGACTCAGTAAAGGCTTGAGAAAAACATCAGTTAAAACTATTTGGAAGGTTTGAGAAAAACATGTTAAAACTGTTTGCACTGGTTTGAGAAAAACATCAGTTAAAATGGTTTGCACTGGAATTGAAAGAGACCTATAATGCTTAACCACAAAAATGAAGAGGAAATTTAGGGAGTTGGTTTAAAAAAACCCAGAAAAATAGAACAAAACCCAAGAGAAAAAAACTCAATGATTCAGTGCAATAGAATTCAGTGCAAGCTTCACTGAGACTTCTCTGTAGCCCAAGGTTTGAGAATGGATAGTTATGAATCTTTGTTTTAATCTGAGGAGGGAAGGTTAAAAAGGCAAAAAATGAGATCAGTCCTGTTCCAGTCTACATCAATTCAAACTGTTTTTCAGCCTTCTGCTGATGTGAATGGGGATCCTGGTCATCTTGAATCCTGGTAACTACAAGTTTCCATGGCCAGATTTATGAAACAGGGCCACAGAGGAATACAGTAGTGTATTCAAAATGCTGAAACAAAAAAAAAAAAGTGATTCTAGCCTCATTTCTTAAGGAAGTGGCTTTTTAGTGACAGTACTCTGTGAGCTGTTTCATGTTTGGCTCTCAGTTCCTTTCCGCCAACTCTGAATGGCTTTTGAATCTATTGATTAACTGCAGCAGTAGGTTGATGATGTCTGATGTCTCAAAAAATGCTTACCTTCTGGAGAAAGCCTGAATATCAGCAAACTGATATCAGCAACCTAGAGGGATATATGTGGGTTCTAGCCAGCTATCCAGTCAGGATTTTTATGACTCCATGCTGTCCTTTGCTCAGCCAGACTTTGGGCTTCATTAACTTCAGTCCTGAGGGATCTTCTTGCAAAATATAGTGACACAGGTCAGAGATACTGAGAGTGGCCTTTTGGTCGTTTATCCATGCACATTAGCTGAAGGGTAGCATAACTGAAAAAAAAAAAACGTGAGCTTTTATCAGGTAGGAGTGATGTATGCTTACACAGAGGGAAAATTTGAACATGCTATTTAATTCTGAAATGAGAGGTATACCCTAAAGCCATAGAAGAAAGTAGAGACTCAAGAAAATTATAGGGAAAGGAGATAATTTGAAGAGCAGTGTCTTGGGAAGCTTTAAGAATCGTTGTATAAGAAGAGTAAATTGTCCTGAATGTTGATTAATAGGCTTGAAATGAAAAAGTTCACATTCTGTGCCTCTCAGACTTATTGATCACATCTGAGGGAACAGGTACCATTGATACTAGATTTTGTAAAGTGCTTCCAAATGGCAAGGTCATTTAGAGAGCAAACGGAAAACCATCTACTGTGAAGCACTGAGGAAAACACCAGAGGCAGATACAGTCAGAAGTAATAGATTGAATTTACTAAAAACTAGAGTAATAATAAAGTTGATTTGTGTCTTGGCGAACATTAATGAGGGATGTCCAAAATGACTAACACTCACATGAGGGTAAATGCATATACATGACTGGATAATGCAAATAGGGAGAGAAAAATAGATGAAATAACATTACAGACAATGCATCTGAGAGAGATTTATCAAAAATAGAACATGCTGACTAGATATCACCTAGCTCAAGTGCCAGAAATACAAAGTAATGTTTTATGCTATTTGTTTACACTGTTCTAGTGTTTGAGAAGTCCTACTGGGAGTATAATCACTTTTATAGTTACCTACGGTCACTGCAGCGCTGGTGTCTAATTCATTATTTTCTGAAGTGCTTTGGAATACCTTGGGTATTAAAGACATAAACACAAATTCTGCTCTTTGGCTCCTTCTCTATTCTGTCATTCATGGCAGCTACAGCATTGAGACTCAAAGGACAGGAACCCATTAAATGTGTTAAAAGACATGAAGCTGAAGCAGAAGAATTTAGTCACCTAATAATTTTTATAAATTCTAGAGCAAACAGTTATTTGAATTCCAGTAGCCATCCAGTTTAAAATTAATATTGTTCCTTTCAGTGCTTGCAAAATATTCAGTGTCATGCATAAATCAAGTTTTGAGTTATTTACGCTTCTGGTTCTGTTTTCCTTGACTTTCAAATAATGTTGTTTTATGTCTAGTTTAAGAAATGATGATGTGATGCTCATGTTGTTAGTCACTACTTAGTTGCTTATTTGTCTGTGCTTTTAAAAATGTATTTGCTTTTGTGTGTGTGTGTAGTGAATGAAATGATTGTTCCAAAGTTGATTCATCCTTGGCATTTGTTCATTTAAAAATGATACTCAGCAGTCTATTTTACATGACTATGAAAGTGGTGAAGATTTTAGATTTTCTTTTATCCTGAAAAGCCTTTCCTGTTCACCAAAGAGCCAAAAACCTGAATGTAGTAAGTAGATCAAAATGTCCTAGTCAGATTATGAGTGATATCAAAAGCAATGGATGGTGTGTGCAAATACAAGAAAATTGCTAGAATATTTTGTCTTACTTAAGGAAGAGATAGGTATCCTTCTGAACAGTGTATTACCCCCTGGTGACACAACACAGTAAATACAAGAGGTGTTACCCACATCAACTAAGAGGTTCCACATTGCCTGTCAAGTTACAGGACTCAGGCTTTGGATTATATGACCTTTGTGGCAAATGAAGTCAGAAAAGTCAACTGTCTGTTGACAAAATAGTAGTGCTGGTCTCCATGAGCATGGAGAGATGTTCATTGTTAGGGGTCCTTTATGGGAAGATTCAGATGGTATGTTTTAGCAATTAATGTAAAGACTGGGAAAGATATGAAACAAAGACTATTTTTTGTTAGTGTTAATACAGAGTGAATTTATGGTGTTTAAGAAGCATATGAAATCCCGAGGATAGAAAAAAGGCCATAAAAAATGTAATTAAACTTACCTGAACATTTGGAATTTAAGAATTTTTGACTTCTGTCAGTGTTGTCAAGAAAGCAGAGTGATGCTGCTCTATTTGGAGACTATTAGAAGATCAGAAAATGTGTCAATTCTTGTAGCTAGGTTAAAAAGCCTAAGAAGAAAAGAGACTAGATAACTTTTGACATCCGGGATTAGATTATCCGCTTCGTGTGTGTCATCATGACTTAGGGCCATTGCTGAATATTGCTGATGTGGTTGTGACAGATTTCAGTGTTAAGCTCTGGCTAAACCATTTTAGGGTAACATTTTTACCTCAACAGGCTGTGTAGAACCATCAACTTGATTTCAGACTAGGAAATTAGTCAGCTGAGTGATCCAGGAATGGCTGGATTCTTTCTGAAGATTGGACAAAGCCAATGGCAATGTTTTGGTAACCGGAGAGATTTCTGTGCTTCCAGAGGAGTCTCCTGCAGCATGGAGGAGGTAGTTGTGGCACAGATGCCTGTACAGAGAAATTTGCCTAATAGCATGAGGTCAGCAGAGACCTACTCTCTGAAGGTAACTTGAATAAATGACTAAACAGCTTTGAGCTAATAAACTTGCTTGGGGTTTTGTTTGCAGTCATAGTTCATGGCTCCAGGACAGAAATCATCAGGAGGGCTGTGCCAGGAAGCCTATCCAGTGAGATGTGATTGGAAAATTAATGTTTTGTATACTTTTTTAATTAAATGCTAAACCATAGCACTGGGCCAGCAGCTTTGAATGCAGTTTTGTAAATTAGTCAGTCTGGCAATGCATGTTTCTGGAAGTATGTTCCATTTGTAAGCAGCTGATGAATGCAGCCTGACAAAAGTAACAATACTTGTCATTCCTTTCCTTAGAAGGCTTCTGAATTGATGTAACAGCTTTACCTTTTGGAAGTGAAGTACTAATGAACCTGGGGCATTAGCCATCTTTTATGCTGGTTCACATATTTTGAAATAGATATATTTACATTCAAATTTGAAATTCAGTAATCTAACATAGCAAATCTATTTTAACTTCTAAAACATTATCTTTTAAATTGAAGCATAGCAGGGGATTTTGCAGCCAGTTCTGCTTGGAATGGATAAAACAGTAATCAAATTTTAAACATCTGTTTGTTCTTTATTCTGTGGTATACATAATTGATAAATTAACATTTTAATAGGACTGATGTCCTGTATCTTGTTCAACCACTCCATATACAGGTGGATTGTTTTCTTTTTGTTGTGAGAAACCTGGAGAGTGTGTACTTTTCTACTAGAAAATTCCACAGTAACTATTCAGAGCTTCACACAACAAGAAATATCTAGACTTTTGTGGTATTTGAGTATTAATTGTATGCCAGTGTTTGGGTTAGTTTATGAGCATATAATTCCTGTTACTAGCAGTATCCTCTGTCTTCAAATTTTCATGGTGTAGTGTCCTGAATGCCTTAGAAAAGTATTTTTTTTGTGTGTATATAAATCAAGGATTCAATCCTTGTTTCCAGTGTGCAGCTTGATTTATACAGATTAACTAAGCCTTGACATCAATTTCATTTTGTAAACCAATGAATGCATGAGGTGCTATTAGCATAAGTTTAGCTAATGAGACGTGTGTGAGCCAGTTTTCTGAAGGCATGCCATTTGCACACTAGAGTCAAGAAGGAAGCTGATGTCTAATCATTAACTGGGAAGAAGGGTTGGTGTATCTCTGAATTTAATACCAATTCCAGTGTACCAGAGCAGCTGTCCTGGCTTGGCCTAGGCAGCACGTTGCAAAAAGCATGGAAAGCCCTGCTCAGAGATGTCAGCCTGGCAAATACTTTCCTGTGTAGGTGGGGATTTTTGCTGGTACTTCTCTGACAGAACAAGATCTAGGAGAAAAACAAAGCACACTGCATCAGAAAAGTAAAACAGGGATGCTGAGAAACCTCTGAGAATTCTGGGAGGTACCCACAAAAACTCAAAAAACTTTTTACTAAAAGTAATTTTGAGGTTGCAGAGAAGCAAACCCCAAGCATAAAGGGAAATGAGGGCAATTCAAAACACAACTACTAAGAATACTAAGGAGCACAAGGAGAACTACTGTGATTTGAAGTTCATTTTTAAAAAACAAATAGTACTTTGCCTACAGTGCATTTTGAAACGTGTACTTAATACTATTTAATTGCATATAACGATTCTCCTTGTTAATTACGTTAGACACTTGAGACAAAAAATTGCATTCACTAAAAAGGTGGCTTAAATATCTAACAGTACCCTTTTAACCAATGACTACAACACTGCTGTGCATTGTAGCTGTAGAACTGTGTAATTCCTTGGCTTTTCAAATGGAGATGAAGGGTAAGAGGTAATAGCTGGAAAAAGTGAAACAGCTGCAAGAATGCAAGAGCTTTTACTTTACCAGCTGCATGATGGGATCTGTGATTTTTAAAACAGTAAAATTGATCTTGATGAGGGAACAGAGGGCACTGTCAGCAAGTTTGTTGATGATACTAAACTGGGGGGAGTAGCTAACACACCAGAAGGCTGTGCTGCCATTCAACGAGACCTGGACAAGCTGGAGAGTTGGGCAGGGAGAAATCTAATGAAATTCAACAAGAGCAAGGGCAAGTGTAGAGTCTTGCATCTGGGAAAGAATCACCCCATGTACCAGTACAGATTGGGGAATGAACTCTTAGAGAGTAGTGTAGGGGAAAGGGACCTGGGGGTGCTGGTGGACAGCAGGATGACCATGGCCCAGCAATGTGTCCTCATGGCCAAGTAGGCCAATGGCATCCTGGGTGTATTAGAAGGGGTGTGGGCAGTAGGTTGAGAGAGGTTCTCCTCCCCCTCTACTCTGCTCTCATGGGACTGCATCTGGAATGTTGTGTCCAATTCTGGGTTCCCCAGTTCAAGAAGGACAGGGATCTGCTGGAGAGAGTTCAGTGCAGGGCCACCAAGATGATGGAGTGGAGCTTCTCCCTTATGATGAAAGACTGAGTGAGCTGGGACTCTTTAGCTTGGAGGAGACTGAGGGGTGACCTCATTAATGTTTACAATTATGTCAAGAGTGGATGTCAGGAGGACGGAGCCATCATAAGATGTTCCAAAGAAACACAAGTATGAATTTCTTCACTGTGAGGGTGTTCAGAGCACTGGAACGGGCTGCCCAGATGGGTTGTTGAGTGTCCTTCTCTGGAGACATTAAAAACTCACCTGGATGAGTTCCTGTGTGACCTACTATATATGGTTCTGCTCTGGCAGGGCCGTTGTACTATATCATCTCTCAAGTGATCCCTCCAACCCTTAGGATTCTGTGATTCTATTAAATCAGTTTGTAATCTAACTCAGTTAACAGTCTGACGTGACATACCAAAAATTTAAAAGACAGTGGTAGAATTTGAATTCATATGTTTACAGCTGGCAATAAGAAAAGCCCCAGCAGTTTAATTTTCCCAATGTATTTATACATTGTGTTAATTAGTCAAGTGAAATAATGCCTACAGTTTTAAAGTAAATGTCAGTGAATATTTAAGTATGGTGTTCTAAAACATTCACAAAAAGTGTTGCTTTGGAATGACTGGTAGCAAGAGACACAGAATCAACTTTTTGGTAATTTTGTCAGAAGAAAATGGAGATTCTGCCTCTTCTAGAATGAGTGCATTCCAGGAGCAAGCAGCCAAGAGGAATCAGTTAAAACTTTTTCCACTATTTCTTCCAAGGGATGCTATAATCCACTACAATATCAGTGTACTGCAGTGTATTCTATAACAGCAGCATCTAGGCTGGCTTGGGCCATAGCTGTGGGAAGCCTTTGGGGAATCAGGGAGTCCTCTCATACTCATGGCCTTGCTATCAGAAGACAGACCAATGCCTCAAAGTGGTGTCAAGCTAACAAGCAGTTTCTTGTACTTTGATGACTTTACAAATATAATGAGTAGATGACTTTGTCCCAGCAATGGCTTGGGGTCATACCTTCTGGTATGATAGTGGTTTTTTTTTTGTGTAAGTGACCATAAGATATGCTGGCTGTCTTCTTAGTCCAAGCATTTCTAGGTTTTAGCAGGTTCATTGCTATATCACAGCGTAGGAATAAATTATGAAAGACAAGGATGTCTTTGTGTATTATAAGCAAATTTTTTCTCCTCGAGTCTGTTTTGCATGTGACGCTAATTGCTGAGCCATTTCAGCATCCTTATCTCAACTTGCAAACCACTCATTATATTTCTCTCTCTTTTTCCTGTCCAGTATAGGAGAGGGAGTAATATTATGACTTGATGGATGCCTGGCTAAACCACCACACAAGGAAAATATATTTTAGTATCTTTATTTAAAGGATTATTTATTTATTTATTTACAGC
>WBNH01010029.1:61902-187608 GCA_013401255.1 Urocolius indicus | reverse complement strand
AGCTGTTTCTTCATCCCTATCACTTTTTTTCTGCCTGCTTCAGCCCCTATGTTTCTTTTTTTTTTTTTTGCTATCTGCTGGAAATCATGTGCAAGAGCAGGAAAATAATTGATTTCTTTCTCTTCTGTAGGAGCAATATGGGTTTGATTAGTTCCTTTTAGATCTTCCCAAAAGCATGGAAGACATTGAAGAGGGTCTAAGGTTCAGTATTACCATTCAATAGCTGCAGAAGCAGGCTTTATGTGGTAAATGAAATCTTGAGTTTTCCTTTCATGTAAAACTTCTAAAGCAACTCAGGCAGGACATGTAAATTATAGTTTAACAAAAACTCTTTTTTTTATTTTTCTTCACCTATTTGGGGGATTTCCATGCAAAGGAGTGAAGCTAATCATAATGGTTTTCTTCCACTTTTCAGCCCAATCTTGGAAGTGCACTAATTTCCGTTGTGGTGAGACACGGATACCTGGAAGTTACTGTTCTTGTTCTGATGACTGCTTGCAGACAAAAGACTGCTGTGTAAACTACAACAGTGTTTGCAAAGGTAAATCAAAAGTAAAAAAAAATTATACATAAATCATAGATTCATAGAATGATAGGGTTGGAAGGGACCTCTAGAGGTCATCAAGTCCAACCCCCCTGCAGAAGCAGTTTCACCTCGATCAGGTGGCATAGAAACATGTCCAGGCGGGTCTTGAAGACCTCCAAGGAAGGAGACTTCACAACCCCTTTGTATACATAAAATTGTATACATACAATAAATAGTCCTGTGAAAGAAATAGATGGGCACACATGGCAAATATAAAGGTGCATTTGTTTCTCAAGACTAGACTCCTGAAGTGACAATTTATGATGTTACAATGAAGACATTTTCAGGTGAAGATTTTAGTATTTTTGACTGGGAAAAAGATGGTTTCTGGAAAACAATGTGAATGTGTATCACTTGTAAGAAAAAAAGTTTGAATATTGCAACAGTATACCAAATGTGGGGTTTTTTTTGTTTGTTTCTTTTTTTATTTTTTTTTTAAAGAGATAGAGACATGCTTTCTCCTTCAATTTTTCTGCAATCCAAAGTACATATTGTAGTGATCATAATTTTAAATGTCCCATCCTTTTTATTGTAAGTTATTTTTTTTTATTAATTTCTTGTGTTTTACTTATTTCTGAATGTCTTTGTTCATAGCTGATTGTTTCATGCAGACCCTGGCTAAACACATAAAGTATAGCACCGGTAAAATTTGATTACAGGAGTGATACTTGAGGAATATATTTAAATTAAAGCTAACAACAGTCAGGAATTTGGCTGTGTGTTAATTTGATTGAGCTGACATAGTTAAGGTCACTGTACATCCCTGCCTTTCACTGCTTGCTGAGAGAGAAACTTTCTGTTGTGAGACAAAAACTTCAACAGCTACTGCTTCTTCTCTTTGTTTTATATTTTTTCCTTTTTGGATACTTTCCTTCAAGAATTAGTTGAAATTTAGAAGCCATGGTCATTAATGAAAGATTAAGGGAGTTTGGGCTCTTTATAGGAAAAAAAAAAAAAAAAGGGAGGCTAAAAGGAGTCCTGGCAATAATCTCAATAATCTCTAAATGTGTAAGTGGTATCTGCAAAAAACAAAGCAGTAATCCATTGTGGGCAGGATACAGATTAGACGATTTCTGTTTAAAACAAGAGAAAACTTAGGCTAAGCTTTCATAGTGATTTCTTCTCTGTTTTGTTTCTTTGCTTGTCTGTGTATTAGCTGTGCTTTTTTTTTTTAACTTACTATTGCACACATTAGCCCTTTCGGGGTCTGAGAGCCTAATATGTTTCACTAAATTATTTCTAAAGATGTCTTTAGCCCTATGTGTCTACAATTCTCTACTGAAGCAGAAAAAGTACCAGGAAGAACTCTAAAAAAAAAAAAATCAACCAGGAAACTTCTCTGTTGTTTGTGTGTTTTTTTTTTTTTAAATGCTAACTCAGTATTTTCTTTTGTCCCATTAGGTGAAATACCTTGGGTAGAAGAAACATGTACATCACTTGAAACCCCTCAGTGTCCAGCTGGGTAGGAGAAATAATTTTGTCTTCTTAGCAAAGAAAATCATTGTGATGCAATGTTTTTTTGTTGTTGATTGTTTGTTTGTTTTTATTTCTGAAACCTTTGTGTTTTTTCTGCACATTCATTTATCATTTACAGTTCAGAGCAGAGTACAGGAGTTCAAATCCAGGTTGAAAGTCAGTTTGTAAATACCTGGAAAAACTGTTAGAGTTATCTCAAGGTTCATGTATCACAAATTGTTCATAGTCCATTTTGTGTTATTGTATTGTATCTATGCTAATTTGGAAAAATCACCTTATGCAAGCAGTGATAACCATCAGAATCTGTGATTGCAGTTCTTTAACAGGATTTTTTTTTTTAACTGGAATTATCTGCAGAAGGACAGATGTGTTAGCTATGACAGTAGCTGTAATCTACAAATGCTGAAAGGTAATTTTGATGTCCACCTATAGATGTTTGTGCAGTATTGCAGAATCACAGGTCGAGGCTAGGCAGAAACATAGCATAAAAATTGCTCTCAAAGAAAATGAGACTCTTTTCTGGCTTATTTATGGTATTTGCAATGTTATCCATTATCTATTTTACTGTCAATTTAGTTTCATTATGAAAATAATACCTTTAGTATTGTGGCCTCTTCATGTATTCCTGCATGCACCTCCCAACATAGTTATAAAAATATACATTTAAAATTAAATAACTTGGTGAGTGATACAGTTTTATAGGCTAAAGCTTGGAAGCTAAAGGAAGAGGTATTCTCAAAGTGATGTAAACAGCTCCATTGAATTTCAGCTTCAAATCAGGAAGCTGTTTTATACAAATTATTTTTATATAAACTGTTGATGCCAGTGTACTTCTGTGTTCTGGAAAGACCAGTGTGAATGAGAAACAAACTGGGACAGTGGTTACTGCCTGATGTGAAAATGTATATGATATATATTCTGTTTTTTTTTTTTTTTTAATGTTATCACTCAAAGTAGTATTCCTTAAAATGGTTTGGAGTCAATTATCAGTGATTGCATTTTATTAGTTATTTTCTCTCCCATTATTTTCCAGGCTTATGCACTGAACCCTTTCTGTAAATTGCAAATAGTTGCAGATATTTTGTGTAGTGAAGCCTCTCTCAAACTCCATTTTTAAGCTTAATTGTATGTTTGCAATTTTTATGTTTCTTTGGATGTTTCAAAGGAGTCTGTGGAGTGTATAATGATGGTTGACAAAAAGGCTGAATTTACAGAACTAGATAACTCGATCCTACTGATTTTGTCACTGTATTACGAAAAAAGGTGCTATAGCACCAGCAATTTGTAACTGCTAATGCATTTTTCTTTAGGATTCCTTTCAGGTTGGTTAAGATAAAGCATGCTTAATAACTTTGAAGTTTATTTACAGAGTTAGCACCTCCTAGTTAAAATTTTTATTACAAGAATTTCAACACTGTTCATCAGTGCAATGCAGTTCAACTGCAGACAGCAGCTTCAGTTTGTGCCTATTTTATCATACTTACTGTATGAAGACAGTTCTGAGGCTTTTATCCTTGTTACTCTACATAAAGTCTTACCATACATCATCAGCTACTGTATTCCTTTCATAGCTTTGAGTTAAGTTTGTCAGGGGCCTTTGAGGCAAAAAATGTCTTCTCCAGCAACTTAAGAGCTGGGAAACTTGAAAGAGAAAATCCAGAAAGCGCATGGACTGCTTAGTGATGTCAAAGGAAATATGGTATGATATGGGGTTAGCACAAACCTTGGCATTGTAGAGAGTTTTATGTTTCTCAGCACCGAGACCAAACGAGACCAAACTGTAACTGTTTGCTGAGTAATTGTACTTTTACAGTCTTTCTGCAGCTGCCCTGAAAGACTTTTAAAATTCTCTTTTGGAGTCAATTATCAGTGATTACATTTTATCAGTTATTTTCCCTTACGTGACAAAAGACAGAATTCAAACTATTGCTATGTACAGAGGTACTTTGGCTGATCTATACTCTGGGTTTGTATTCGGATGCTAGTCTGCAGCATTTATATTTATTTGTATTTGTTACTAAGAGATTAACAAAACATTTTTCTAGGTTCTATATATACTGAGTAGCTTGTATTTCATTCCTCCGGTGTTGTGGGGTTTTTTTGGTTTTTTTACAAGAAGGTTGATATTTGCTCTCAACATTGAACTCTTTGTTTATCTCACACTGTGATATTAATCCTGGGAAGTACATGGAAATTCCAGATCCTTCTCTTGAAAGTAGGATTTCTGTTGTTAAAGATCTTAACAAGTCACCAACTCCTCAAACTCCTTAATGATGACAAACTCATATTTTCTTGTAGGTTTGATCTGCCACCACTTATCCTTTTTTCAATGGATGGGTTTAGAGCAGAATACTTGCAAACTTGGAGTTCTTTGTTGCCGAACATTGAAAAACTCAGTAAGTTACCAAAAGTGCTTTTGACCATTTTCTTTAAAAGTTTGTGTGCAATCTCTCCAGTCACTTTTGCTGCTGTCATGCATACGTGTTTTTCATTAATAGGAAAATCATAAATCAGCTCTCCCTCATCAGTTGTTTATTTCTCTATTGTATGTTCTACACCTACCATTCTATGATTGTATGATTAATTCTTGTATTCGAGCATACCGCAAGCATGGCTTTTTAAAACAAGGACTGTAATACTGTTCAGCAGCTTTTTATTGAATAAATGGTTTGAAATAGATATTCAAATGCAGTTTAAGACTGAAAAAAGTACCACAGATGGACCTCTTGTATTCTCTGTACTCCAGTGAAAAATTCTAGCTTATCAGGAGATCATAATTTAAGTATAATACAAAGAGAATAGGCATTGGGTTATTGAAAAATTTTTCTGAAAGTTTTTTTTTCAAGTCAGACATCTTAAGCTTTTAAAGAGAAGCACATATTTAAATGTATATCAGTGAATATTATTATTAGACTTAAATGCAATGTAATTTAAATAGTGATATAATTTCATATATTGATATGATTGCAGTAAGGTTCAAGTAACGGTTTCCTAGTATTTCTACATATTGTAAGAAAGAGAAAGTTGAAGATGTTTAGCTTGTCCTGTGAAGGATTCTAAAAAGTGAAGACCCATTAGCACACTCTTTGTTAAAATTTCCTGAATATTTTATATGGTAGGCATCTGGAAGGTGTCAGACTGTAATGTGCGGGGTGAAGATGAAGTGAAAGGGCTGGCACAGGATGGAGTGAGAGGAGGTGCTTATGCTAGCAGATATAAGGGCAGAACATAAACAATAAAAGGGAAACTGAGCATCATCCATACCGTGTATGCAGTGATCCATTCCCCTCAGCGATGAGTGAGCTGCGAGATCAGTCTGAACTGCCAGGTAGTGTTGCTGGCAACGGCAACAATTTTAGAGCTCAGTTCTCAAGAAACTTTGTACCTTGACAAGATATCTGTATACCTACTCATTTTTTCTCCACAATAACAGTCTAAATTGACAGTGTTCATATCAATTCTGAATATATCATGTTCTGTTTCTATTGTGCTTATTTGAAAATGGATGCTAAATAATACTACTTTTTACTGAATAATTAGCAATCTGTTTTCTGGATAATAAGTATCCAGAAGCCTGAACTTGAAACACTGGTCAAACCTGACTTCTTGTACATGTATTTTATTCTTCGCTGTCATTCCGACTTTGTAAGGAATGTGAAACAGTGAATAAATCATGCATGCAGAAGTCAGTGTTCAGTACCATTCTTTTGAAACAGATGAAAAGGAAATGCCAATAATAAAACACGTGAAATACACCTTATGTGTATGTTTCCAAGAAATCATTTCAAATGAGAACAGTTCTAATTCAGCATTACTCCTATTTGTGGTCAATTTTAACTGTTGCTTATGCACATTTATGCTTATACTTTTCAGAAATCTACAGTGGAAAGGAAAGAGAAATTTCTTTCTTTGCAAAAGGAAAAATGTTTACACTTCTTTTGTAGCACAAGATATTTTCTCTCTTTTAACTCCATTAACCTAGTATTTTCAGCAGAGCTCATCAAGCTAGTTGTTGTAGAATATGTACACTATATGTACATATAGCTACAATATGTAGCTCCTTTACCGTTGAAGAGAGATCAAAAAGTGCTGATTTTCTCACGTATTTGTCAAATATTCAGCCTTTCTGTAAACAGGTTTTTAGTGTTTGTTTTGTGTACATCAAAGAATAAAGTAGGTTTCAGTGTGAATCAAATAATCATCTTACTACAGCTTAATATAGAACAGTTTCTCCATGTGGGTTTGCTTAAAAACTGGCATTAAGGCACCTTCCAGTCTTCATACCTTTGTTTTGTGGATAAATAAGTTGGATACTACAGTGGGTTTAGATATTGCAGAGGTTCAGGCATGGTAAGCACCTTAGATTGCTGAAAAATTATGCAATATTTGGAAATAAAGATAGGATACCTGGGGTGTGATTAATTCCAGAGCAGGATATCTACATTTAGATATCTTCTTGGAGTTGCCTGCATGTGAGATGTCTACATGTTAATTGTAGTTAGTGCATTTATTCTTAGTACAGTCTTCACAGTGCAGCACAAGAGCCTAGAAAGCAAGTCAGATCAGCAAACATATGGAAGGTGACACATGACAAATAGTTGCCCCAACCTATGTTTCTATTATACTTCAGAGTGCCGTGGTGTGTCCTTCAGCAGCAGTGTCAGGAGGGCATAGATCTCCCAGTGATCTTGCATTAAAACTGACAACTTTCATGCAGATTCCTTGGATATCTGAGACTATCTCAAATGGCACTGGACTTAAAGCAAAGAACTTAAGCAACATACTTAAGTAACCAAGTCCTTGCCATGCATCTGGTCACTAGACAAGCTCTGCTGCTGAATATCTTGCCTGGGCTGACCTGAGACTTCAGTCTTACTGCATAGCATATATATCTAGTGTCATTTTGCATCTCAGAATTATTGGAGATACTAATTTGGGTTGGCAGACAAGGTGTAGGAGCAGCATCTGAAGGCCAGGCAGGATCATTAAAGATGGCCTTAGGCATCTAGGCTTTAGGCAGCTCAATTGAGTGTCCAGGATCATAGAATCATAGAATGGTAGAGGTTGGAAGGGACCTTCCGAGGTCATCTAGTCCAACTCCCCTGCAGAAGCAGGGCCATCTAGATCAAGTCTCACAGGAACATGTCCAGACGGGTCTTGAAG
Source organism: Urocolius indicus (assembly GCA_013401255.1). Lineage (NCBI taxonomy): Eukaryota > Metazoa > Chordata > Aves > Coliiformes > Coliidae > Urocolius > Urocolius indicus. The sequence goes on along the minus strand of WBNH01010029.1, from coordinate 180,383 downwards.
ACCTCCAAGGAAGGAGACTCCACACCCTCCTTGGGCAGCCTGTGCCAGGGCTTCATTACCCTCACTGTGAAATAGTTTTTTCTTCTGATTAAATGGAACTTTTTGTGTTCAGCTTCATCCCATTACCCCTTGTCCTGTTGCTAGATACCATAGAAAAAAGGGATGCCCGAACCTCCTGACACCCAACATTTAGATATTTGTAAATACTAATGAGATCGCCTCACAGTCTCCTCTAGACTAAACAGCCCTAGTTCCCACAGCCTTTTCTCATAAGGAAGACATTCCGGTCCCCTGATCATCTTGGTGGCTCTGTGCTGGACTGTCTCCAGAAGTTTTCTTGTTCTTCTTGAGCTGGTGAGCCCAGAACTGGACACAGGATTCCAAACAAGGCCTCACCAGGGCAGAGTAGAGGAAGAGGAGAACCTCCCTTGACCTGCTGGCCACTCTCTTCTTGATGCATTCCAGAATGGCATTGGCCTTCTTGACCATGAGGGCACGTTGCTGGCTCAGTCCTTTGAATCTTTTACTGAAATGAGAAGGCAGGCCTAGCTCACAAGGAGACACCAGAATGTATGCATCTTAATTTGGTGTTGTCTTTGCCCTCTAATGCCACAGCAACTGACTGTGGTGATTATTTTTGTGTGTTTTTAAGACCAATAGTTTTGCTTTACAAAAAAAAAAAAAAGATAAACAAATTTGTTTTAATTCCATGATCTGTTGCAGAAACTTGTGGCACACATTCAAAATACATGAGAGCTGTTTACCCCACAAAAACCTTTCCTAACCACTATACTATTGTCACAGTAAGTGAGAATTTGCTATTTTTCCTTTTCATTATCTGGTTGACATAAGTGATTTTGTGGTGCCAATCCTTTTGTGGGACATAGGAGCTAAAGATACAGAAGTAAAAGAGAGACAGAAATGCTGACATAGGTATGATCAATGTTGCTATATGTATGCTTTCTGATTCTGGCCTGTCGACCATTTATCCCTGGTCTTTGTTGATCTGTTTGGATATGGGTGACTATGGGTGAGGACACAGCCATATGATGAGAGTGTATGTTAGGATGGGTTTGGCAGCTGATATACAGCCACATGACAAATATGGTACTTGATCTACAGCACATCAGATTTCAATTGGGCTGGGGAAAAAATAGGGAAACTCAAGGGAACTTGACAGGCATGCTGAATTCATTGAGAGGAGTCTGATAATCTGTGTGAGTTAGGAAAGTGTGTTCTGTTTCTGTGATAAAACAGCCCTAAAAATAAATTGCAACACTGCAACAGAATGCATTGCAATATCATATAGGCTCTGTTTGATTTCCAGTTTCAGCAGATGTTTTTGTTGATTTTCATTTTGCAGGGGTTGTATCCAGAATCTCATGGTATTATTGATAACAACATGTATGATGTAGACTTGAACAAGCATTTCTCGCTTTCAGGAACAGAAACATTTGATCCTTCATGGTGGAAAGGGCAGCCAGTAAGTTTGTTTCTCGTCATAGTAGTCTATTATGTCAAAGTGGCTTATGGACCATATTATAAAACAAAACAAAAAGAGAATAAAATGCAAAGCTGTGTGATACATTTGCAGTATGTGCTAAATATCCTGTAGCTTCCTGCTACAGGCTGCTTACAAAAGAGTTCATTTGTCATGAAAGTAAAAGAACTCTTAAAATGTTAATTTTGAGATGTAAAAATTCCACTTAATATGGCAGCTGTTAAAAAGGACTTCAGTAATTTGGCTAGTGTTGAAATAGATGTCTCGCCACAGGAAGCCATAGTACATTTTGCATGTGGTTTTCTTTTGGGGCATTTTTTTGTTTGGCTTATGCCAACTAGCTTTAAAATGAAATCTGAAAATCTACTTCCAAATTATATTCATTCACAAATACATTTACTAAGTCCAGGCATACAAAAACAAGGAAGAGAATAACAAAGAGCTTAATTTCCAGCAAAATCAAAGTTTATATGTAATGTGTGACATTTCATTAAAAAAGCCTCACCTTGATTGTACCTATTAATATTAACATTATGAATATCAAGCTGTAATAATAGTACAACAATATAAAAATTAGACATGCAGTATATAGTATTTCTACTTAATATACCTTTATATATTTATATACACATGTGCTTGTGTGCTTCTGTATATGTCTGTGTAGTCATATTTATAGAATACCTCAGTACTCAAGTTTTCATGCTGTTGTTTCATGATACATTCTGTCAGGTTTGTAACAGAACAACAGCTACACTCGTTAAGATGAACAAAAAATATACCCTCGTATAATAAAGTATAAAACTAGAATCCATATCTATAGAATAGAATAGAATATTTCAGTTGGAAGGGACTTACACCAATCATCTAGTTCAACTGCCTGATGATTTTAGGGCTGACCAAAAGTTAAAGCATGTTATTAAGGGTTTTGCCCAAATGCCTCTGAAACACTGACAGGCTTGGGGCATCGACCACCTTTCTAGGAAGCCTGTTCCAGTGTTTGACTATTTTCTTGGTAAATTAATGTTTCCTAATGTCAAGTCTGACAAATCTCGATTCAGCTTTGAACCATTTTTCCCTCTTCATGATCCATTCCCCTGATCCATTTGCTGCAGGAAAAAATCACCATCAGTTGCCAGTTACAGAAATACCTATATAATTTTTTTTTTCCTATGCTGAGACTACTCAAGAAATAACAAAATCCTGGCTTCTGTGCTACTATTTTTCTTCAGAAAGTGTGTTTAGAAAGCAAACTTAAGATCAGATATGGTGATTAGGCAACCGTGTGATATGTGAAGAAAGAAAACTGCATGCTTGCAGTCCATATTTCTGATCCAATTTTGTGTTTTTACTTTGGTGGTCTGAGCTACTCCAGTGGTGTAAATGCCATAAAATCATTTGTTTGTATCTTTACCCATAGCTCTGGCTGACAGCAATGTATCAAAATTTGAAAGCAGGCACTGTCTTTTGGCCAGGCTCTGATGTTCAAATTAATGGAACATACCCCACCTTGTACCTTCTATACAACGGGTAAGTTTTTATAGAGCTTGTACTAAATTCCTGTAAATTGCTCCAGAAATCCAAATTGCCATATGATAGCTGAAGGAAATGAAATATAAGATTTGTAAACAATGGTCTGAGAGATATGTGCCACATCACATTGTCCTAGTTTTGCCACGGAACTATTAAAAATGGTTGAAATTTCCAAAACCATTTAGGGAAATCACAATGAGAAGGTCAAAGTATTCTGTATATTCTGCTCTGTTAGACAATTTTGATAGTTCTGGCAACTGCAAACCACTGATCTCCCACTCGTAAAACATCCTATAACTGATTAGTTGCCATTCCTAAGCTATACCGATGGTTACCATATTTCTACATATCAAATCTATATATACTGTGTAGCTCTTCAAAAATACTTTTACCTGAGAATAAATTTCCAGGTAACTTATGTCATAAGGAAAATAAATTTGGAAGCCATAGCAGGAGGCTATGTGAGGTAGAAACATAACTGAAGAGAGGACAGTGGATGGGGAAGAGACTGAAGGAAGATGTGCTCTAGATCAAATCCTCCTGGTCTTGCTTGCCAGCGCAATAATTTGCACACTGCTGCTGAATCATAGTTCTGTATGTTTTGGCTAGTTAATTCAGAGGTTACACATATGAAAATGTAGCAATTACCTTAATAATATTTTTCTTCTTATGGAAGGCATTGATATTCATGATGAGTTCAGTAAATATCCTATGATTCTCCACATTTACAAAGATAATCTAAAGCAAGTATATAACTGTAAGTTTCCACAGATAACAAAGGTTTTGCAGTGATGTGTAGGACTGATACTCAGAAAACACCTGAGTACTGTAGGTAACTAACATAAAGCTTGTGATTGACTTTGGGGGAAAGCAAAGCTACTAGTGTGTGAATTCCTTCCTGGGAGACAAAGCATGACCTCACAAAGATTTTTCTGGTGGTATTCCTTACTTTTAAAATATGAAAGTCCAAGGTTTATACATGCCAAAAAGAATGAAAATTATTCTGACTTGTACTTCAGGTTTATGTCCTGAATTTGAAATCTTTTTCACTTGTATTTAGTTATAAATACATGAGTACTCTCACCAACATCATGTATTTGTGTTTGCAATATCAGGATCTGTCTAATTCACCATTAAATGTGAGTTGCATTCAATAAAAAATGAGAATGATAAAACTGATTTCTGATACCTTGTTAAGAGACATCATTTTTTAAATCCAAATCTGTGACTTTACTATATGACTAGAGAGTAGACACTCTGCATCTTGAAATTAGACAGACTTATCAGAAAAGCCTTGTTAACATCATATCTTTTAATTATTTTTTTCAGTTCAATTACATATGAGGAGAGAATTTCAGAGATATTGAAATGGCTTGATTATGACAAAACTGAGAGGTAACAGTAATATCTAGCTGGTTTGTGAGACTATAGCTTAGAAAGGTTTTAATGCTTAGCAACTGAAATGTGTATTGGTGTTTGTGAAACATGGAATGTTCCTCACTGTCTCAAATAACAATTTGCTGAACTTAAGCCTGTTCTATAAGTACAGCTAATAATTTTCAGGATAAGAGTGTAGATACAAAAGATGAAAAAGTGAACATATATCTGAATGGGATGTACTGTTTCAGTTTTCTTTTATGGTTGTGTCTTTTTTCTTGGTGCATGGCCTAGAGGAAACATGGAATATTCAGTTTCTATTTTAAATGTATGGATGAAAGATTTTATATGAAAGATACTGCACAAGAAATGTTAAATATCTGAAAGTAATTACAGGCAGTAATTCAGAATGAAAAGTAGATGTCAGTACTGATTGTAGTGTTTAAGTTTGTGATATGTGTGACATTTTTTATATGATAACTTGTTAAAAAATCTCTAATATTTGCAGTTAGGAGATGGTCTCTAGAGCCTCACTGCTTAATCAAGAAGAGATCATTTAGGTACTTATTCCACTTACATCTCAAAAAGGATCAGCTTGCTGTATTGTCTGAGATACTGATGTTTTTTCAGAGTGATTTCTGGATACCAATTAAAGATACTGCTTCTGAAATTGTAACTTTAAATAGTCTAAATTGATTAATTACAGAATTCAGAGGAAGCTGAGTGATTATATTTACTGTAGAGACTTCTATTAATGTTTAAATAAGTTATTTATAATTCCATTTTAATTTTTGTTTTGTGAAAGTGTTATTTGAAATACTGTCTCTAGATTCTCATAGTATTCCATTCTTATTTATTGCTAACTCCAGGCCCAGTTTCTATACTTTGTATATTGAAGAACCAGATTCTTCTGGACATTCCTTTGGACCAGTTAGCGGTGGCGTGAGTAGTTTTTGTGTTTTTCTTAGATAAAATCACACTAAAGAGGGTGCTGTACTATGGACTTAATCAACTTATAAACTTGGAAAGGATAGTTGATGAAAAATACCATGACTGTTTAATAAGATTTTATTACGAACTCTTGCTTGTGGTTGAGGCCATTGTTATGACAGCAACACTGAATCAAAAGACCTGTTAACCAAAGAGACTAACAGAAAATCATTTCAGATGATACTGTTAGAAATAATATCAATGGTTATGTTTAGACTGAACTTTAATTTTATTCCCAAGTAGTATTCAGAAGCATGTGGCCTGGCAATTCCCCAGAACTGTCTTTTATTTATTCCTGACCTTGTACTTCAATGTTTGTAACCCAAAAATATTACATTTCTACTATCATGCAGGCCTAAAGTTGAGTCTTTAAGGAGTTTAGGATTTATCCTGTCAGCTTCTTCTTGTAACAGTTGTTCAATATATTTGAAAATTGTCTTCATCAAAAGTCCTTCTTGTAATGAAGAAGGACAGAAAAACTGATTTGGGTAGGATAACTTTTTAGACTTCCTAACTGGAAAGGGAACTCCATTTCTTTTTGTAGATAAAGGGCTTAAAACCCCCATTACTACCTGTGTAATTGTATACATGTATGTTGTTCATGTACACAAGATGTTCAAGAGAATGCAGTAGAGTCAGGGGAACAAGAAGGTGCAAGTGCTCAGACTTGGAGTCCTTAGACTTGGTCAGGTACTGTCTTTACTGTAGGTCTTGGAGGAAGACAAAGTCTGCTGTGCCAACTAGGGAAGAGCCATTATCTGTGAATGGCTGCAGGGCAGGTTGTGTTGGATTTCTTCACTCTCTTCCTCAGTGATTCTCAGTGGTTCTCTGTAGGAAGTTTAAAGGGACTGTGTAAATGAGAGAAGGGAACCATGCCTCCTTGGATGCTACACTGGTCTTACAGATAATATGTGTGTGTAAACATTTCTGAAACGCTGTTATTAATACAATGTTGTGTTCATACCACAACAAAAATTGTATTTAATGAATCTAGTATTTTATATATATATTTGAGAGTGTGGAACAAATTTGATCTGAATGTTTATTTTTTTCTTTCAATAATTACATCTTAAAGCTCAGGTTTTACAGTAATAGAAAAAAAATTGTGCATCTTTTTTAAAGTTGCATATTCTGTGGTAGAGTTGTGAAATTCTGCACATCTGTACTCTAGTCATGAAGGAAAAGGAAAGGAAGATGGAATATTAAGAATCTGAAAACTGAGAGAAAAATCTCACTTTTTTTCAGACTGATGAATACATTTAAATGAGAACTTGAAAACTTGAAATCAGAAAGACAAATCCTAATGAAACTGGTTTATCTCACAGGTAATCAAAGCTTTAGAACGAGCAGATCAAGCACTGGGGATGCTAATGGAGGGACTTAAACAAAGAAACTTGCATAAATGTGTAAACCTCATTGTTTTAGCTGATCATGGTAATGTATTGGTTCTTTTCTTCAACCCAAATTTTACCAAGTCATTGTTTTCTTCCTCTGTGTAATATGTGTGCTTACTAGTCTTAATCTATTTTGTAATTCACTTTATCTTCCATGATAGATATTGTATGTTGAAAATAACTCTGTCTATGTTGTCTTTTAGGTATGGAGAAGACCTACTGCACACAGTTAGAATATATGAGTAATTACTTTGAACAGGTTAATTTCTACCTATATGCTGGACCTGCAGCTCGCATTCGAGCAATAAATGTTCCACAGGACTATTTTACCTGTAAGTGTGGACTGATCCTGGGATTGCACAATCAATAGAATGGGAAATAAATACATAGTTAAATAAAGAAAATGGATAATCAGTAGTAATCATCTGAGTGAACAGCTTTCTGTTTCACTTAACCAATGTCCATGGAAGTTTTTGGGTTTTTCTGCAAGAATGACACCTTTAGAAAAAATTTAAAGTTAGAAAAGCTTGTTGCAGACTCTGATTTACGTTTTCTTGGCATGTGAAAGGAGGAAGTAAAGATAGTTTTAGTGTTTTGAACTGGAACTTCAGGTCTTTTCAAAGTGCATTGTTACGGATTTCTTGCACAACATGATCAGAGTCAATCATTTCGAAACAGTGACTATTTCTAACTATGTGTAAAAAGTTATGGAATCTGAAGTTTAGCACAGTGGGATCTAAGCCTTGGTTGAGCCCTTTGGATAGTATCACAAAAGAACACAAAATTGAAACCAAGTGAGCTGACTCTGATTTGAAACAAACCCTGTGCTACCAGAATGAAAAAACTCAAAACATCCCAAACCTTTCTTTATCAGGAAAAAGAATGGAGAGAGATAAAATCATGGAAGTGCTTTATTTAGTGACTTTATAGAATTCATAATGTATTCTAAAAGGCCTAATTCTTGCAGACCTCAAATAAGATGTGGGATCCCATTGCACTTTTTATTTATCTTTTCTGATTGTATTTATATTTGTAGCCAACAATATTTATACAACATAAAGGAGACTTTTCTTGATTTAAGAAGAAGACAGTCTTAGTCACACAGGAGCAGAGTAATAAGCAGAAGAGAGAATGATGATATTCTGTATGTGTCTTGATCTCCATGTAACTGTTTGCTCATTTTGTCTAATGGTCTTTTTATCTGGAGGATTTTTTTTTCTGTAAAGTGCTCATACCTGTTTTTAGAAAGCTATTATAAAAAGATTAAAGTCACCCTTTTAAAATGTGGAAGGTGAAAATGCTAAGACAGACTGAATGTTTCTCTGTGGCTGCTGCTGGAACTGGAATACAAGTACTTCATTGCCATTTCAATGTAAAAAAGCTTATACTTCAAACAGAGGTTAGGTGGGAGAAGAAAATTTGATTCTGATGATGTGTCAGCTTTAGATGTAGGAAGCCATCACCACGGCAGCTTTCTACAGTCTGTCTTGATGTACCCAAAGTGCTAGGTTCTTCCATAAGGTAACAACCAGCAGCTACCCTTTGAAACATAAATTTCCTGTCTGTGGAAGGTTATGGTTACTGTAATCTTCAAAGAATAATAAAATAAATTTTATAGGCAAAAGGCATGAATGTATGTTAATTCATCTTTTTCTTTGAACAGTTGACTCAGAAGGAATTGTTAAAAACCTCACGGTGAGTAAACATTTTTGTAATTTTTCCTGATAATTCATCTTAATATGAATCTTATCAGAAAGCACAGTTTGTGAAAAACTGAGACTACAGTGCCAGTTTAAATAGCATACTGACTCCAGTGTACCATAGGAGGCAGTTCTGAAAGTTGTTCAAAGATAGTGCAGGAATGGTTGCCATGGAGACTCTGTTCAGAGCGAAAGAGTTTTCTGTACTTCACTTTGAAAGAGAAGAAATAGCTGACTTCATGTGGGGAAAGTAGGTTGTGTCTTCATTATAGAACAGAATACAACACAGAGATGTGGTAGATAACAACCCTCTGCACCAGCACAGGCTGGGAGTTGACCTGCTGGAGAGCAGCTCTGCAGAGAGANTTTTCCTTACAGGAAAGGCTGTGTGATCTGAGGTCTCTTTAGCCTAAAAAAGAGAAGACTGAGGGGGGACCTCACCAACACTGGTAAATACTTAAAGGGTGCATGTCAAAATGATGAGACAACACTTTTTAATGTAATGTCCAGCAACAGGTCTAGGGGTAATGGGTATAAGGTTTCCCTTAAACAGAAGGAAAAATTGCTTTCCTGTGAGGGTGATGGAGCCCTTGCACAGGCTGCTCATGGAGGGTGAGTAGTCTCCTTCTCTGGAGGTTTTCAAAACCTGCCTGGATACATTCCCATATGACTTAACCAAGGTGAACCTGCTTTAGGAGGGGGTTGGACTAGATGATCTCTAGAGGTCCCTTCCAACCCTGACTATTCTGTGATTCTGTAATAATAGGTATCTATTAGCTCTGGACCACAGGTGCTGCACCCACGGTAGGTTAAAGCAGCTTTTCCATGCACCAGTTAATGACATTGTAGAGCACGTTGCCACAGTGTGTTGCAGAGGCTGAAAGCATATACAGAAAGGTTAGATTAGACAAATTAATGGAGAGCAGGCTTGCAAGAGTTATTGAGTGTGATCCACAGGCAACCTCTGGCTTAAGAAGTCCCTGAAACCTAGAGGAAACTGAGCAAGTATAAGTAAGAAAGTTCATTCGATACTTGGTTTGTTCTTACGCACTTTAAGTATCTGATTCTGAAAATTCTGGAGATCTGATTGGAAACAGAATGCTAGGAAAGATGGACCTTTGGTATGAGGCAGTATGGATCTTTTAAGACCTTTTATGACACACCACTTAGGTACTTGCAGTGCCTTCAGAAAAGCTGCACCACCACTGGGCCCCATACTGATAGCTCTGCTTGCATCTCTTCCATACTGTGAGGATGTGGCATATCAGGGCAGGTCCAAGCTTTTCTGTGTCTCTCATGTCGACTATTGCTCTTTGTGGGTACACTCTGTGACAGCTGAGCTCTGAAGGGTGCAAAGGAGTGCAAAACAGTGCAAAACAAAGAAAGACCAAGCCTATTTCTTTTACTGAAAGGTGCTAAGATGTGATAGTGCATGTCTTTCCTTATACTTTTTTACGTAGATAATTTGTTGCTTCTTTTTTGCTGTTGTGTTAAAGATATATATTAATAAAGGAGGGGTAAATGTGGTAGTTGAAATAAAATGCTTGTAGGAAATTTGACTTTTTGTCTTTATTTGCATGTGTAATTTACAGTGAGTTAAACACTTAAACTGCTTTCTCTCTATGTGCTGTCATAGTTTTCCTTTCTTTCCTTCATTGCCAGTTTGTCTTCTATTCTGTGTTCTAGTCCAAGTGGTGAACAGATGTTCTGATACTTTTAAAATACATGTTCTCAGCTTGGAAAAATTCCGGACTCTCAGCTGGGTCTATTTATGACAAGTCACCACTAGAGGTCTTCCTTTAACCTGTTGAACGGCTCAGTTGTGCCATTCTAGAGGTGGCTTTTGCCTGCCACTGAAGTCCAAAGGGCAGTTTCTTGTTTCTGAATCCCTAAGAACACGTCCTTTATTCCCCAGCATACAAAGCAGATGTGCGAGTAACTGGGAATAGCTTTTTCAGTGCTATATCACCTATCCCGTTGTATGATGTGGAGCCTGTCAAATCAAAAGAGTGTTAGTATGAGGGGTACAGCACAATTTGCATGTTCTCAACCCCAGTTGAAAGCAGAACTGCTAATAGTTACAGAGATGTGACATCTCTACCTTCTAGGAATAGCCTGGTATTAGGACACTTCCTCTTTCCTTTTTTTATTCATAAATTGTTGACGTATTTTGTCCCTTTCAAGTTCTTACAATGAGGGGTTTGGACAAAGAAAGAAGTTGTGTGTTGTATATTAGTTGCTGATCAAAACAGACATAAAGTCATATTACACCTCTATTTCCTGTATTTTTCCCTTTGAGTACCGTAGCCTGGACTGGTAAACCCACTGAGTCCTTATTTTTCATTGAGAACTTGCTATACATATAATAGCTGTATATTTTCAAACAGTTCCAAAAAGAGCCATTTTTCCTTCTATTGCTTCTTGCACCAAAAATGAGATTTGCAGGTTATCTGAGAAGCTATCTCCATAGTGTGCTTTGTGCTTACATTCCTGTCACTAACATGTTTGTGAAAATTTTGAATGATGTGTTTATCTTTGATACTGAGTGTAATTCATGACTGGGCTCTTTCTGCTTGCACAGTGCAAAAGATCCCCTCAGCACTTCAAGCCTTATCTGACACCTGACTTGCCAAAACGATTCCATTATGCCAACAACATTCGTATCGATAAAGTTCATCTCTTGGTGGATCGACAGTGGCTGGCTGTCAGGTAACATAACTTGTGTGACTGTTACCTTATCTTTTTCATCCCACTCTCATCCTTTTAATTTCCTTCACAGATGCCTCTTTACCTGTTTTGTGTTAGACTTGTTACATTTGCATGTTTGTTACTTTAAACATCTTTCTATGTGTAAAAAGGAAATGTACCTTATACATAAAGCCAAGACTGTATTATTAGTGCGATTTAAATCTAAACAGTCTAATAAAATAATTGTAATTATTCCAGATCAATTTTTTATGGAAAAAAATCAGGAATAAAATGCAAAATAAAGACATGAATACCACTACACTGAAACAGTCTTAAAAATATTGCAGTTAAAATTAATAGAATCATAGAATCCTTATTGTTGGAAAAGATCTTTAAGATCATCAAGTCCAACCACTAACTTCACAATGCCGAGCCTGTCTCTAAACTAAACTATGTCCCTTAGTACTTCATCTATGCATCTTCTGAATATCTCTAGGGATGGTGGCTCCACCACCTTCCTGGGCAGCCTCTCCTAGTGCTTAATAACCCTCTCAGTGAAAAAGTTTTTCCTAATGTCCAATCTAAACCTCCCCTGGTGTAACTTGAACCCATTTCATCATGTTCTATCATTTGTTATTGGAGAGAAGAGGTTGACCTCCACCTCACTCCCCTTCAGGTAATTGTAGAGAGTGATCGGCCTCTCAGCCTCCTCTTCTCCAGGCTAAACATCCCCAGCTCCCTCAGCCGCTCCTCATAAGACTTGTTCTCTAGACCTGTCAGCAGCTTCATTGCCCATCTCTGGACACACTCCAGCACCTCAGTGTCCTTTTTGTAGAAAAGGGCCCAGAACTGGACAGAGTATTCAGGATGTAACCTCACCAGTGCCAAGGGGACGAGCACTTCCCTGGTCCTGCTGGCCACACTATTTTCGATACAGGCGAGGATGCCATTGGCTTCTTGGCCATCTGGGCATGCTGCTGGCTCATGTTCAGCTGGCTGTTAATTAACACTCCCAGACTGTTTTTTTCTTCAGACAGCTCTCCAGTCACTCTGTCCCAAGATTGTATCGTTGCATAGTATTGTTATGACCCAAGTGTAGGACCCAGCACCTGGCCTTGTTGCACCTCATGCAGTTGGCCTCAGCCCATCTATCCATCCTGTCCAGGTCCCTTCCTAATATCTATCCCTTTTCTAGTCACCCCTCCACTGCACTTCTGGGTGGAGTTCAGTCTGGTGCACGTGTGGATATGGCAAATAATCCCCATTATGAGTCATTCATAAAAACCAATATGATGTTGATGTTTCTTCTTCCTCACTCTGTGTTCTGAATGCATTCCTTCCTACATGTATGCTAACACTACAGCTTGCTCATTCTTCACTGACCTGCAAATTAATGCTACATCTCAGTTGACTAGATACTCTGTATTATACATGTATTAGGTATTTGCTCTTTATTACCTCCAAGTCTGGTTTTGCTCAGTTCCAGATCTGCATTTCCTTAACTGATCATCAATAAGTTGTTTCTAGACTTAGAGTCTCCATTCTGTATAGAATAAGTAATTGTTACTGCTATCTTTATAAGAAATGTCTTTCCCATGTAAAGATAAGCTGATAAACTATCGAATTAGACATAACCACCTTGTCATTTCATTAAAAATTGCTATAAGAGCAAAACAATTTAAAAAAAATGCTCTGGGCAAATCAACAGCACTTCAGACAAGGCTTAGTCCTGAGGCTTTGAAAACTCCTTACAAAGCCTGTGGTGTTAATAACAATAAACTGCTGCAGTTAAGAGAAGCATCAGCCAACTTGGAATTTCAAGACTATTCAAATTATAGAAAATGCTCAATCAGTGTAAGACTTGATTATTTTGATGCAATCAAATAATTGTCCTGGACATATAAAAAAGAAATGCCCACTGACAAATCATATATTCACCTCATTTTTAACTGTACTCTAATATTCTTGCACTTCTGAAAACAGGATACATGTGTTTGACAGCTGTGCATTGAATCAGTGTGGGATGACTATCCCTTTATCTTTCCATGTATCTCAGCAACGGGTAAATTAAAACAAGTATTAGTCATTATCAGTCAGATTAATCTGACATGTTATTCATTCCATAAACCACACAGAAATCCACATCTGTCCTTCACTTTTTAGGATCCATGATGAAAATTCACTGTCTTGTAAGGCAAAATCCCTTGCAGTCTTACTAAGGAATTCTTCCTAAGCACAGTACACTTCTTGTGAAACTTGTAGCTAGATGAAAGCCTCAGTTCAAAAATAGCCGTTTTTAAAATTTCTTTTATAAGCATCGATTTACTGTATACTCAGCAGCTACCTAAGTCAATTTATTTCTGTCCATAGCAATCTCTGTTACAGGAGAAAGAGATCTTTCTAAAAGTGAACACTGGGGGATGAAAAAGTACTACAATATCATGCCAGAGTCAGTTCTTAAGACATGATCCAGAGGCCAGTGAGTTGGGATGACTGTTATTAACAGGTTCTACTTGGGCCATTTTTATTTACACTATATGCTGGTTTCTTCTTAGGGACAGCAGTTACACATTTTGTGATGGGGGTAACCACGGCTATGACAATGAATTTAAAAGTATGGAGGTAAGAAGATTTCTATTCAAATGTTGCACATTCTTATGTAGAAAATCACAACGTGCTAGGTGAACTGATAGAATACATGATAATTTTTACAGTGTGTTTTTATTTATGTGCCACCCAGAGATGTAAACTATAAATGCATACTGGGTCCGCATATTTGTATTGCCTTTTGTCAATGTGAACAAGGCCTAGTTCCTTGAGATCCTGTAGTAGAACTTGTCTGGGCTCACCTTGACTCCCTGGAGCTGGAGAGATTATAGTAAGCCAAGAATACCATGTCTAGAATACCATTTTTTCATTATTTGACTGAAGCAAGGACTGAGAAATATCCACAGGCTGTAGGAGTTCAGTTGAACATCTGAAAGTCTATGTGGCCAAATAAACTAAATCTCATTGTCTCTGCTTATCTTACAAGATTTAATCATATCATCAAAGCAAAAAAGACATATCACTTGTGTGTTAGTATAGCCTGTACAGCAGTTTCACTGTTTCATCTTATTTTCCCTTCTAGTTAAAGAGAAAATATTTTGCATTCTTGAGCTTTTGGTTTTTTCATGTACTCTTTGTGATGTGAACTTTTAAGTAAGGTCAGGCATGCCACTACTAGTTTCATATTCTGTTCCTAAGAAACATGTTCTTCTAGATCTTCACAACTATGTTAAAGCCATTTACATTACTAATAGTTGGCATTATGCTGATCAGAATAGTGCTGAATGTTTGTATGGAAAGAAAAAGTAAATTCTGCTTATCGTGGAAACCCTACTCATGGATAACCTCATGCTGGTGGCACCATGACTGTGGAATTCTTTTTTTGTTTCTTTATAAAAGAGCAAAATGACTCAATATTTTCTTAAAAATCTTTTTCTATTATGGGAACATAAGAATATTATTTTACAACAGATCATTGTCTTATTTAGTTTTCTATCCCGTATCTTATGGCAGGCAGCTCAGGAAGCTTACAAAATAGTAGAAACTAACATGAGACTGTAAGTAGAATCAGTGTTCTGATACAATGCTTGCAGACCCCAGCAAGAGCTGCCCAGCACTATGTTGTACCATTGGCGGTACCAATGCAGGTCTCTGCTGAGCTTGGGGTGAGACTCTCCCTACAGTGAGTTCTCGGCTCCTTGCTTTAACCATGCTATAGGCTCATAAATCATACAATTGTAAATCATAGAATCATAGAATGGTAGGGGTTGGAAGGGACCATGTATTTAAACAAACAAACGAACAAACAAAAAACCAATGCCCAAACCCTCAATGCCTGTATTTTTGTCTCAATATTAGCCTTAAATAGGATCTGTGAGAGCCGTAACAACATTTGTTGAAATCACATTGTTGCTGGCTATTGCAGTGAAAACATACAGAGGTGTGGATTGCATAGAATCATAGAATGGTAGGGTTGGAAGGGACCTTCAGAGGTCATCTAGTCCAACTACCCTGCAGAAGCAGGTCCACCTAGATCAAGTCATACAGGAACGCTTCCAAGTGGGTCTTGAAGACCTCCAAGGAAGGAGATTCCACACCCTCCCTGTGCCAGGGCTTCCCTCACCCTCATGGTAAAATAGTTTTTCCTTATGTTTAAATGGAACTTTGTGTGTTCCAGCTTCATCCCATTACCCCTTGTCCTGTTGCTAGATACCATAGAAAAAAGGGATGCCTCAGCCTCCTGACATCCACAATTTAGATTTTTATAAATATTATTGAGATTCCCCCCTCAGTCTCCTCTTTTGTAGACTCAACAGCCCCAGTTCCCGCAGTCTTTCCTCATAAGGAAGATGCTCCAGTCCCCTGATCATCTTGGTGGCCCTGCACTGGACTCTCTCTAGCAGTTGCCTCTTGAGCTAGGGAGCCCAGAACTGGACACAGGACTCCAGCAAACAAAATTTTCTAAAGTATGCATAAAAATGTTAAATTGTTCCCCTGATTTATCATACAGTTTAAAGTATCTTGAAAAATGAATTTATGTTTTGCATTTTTTCTCCAAATTATATACAATATGCAGACTGTGAAAAGGCTACATTTTGTTCTGTTATTCCTGTTTCTGTGAAATACAACCAAATTGCTTTTAATTTGAATTCCTTTCAAAAACAACTTTTGTTTTATTATAATCTAGGCTATATTCTTAGCATATGGCCCAAGCTTTAAAGAGAAAACCGAAGTGGATGCTTTTGAAAACATTGAGGTTTACAACCTTATGTGTGGTGAGTATAAACCAACCAGTACTTTAGATGATAAATCAGCAGTGTTTTCAAATACCAGTGTGTAAAAGAAGGTAAAAGTAGCTAAAAATTAGGTGAATTAATTTAGAAGCTATTTTTTCCACACAAGACAGTGAAGCCATGCTCTTTTGCCATCTGTAGAGTGCTAAAAGATTAACTACCAAAACTGGTTCTGCTTTGAAGGCTGTTTCTGATTGCAGAAGGATTCGTTAAAGAATCAGAGAGAAGCGCTCCTGCCCTGTGGGCTTGCTGTTGAAATGATGCCCGTGAAGTAATTGTGGGATAAGAATCTTGTAGAGAGTTACTGCTCTTGCTCATAACTTAAGATGGATCATTGCATTACCAGCAGTGAGCAAATAAGAAGTGTATGCCTCAGAAAATGTGGGTTAAGACATCAGAGAAAAATGCAATAGGCCTGCATGCCTCACAATATGATGCATTTGTATTCTGCAATAAATCATCGAATCTTGTGAATGTTATGGCAATGTATAAAACTGTATTAACAGTACTCGGATGCATAATTAACAAACTTTGATGCAGTGGAAGACAGCAATGAACCCCCATACCTAGAAAAAGGCAACCTGATGGTAACAGTTAGTGAAATAGTTTAGATAAGAGAGAAAGTTATTTCTTCTATATTTAGAATGAATGGATAGGAAATGTGTATGCTTGGAAAGATATTGACTTTTTAAAATGCTATTTTAGTCTTAAAATTTGTTTACAAATTTCAAATATTTCAACAGATTTGCTGCATATTACACCAGCACCAAACAATGGAACACATGGCAGCTTGAATCACCTCTTAAAAAACCCATTTTACAGTCCTTCACATGCAAAAGAAGAGTCATCTCCTTCTTCGTGTCCAGTTACCCATCTGATTCCCATAGATGAACTGGGATGCACATGTACACATGTACGTAGGAGCTTTTGGGATCTTTTAATCATCTTTGTCAAGTATGTTCTCTTTTCTTTGTTTTTTCTAAACTACGGATTCTTTCTGAATGATTCTCTTGTATTTTACAGACATCAAATGTTTCAGAACTAAATATGAGGTTAAATCTCACCACAGAAGAAAGTAAGTAGCAAGAAATGAAAAGCACAGCAATATTTTTAAATCTGTGCCTGGTTTAGATTTTACATTTTTGGTTTTATTGGGAATTTTTGCAACGATAATTAAAATTTAAAGTGAAACAAGAAAGCCACGCCAGAAGTATAGCTGTTTTCTTTTTTCTTTGCATTTCTTCAAAAAATGTGAATCGATATGGTTATAGCAACATTTATGAACAGGAACTGGATCTGAATCCCATCAAAGTCTTGGAAAAAAAATACAAGTTTCAGTGGTCTTTGGAGAAAGCCTGCGAACTTCCAGGATATATGCCAAAACTCTTGTTTCCCACCTTGTAACCATAACTTTTTATTTCTCTGATTAAAAAAATCCCATGGATATTTCGGTGTGCATTTTTATGAGGCTCCTAGAAATTTTGGAAAGCATTACAATGTTTCCTAGCCAAATAAGAGATAAATGTCACTTTACTGGCAAGATAACTTCAAAAGGTTTACATTGGTCTGAAATTGCAAAGAAACAAGAATTTGCAAGTCTCATATGTTACGTTGACTCTTGTCTGTTAAACACTTTGCTATGTTTTAAAAATTTAATTCAAAGCAATACATGCCCATGTGTACTATTGGCTTTATTTGTATTAATTGATATTTTGATGTACATTTTTTTTATGCTCTCTTGAACCTTTGTGCCATCCAAACTATTGTAGAAGAATGAATCAATAATTATTGTTTACATTCTAGTAAAGGAGGCAAACTCATATCATTTGCCATATGGGAGACCCAGAGTTCTTCAGAAGGGAAACATCTACTGCCTCCTTTCACATCGTCAGTATGTGAGTGGATACAGCTATGATATCTGGATGCCACTGTGGACTGCATACACTGTGAATAAGCCTGTAAGTCATCAAACATCCATACTATTCTTAAATACTTAGTATAATGGATTGAAAATCCCCTTCATTCATCAGGAAACCTGGTTAAGGACTGTTGGATATCGTATGAGTAAGGCCTGTATGACTGAAAAAGTATCTTTGATACCTTTTAAATGTTAACTATCTTAAAATATTGTTTACAAAAAAGTGGGAATGGCCATCTGTTAGGGAACATAAAAAATATAGAAGAACAGAACTGCTGGTAAACTAATTCCATTAAACCTGTTCTGTAAAAAGAATAAGCTGTCAAGACAATGCTCCAACTTGCCTGTCTGTTACTGAGGAACCAAGACTTTAGGGTCAGTAAACTAGTGAACATTCATGGGCTTAATTCCCCCTATAATTTGACCCTTTTTCTAAGTTGCCCTGAGGAAATAGTTTTTACACTGATTTATCTGTCTGAAGAGAAAAGTTACTGATGACTACGTGCTTTCTTATTTTATCAATACAAATATGAGGAATTTATTTTAATCAAATATATGCTGCTAGAATGTTAGTATTTCAGAAAGTGTCTCTTCACACTTCCCAGTGATTTTTCACAATCTGGGTGAAGGATCACAAATCTAACTGTAAAAAGGCTAAAAGTCTAGTGAAACAAATGTCCATTTCAGTGAAGATTTTTTTTTGCTTCATGGTGTTTGAAGATCTGCTTTTATATCTTACTGTGAAAGTGCATTGCCCTAATGAAAAACAATTATTTGGGTTTTTTTTTCCCTGATTTTACTTTAAAAAGTCCCACTAGAGCTGAAGTCTTTCTAATATTTCAGGAGCAGCAGCAAAACGTTCAAAAGAAGCAAGTAACTTTTCAGACATTTTTCTTTGCTGAAAACTAAATTTAAAGCTAGAAAAGAAGTGTTTAAAGAAAGTTCTTGCCCAATATACTGTCTAAATCAACAGAAATACATACATGTGGGAGCTTCTTATAGCGGTTTATGCCACGTTGTGGGAAGAAGTGAATGACTGAGACTGAAGTATTGAAGGATATAGTCCACAGCAGCAGACTCTAATACAATGATGTACAAGGGTGAAAGGCTTAAGTGTGAGAACTCACACACTGACTTACCTTACACAGCAAGCTGACATCATGATTTTTTATTACAACATATACTAATCCAGAGGAAAAGAAACATCTGTGGAAGTAATAACAGCAGTGGAAGGACAGAGGGATAGAGCTAATGCCTTTGATTGCAAGCTTAGGCTACAATACTTGAGAATGACAGAAAACTGCAATTTCTACAGAATTTTTATTGCATCCTGAGTTTATTTATGCTATGGATAAAGCCTGTGCAGTCATTTATACAATTTGTAAGATGAGGCATTTCTTGACGTTATGTAGCTCTAAAGAAAGGCTTAGAGAGTAAAATAGATGATGCAGGCTGGAACTTTGCTGGTTTTGTGTGATTTGGAAGTTTTTAATCTGGACTGTCTGATCAAGCCCATATTTTTGCACCTGCATGTGATATCAGAATCAGAGATATTATGAATAATATATACTTACAGATCTTAAATACATTATGACAAATAGAGTTTTGGTTACTTAGTAGTCTCAGTCAAAGGAAAATTTAAGACTGAATGACATTTGGATTCTTGAGGTTTTATACTCATCTGCCAGGGATGAAGGCAGAATTTCTTGCATAAAGATAGTCCCTCCACCTGCTTTCAGACACCTGTGGAATTTTAATAGCCTTGCTATGTAGAATCACTAAAGTTTATCATAAAAATGATAGACATTAAAAATGTATAAGAATCTCATCTATCCTGCAGTGGGATAAAAATAGCAATGGCATTTGTAGAAATCACTGAGATTTTTGGAACTAAAGCTCAGTGCACTGGGGATTATGGGAGTTTTGGTTTTTGTGGTTTAGTATTTTTGTTTCTTGACTGAAAAAAGATTCCCGGAGGTGGCTGAAGTTGACATGACAGACCACAGGAGATGCCTAAAGTCTGTAACGTAATACAAGAATCTCATGCCTCTCAAAATTAATTACTAGGTCATCAAAAGACAATAACCATCATCAGAAAAGGTGCTGTGTGATGTAACATGCAAAGCCATTTTTTTACTGTAACTGTTTTCTTCAGAAGACATTGTGGTTCTTTGATCTGAAAGACAAGGAGCCAACAGACTAAAGCTGTTGAGTTGGCAATAAATGTTTTTTTCCGATTCTGAAGTTTTGAGGTGGTGGCTATGACTGTCAAGATCTCATTTCTTAATAAATGAGCACTTTTAACAGCTTCTTTGAGAATCATTCTATTGTTATTGATATATTATCTGCTTTAAAATACTTTATCCCTCTGTCTTGAGGAAAAGAAACAAAGAGAGGTTGTAGTAGTGAGTGCAGTTCACAGAGGACTACCAATATGGCTTGCAATCTGAGGTTACATTAATGTTGATCTCATTATACTAAAAGGTGACACAAACAGGCATTCTTAACTCTCAAAAGCTTTAGATATTGTTTGCTTGCTGAGTTGTAGATTCTTGAAAAAACAAGGTGAAATATTCCCAAGTGGTTGCTTTTTCAGTATTTTGAGAGTTTGTAAGTTCATAATGAATTCTGATTTCTTTAGTTGGATAATTTTCTCCTGTGATGTCCAATGGAAATAGCCATGAGCAGCCCTCATCTTGTAAGTGTATGGGAGCGTTTTGGAAAATACAGGTTATATGGTGTTTAGGGACATGGTTTAGCGGTGAATGTGGAAGTATCAGGTTAATGTTTGGACTAGATGATCTTAAAGGTCTTTTCCAGATTAAAAAATTCTATGATTCTAGCACATACGTGATGGACAGACAGCTCTAAAACACTGTCCTCCTGCCTTGACACTTGGATTAGAGCTCATAGCTCATATAGATAGATTCAAGAAATGTGACATAATGACAGGAAGAGTTCAGTGGTATCCTCATCACTTCAAGTTGGAGAAAATGTGAATGCTATTAGTTACCCATATTCATGATGTAGGTCAAAAGTAGATTCTCTGCTGTATGTGGATAACGTTAGCTATGATCACGTCATTTAGTGAGAGAAATGAAGTTCTCTTCAGGACAATCCTTGGTATGTTTACTTTGTGACTTTGACTCAGATTTCCCTTCAGAGACCATAGAGAAGTTGAAGACAATGTTGAATATCATGGCTCAATTATTAAGGTTCAAATATTGGATTCTTCAAGTGACCTGGATCCATTAACTGTGCCTTACTGATTAGGACACTAGAAAGGACAAATTGATCAAATAAATTGTATGTCAGCTTTGTATTGGGATGTCAGTTTTCTATTGGGATTTACATTTACTCGACAATGACAGTTTACTGCTCAGGTGGCAAAAGTAGTCTTGTTTTTTATGTTTCATGTGGAATATATATATTCCATTAATATTCAACCTGACTGTAATATGAGCATCTACGGGAATCCTCATAAAAGTATATAATTAAATCAAGGAGTACAAAGAGGCACAAGAAGAGCATTTCAGTTGGTTATTTCTGCTTGGTTTTAACTGACAAAAATAAATAATATACTGAAAATGAATTTAGATGTTTACCTGTAATTTATAAAGGTATAAAACAAATAACTCTGTTCCATTCTTATCAAAATGAAGATAAATTACAGGTACATGAGTGTCCAGTTTTAGGCTCCTCAGCTCAAGAGAGAGAACTTCTGGAGAGATTCCAATGCAGGGCCACCAAGATGATCAGGGGACTGGAACATCTTTCATATGAGGAAAGGCTGAGGGAACTGGGACTATTTGGCCTAGAGAAGAGGAGACTGAGTGGAAATCTTATTAACATTTACAAATATCTAAAGGGTGGGTGTCAGGAGGTTGAGGCATCCCTTTTCTCTAGAGTAGCTAGCAAGGTGACAAGGAGTAATGGGATGAAGCTGGAACACAAAAAGTTCCACTGAAATATAAGAAAAAACTATTTTACTGTGAGGGTGAGGGAGCCTTGGCACAGGCTGCCCAGAGGGGTTGTGGATTCTCCTTACTTGGAGATCTTCAAGACCCACCTGGACATGTTCCTATGTGGCCTGATCTAGGTGAACCTGCTTCTGCAGGGGGGTTGCATTAGATGATCTCTGAAGGTCCCTTCCAACCTCTACCATTCTATGATTCTATGATAAAATTGAAAATGCATTTAAATACAGAAAAACATATTATGATGGTTTAGTTAATGTTATAATAAAATTATGATAAAAGCTGTAGAAAACAAAGGTAAAGTTTATAGAAATAATTGTTCTCATCAAAATCCCTTTTTGCCAAATTTTAGCTAGCATGAGTGTCAACATGTCTCAGTGAAGCTAATGAAATTAGTCAGTAAAAATGTACTGAATTTACTGTGAATTTATTTAGCTTTGACTCTTCAGCAGCGTCGACTGCTATTATTATGGAGATAGTATCATCAGATGCTAAGATGAGGTGATAGCATCATTTTTATATACTAGCTACTTTCCAGGAGGATGTGACATCAAGTTTGTGTTTCCAGAAATATGTAAAAGTGATGAATGAGCCAAACTTGTCACCTGTGTTTGTCTTACGTATAACCTTATTTTGCTACTAGAATTTTACATGCTGCATAAGGATTTCCCTGAATTACCTAAAAACAGAAGTAGAGGAAAAACGCTAGGCAGAAAACATGTGTCCCTTACTTGCATTGACCTGATTCACTATGAAAATAGGAGAAGGTTCAATGAAGTCTGTTCTAGAAAGTTAAAACCATACATAGCATTGGTTTAGCTACAGCCGTGGGTGTAATATTGCTTTTTTTCCCTTTTCACAGGAAAACACTTCTCCTCTTCCTCCCACTGTTTCAGACTGTCTGCGGGCTGATGTTAGAATACCTGTTGCTCGGAGCCAAAATTGTTCCAACTACCCAGAAGGGCTGACCTTCACCCGCAGTTTCCTCTATCCTCCCAGTGAGCATGGTTCTTTTTATAGCTAGAGCTTAGAAAGTCTTAATCAGCTGGATGTGGGTTTATGTTTAAACATATACCCAAACACCAAACCAAACTTCTTTGGATAAGCATGTTGGGCAGAAAAAGGTTTCCAGTGTTTGTAGACTGACCAAAAGCAAGGCAACTGTTGCTTGTATCTAAATATTTTCAGTTTAGGACATTTAAGTTCTTCTTTAAAGAACAGAACAACTTGAATATGATAAAAACTGGTTGGAAAGATGTGAGGGGTTGGAGTGAAGGGCTGTCACTCTTGCTCCATATTAATATTAATTTCCTGTTGTCAAATTTGATAATTACTTTATTGAACAGATTGTACAAACAAATTCAGAAATATCTGCAGTAGGAACATACACTCATGCTGAAGCGTAAAATTTAATTGAATTACGGGTACCTGCAATTTATAGTGACACATGACTCAAATTTGTCTTTGTTGTGCTATTCCATTAATTAATACTTTGTTTTTTTTATATAGACTTCAATTCATCTGCTCTAGAACAGTATGATGCCTTACTCACTAGCAATATTGTTCCCATGTATAGAGCTTTCACAGGTAGGTTGCAAAGTTTTGAGTAATTTTGATTAATTTTCTGTAATTATATTTCTGGATTTGATAAAGCAATGACAAGAACTTTAAAACAATAACAGGTGGCCTGCACTCTATCCAGCTCTTGCGCAAATTCATTTAAATATTTTTAAAAACAGATGTTTGAAATTTTGAAATGTATTTCTGTGAGGGTTTTGTTTTTTTTTTTTTTTTCTATGTACCATCCTGTCTTACCCCTACTTAGGCATACCTGTTCACTTTTCAGTTTTCATCTCCCGTGTGCTGTCCTAACATTAAATGCTAACTATGAGACTCTAATAAAAATATCTCCTTGAGGAAATATTCATCTTTCTTTCCTTGTGCAAAGTCTCACAAGAAAATGTGGGACAAAGTTTGTAAACAATGCCCTGATGCAGTGCCTGTTTTATCAAGGAGACACTTAAACCAGATAATATTAACCCTAGACTATTTATTGCAGGCAGATGTTTCTATTATACAAGTGCAGTAAGCCATATTAACTATTTCCATCCAGCCTGACTCACGTTTGTTTGTAATGACTGATAAGAAATTTCCTACAATTGCATATCATCCTGCTTTACTCTTAGGCCCAGGCACATTTATTTATACAAATGACAGAGTGAGGAATTGCATAAGGAAAAGGTTGGAGGAAAACCAATGGTGTAACTACCTTTCTAATGCATTCAGACCCCATTTATTCATTTACTCATGTCATATAAAACACAGAGATCCAGAAAACCTAAGTGGCGTTAATCTTCCAAGTAAATCAAAGCCATTATGAATGACCTAATTTTCTGAGGAAAATTCTGCAAGAGATTTAAACTAGAAGTTACTCTAGACCGTAAGCAGAAGGTAAATCAATGTAAATCAATAGGATGTGCCCTCAACTCCTCAAACCCATCTGAGTTTTTTGCCATGACAGCTGTACATATTCAGTATAGTGAATATGGTCTCACTAGCTTATATCCTAAAAGTTGTGATTTTTTACAAATAACATCTGTGAAATAAGCCAAATTGTCTAGTGATATTTGACATGAGTACTGTTGAGTTAGACTAGCTCTCAGGTGGTGAATATTGTTCTTACAGAGCTATTATCTCAGTTCCTACTAAGTGCATAGTTGCAGGTTGTAGCAGATAGGCCAGAAACAAATGACCTTTCCACTGTAGGATTGTAGCTTCAGCTTAAGCTCGAATGCGTTATCTGCAGTAGTGCGTTGGGCCTTGCAGAGCTGTAAATGCATTTACTGTGCCTCTTTAAATGATGAGTGAGAGCACTTCCCTTCTGATGAAATCCAGATTTTGTGTAACAAAGGGTTGATTTTACAGGCAGTTTAATTTTGAACGTTTTATGATTCATCAATAGCAAAGGAAGAAATATGTTCCTTTTCTTTAGTGGTGAAATAACTTATGTTAAATATGCTTGTATTTTCTTTTAATGACAGATATATGGGACTATTTCCATAATACGCTGCTTCAGGAGTATGCTAGAGAAAGGAATGGAGTAAATGTTATCAGTGGACCAGTGTTTGATTACAACTATGATGGCCATTTTGATACTCTTGGTGAAATTAAGCAGTAAGTACATGGCAAAGCCAGAAGCCAAACTCTCACTTTATTTCCATACAGGCAAACCTCTATCAAAAAAGAACAAGACACAAGTATCACGGTGAATGGCATATTCCCTTTATAATACCACAGCCACTGTCTCATATGACAGCAAAGAGTCTTGCAAACAGATACAATAAAGTTCAAGTTCCAGTAGAGAAAAAAAAGCTTTGCTGTTAAATCTGTATCTATATGCAGATGCACAGATACAGACCAGTAGTTTGTTTCCCAAGCTTATGCCTAGATTTTTGGGCCTGAGCAACAAAAATACTGGGAGAATACATGACATAAATATGAAGAAGATGTGCTTAGGCATAAATTTCTCACATTCATGTCATGCTCTCTCATCTGTTTGCTGTTTCTCCTTGTAGTCTCTAAGTGATGAGTTTATCAAATGTGAGATTTCTGTGTTTGCTTTCACTGAATCATGTAACTGGGAATATAAAATGTAACATTCCTAAGTGATACCTTTGCATAGCTATGGCATACACATGTCACTTGAAGGTCTGACAAGCTATAGTTATGTTTTAGTGGGCTTTGGTAGCATTAAAAAAAAGTTTAAAAATTAATCTCCGTGTAGAAACAGGAATAAGAGAAAGTTTACATAAGTTTCTAGAAAAGAGAAATAGAAAAGATAGAGACCAATTATTTATGTTAGTGAATGAGGACAAAGAGAAGAAAAACCAGAATAATAACTAAAAAATTATATTATTCCAGATATACGGAAAAGGCCTTGTGACAGTAAAAACACTGACGTAGTAGCAAAGTGCTGGGAAATCTACACAGCTGAGTCTGTCACTAGAGAGGTTTTATTCAAGGCTAGACTTAATACCACATCTGTCAGAAATGGTTTGAGAACAGGAAAATCAGCTCTGCCACGAAGTAGGAGGGTGGAAGGGAGGAGAGACTAGAACTTCCTTCCAAGCAGAATGCTGTAATACGCAGTTGACCACATAATGCTGTCTATAGTTTAGAAAAAGCATGTTTCATTCAGCGTGGTTTGTCAGTCATATGAAGCATTATAACAACTTCAGTGATGGTGTTTTGTTGAATACTCAAGGTGTAAAGCAAATATGGGGAAGCATTCAGCTCCTCAGGGGTTTATATACAGAACTGACTATGTTCATGGAATAGTCAAGAGAGGGAAGGCAAATTCATTTGTCAGTCAGCTAACTTAAAATGGTTTCTACAGCACATAGTGACAAGTCAACATTTTGGCATTTCTTGCTGGCAAGGAACCAGAAGCTAATTTTCTCATCACTCTTCTCCAGCTCAGTTTCATGTGGTTGAACTTCTGAAAGCAATGAAGGGCAAATAATGATGCTCTATACTGCCTCTTCTAAATGTAGAGTCTCTGGCTTTGGAAAAATAGTGTTGACCATGGAAGCAATCCTGTTGGTCTCAGTGGAACTGCTTGTAGCCAAAAGACTAATCCGTGCTTGTTTGTCTGTTTATGAAACAGATAGTGAGGCTCTCTATTCCATTACATATTTATTTCAATTATAAAATAAATAAAAGTCATATAGTAGTGAAAGATCTGTGCTGAGATAAATTATATAAATTACTAATGGCATCAGTGGTTTTAATACTTAATATCTATATAAATATCTTAATTAATGTTTGTTTTGTAGGCATGTAAACAATACAGAAATCCCTGTCCCAACCCATTACTTTGTGGTTCTGACTAGCTGTAAGAACAACTCCTATACTCCACTAAACTGTTCAGGCTCCTTGGATGTTTTGTCTTTTATCATTCCTCATCGACCTGACAACACTGAAAGCTGTGCTGTAAGTATAGTTCTATGTTCCTGTGATTCAATGAACTCTGTGAAATGATTCTCAGTGGGAACTAGTCATCTAAAGAATCTTTAGATGCCTAAGTATTTAATGAATTCATTCTCCATGAGTTGAGAGTGAGCTGAAAGCTAAAGTGATGACTAGGAGAGAAAGAAGCTCCAGCTAGAAACTAATGAGCTGATAGGAAGCAAGGGAAAAGAAAGAAAGGTTTCATAAGAGGTCTTGGAAATGGTCTCATCTGAGAAGAGCTAAGAACAGCAGCAAAGCCAACAGGGAGAATGAGATAACTTTATGGAAGCCTGAAAGATAAACTTTGATGGTATCAGAGGACTTTAAGTGTTACTTCCTTCAGCAGAGCTAGAATTAGGTTCCTTCAATCCTTTGTTCCACCTTGATGAGAAATTTAGACAGTAGGCATTTAGATGGATGGTTCTGCAGTTGAAATTCACTTGAATTAAACGAAATCTATGCTTAATACTAACAGTGTAAATCTCATGTTTTTTAGCAAACAAAATTAGCTGAGCATAATATGTATTGTTGAGCCAGCTGTCTATTCCATCAACTTGGATGCAGGATATTCTTTAGCTGAGTGTGCGTACTACAATCTTCTCACACACAAGTATGTCTGCATAGACTTGAACTGGCCCTCATAGCAATACAATTGTGTTTATTTAGTTTATTTGTAAATTTAAAATCATAACTCCAGACAGATGAAGTTTGCACTGCTTAGAAACAACTAGGGTATCTCCTTATTTGTAGTGTAGATAATCCACAACTACCCAGTGACCGTTTTGGTAGTTGAGAGTTAACTAAACATACAAAATAAATCATTTGAAAGTCTCTCTTCTTTAGAAGTTAACATGTTATATCTAAAGTTAAAAACCAAAATCCAAATGTCTTTGCTGCTTATATTCATTGTCTTGCAATGACATACATTTAGTGAGCCATTTGTATCAGAAGCAGACGTTGTTAACAGGAAAGCAAGTTAATGTCTGTTGGCAAAAAACTTTGTAGTAAAAGAATTGAACATCAACATTTTTTCTTGATTGGTGCCTATGTTACCATAGTTTTCC
Source organism: Urocolius indicus (assembly GCA_013401255.1). Classification (NCBI taxonomy): domain Eukaryota; kingdom Metazoa; phylum Chordata; class Aves; order Coliiformes; family Coliidae; genus Urocolius; species Urocolius indicus. Next base: position 152,393 of record WBNH01010029.1, on the reverse strand, counting down.
CTGCCTATCTAGCAGTTGTTATTGCTGTCCAAAAATCAAGACTGAGCTGCTGTTAGGACTTTGCTCAGGCTGTCAGGTGCCCATTGTTTGGCTAACCTGAGCACTGCAGCTAATTTATACTGTAACTGAAAGTATTGTTACTTAGAATCATAGAATCATTTCATCTGGAAGAGACCCTTAAGATCATAGAGTCAAGCCTTTGTCTCAGCCCTGTCAACGACTAGACCATGGCATTGGCCTTGGCCCAGCCATCCAGCCTATCTAGATCTCTCTGTAAGACTTCCCAACCCTCAAGCAGATCGACACTTCCACCCAGTTTGGTGTCATCTGCAGTTACTAAGGGTGCACTCTATCCTCTCATCCAGATCATTAATAAAGATGTTAAGCAGGAGTGGCCCCAGTACTGAGCCCTGGGGGACAACACCTGTGACCATCTGCCAACTGGATTTAACTCCATTGACTATGACTCTTTGGACTCTACCATCTAACCAGTTTTTCACCCAGGAAAGTGTGTGCCCATCCAAGCCAAGAACAGCTGATTTCCCCAGGAGAACGCTGTGGGAAACATTGTCAAATGCCTTACTGAAGTCAAAGTAGACAATATCCACAGCCTTTCCTTCATCCAACCAGTGTATTTAAAACATGAATCAACTGTACTTTGTATTTAAAACTCATACTTGCCCTTTCAGTATAATTTTGCTTCTCTGTTACTTTGGAGGTGAGGAGAGTGGACATCCATTTAATTCTATTTAAATGATATGCCCAAATGCAAGGCTTTACAGATGTGTAGGAAAACTTGAAAGAAGTTCTACCAACTGTCTGTTGGTAGTCTGTTAAATCATTTAAAACACTTGTTACTTTGTAACAGCACTACCAAACAAGAGTTCCTTTGAAGTGTTTGAACATTATTCTTGTTTGTTTTGGCAGGAAAATAAGACACTTTCCGAATGGGTTGAAGAAAGAATTCAGGCTCATTCTGCACGTGTCCGGGACGTGGAACTGCTAACTGGGCTTGACTTTTACCAGGAAAGAAATGAAACTGTCTCTGAGATCTTACAGCTGAAGACATTTTTACCCGTATTTGAAACTGAAATTAACTGATTATCTGTTAAAAAAATGTCAATGCTTGGAAGAAGGCAAATTTAAGTGATTTAACTTTTTACCTTGCTAAAGTATATAGGAAAAATGACTACAGCTCTTCTATAGGAAAACACACTTAGAGGAGCTAATTTATTTTTCAAATTTGCATTCTTTGGTCAAGTGTTTTTTGCCAACTGAATAAAAAGAACCTAAACTGAATTGAATTATTGTTGCTAAGCCAGGTCTTCAAAATAGAGACTATTTGATTCGTAGTGGTTTGAAAAAGACTGCAAAAGGAACACGTTTCATGTGTAGAAAGGACCCAGAATTGTAAACTGTATAGAAAATAATTCTATAGTGATGTTCAAAAGGGAAACAGCTGGAGGAGAGTAGGTATAGTTTTTCCCTTGTGTCTATCAGAGGTTATGGTTATCTAATACTGTTATGTCCTGAAATGTTCTGAAATTCTCTTTCTCACCTAGTAATTCACCTGCGAACTGCTACATATTTTAAAGATGTCCTCAGATGTGCAGAAATTTTGCATATAGTGGAAATGTCTTCTATGATCACCTCCCATGTTTTCCACTTGGGTCAATTCACTTTGTTAACAGTAAGTGAAGTTAGAGTAAATAAGCTATATTCCGTACCCTTCAGAAAACTTAAAGCATTCTGAATCTGAAAAGGTAAGTAACACTCTTGCTAGAAGAGTTTTGTCTGGTTATTTACCTGTATTTGCAACAATTTCCAAATGCCTGGCAATACCTAAATGTTTGTGTCTGTTTTTAAATGGTTCAACCTGAGATTAGAGCACGAAATTAGAAGTGACATCTGAAAGATAGTCAGTGGTCATTTCCGTAGCAACTTCATAAACAAAGGCTCTCTAACTCACACTGTTCTGTACACAAATTACTACTGAGCACAGGTAAGCAGGACAAGACAGTGGAAATTCCCAGATTCTCCTGTTACAGAAACGTCACACGTTAATTGAGTGTTGAGCTGATTTTCTCCACTAAAAATGCTGCTAAGCACAGGTATTAATAACAGCAGACAATTGACCATTTGTCTGAGTTACAGGCACAGCGGGGGAGTTTTAAAGAAGCATGTCAAGGAGTGTTTCAATGCGTAACTAAGTGTGGGCTGAAGGAGATATGTCTATTTTAAAAGGGCAGCTTGAAAAGCCTATACAAAAAATCCCCAAACCACCACAGGATGGTTCTTTTCCCCATGTCTTAGATGATTAGTGTATATATGTACACTCCAAACATAGCTTAACAATATTTATTTTACATCAAGATGTGGGACCAAGATGAATGTCAAGATCAGTATCTTGGTTAAACCATTACCCCATCTCCTTGAACATGGAATGGTATTTCACCCTGCAACACTGTGCCATTTAAATCTGTCCATCTAAATTAGAGATTTAGAATCGATTTAGAATACAGCAGATTTTTCACTGCCTGGTAAATCATACCCTAACTCTAGTCAATGAATCTACATAACCCACACTAATTTAGGCATGTAAATTAACTAGTTTACAATAATGACATTAATCTCAGGGATAAGAAGAAACAGTTTCTTAAGAGTATAATATTTGGTATGTCTACATAAGAAATTTAGAGTAGAACTAGCTTGACTGATGTGCTGTTGTTGCTACTTGATATATTTAAATTTGAATTAACCCCTGTATCACCAACCATGCCAGCAACACAAGCTTCAGGACAATACTCTAGTTCAATTATGAATGCAAATTTCTGGTGTGGGTATTCCTTAGTGAACAGTTACACTCATGTGAATTACGCCTGTCTCTGGGTACTTGTGTGATGAAATAATGTCTCTGAGGTTTGCCCAGACTTCTAAAAATTAATTTCAGCCATGCTCTCACACTTGACTGGTACTGTAATAAAATAGCAGTAAATGTAATTCCCTGTCCTTCACAAGATTCTTTATTATTCTTCTTCATCAAAAAGTCTGGCCCTCAAAAGCCATGTTGATAAAAGTTGGCCCCTTCAGTGTAAAGATCCCTGCCTATCAGGCTGACAAAAGCTATTTCTCATTCAGTATTTGCATAGCATCTAACACAAGGGGCTCTTGATCCCATATTTGGGTTTTCCACAAACTTTTGTGGTAGAGTTGCAGATACTCTAAGAAAGCTAATATGAAAGTGGTTTTGCTTTAGTCACGTTTTTTTCCCCTACTGTTTATTCAGCTGTCATAGCGTTCAAAAGTGTAGGGAGTCATTTACAGATAAAAGCATAGGAGTATCTAACTGAGTTTTTCCTGTGAGTAAAGGACTTAGTTCTTAGCCCTTGGCCTTGTTGCCTGGGTACTATCTTCCAGCTTTCTCAGTGTCAGATCTCCACGCAATGTCACACAGTTTCTCTCACATCTCATGACCGAAACTGTTATAAACTACTTCTGGCAGCATTGCGTTCCCTCTCCTTCTCTCTAGAGGCTGTAATGTCCATATTTTAGCTGATCAAGTGGTAGGAACAATCACGGGAAGTTTTGTTTTCCTCATCACTGCTAAATTCAACCAGGGAGCCTAGTTATCCATCGCTTTAGAACACGTCTCTATTTCCAACTAATTAGGTGGAAACTGTGGGCTAATTTTTCCTGCTTTCCTTTCCCTAGTTACATGAGCAAGGCCTGCATTTGAGACTGAGTGAAATAGTAATAAAGTTGATAGAATGATGGTTAGGGGACAGATTTGGCTCTGTGTCACACAGTTTCCGCTGTGTCACACAGTTTAAGCTGCATATGAGGAGGCGTGCAGCTGTTGGACCCTGGAGATTTATGCGAGGGAAGTTCATTAGTGTTTGGGTTTTGGAGACCTTATCTAAATTTTTAACAGGTTCATAGGTTTGCACAGGATTTTTTTTGTTTGTTTGCTTAAATTTGAAAATAAATGTAATCCCTTATCCAGAACATCTTGCCAGTTCATAAGAAAGCACCCAATACTGTGTCCATGTGGTTTCATTACTAGTAGAGATATAGACTGAAACTTACACAGTTGCCTAAGACATTTGTATGGATCTTTTCATTTTTGAAATAGAGCAACTTCTGCAATTTGTAAGGAGATGGAAGTGAGCAGCTGGCTCAAACAGAATTCATGTGCCACCAAAGCTATGAACTTCAGCACAGTCATTCTGAGAATCTAAAACTTTTGTTTTATTCAAATAACGCTGGCATGGAACACTTCAGCCACTTAAGTTTAAAGTCTCTCAACTGGTTGTCCTAGTTTGCAATTCAAGAGAAAAGAATACTTATTCTTCATTAAAGTTATCGAGTACATGAACATTCTGGTATGGAGAGGAGAGTAGGAGGGGAGTAAGTTCTATCATGCATTTTAAAGGCAGTTAAACAGTATGTGACATTATAAGAAGGCTACTTGGGACACATTCCTTAATATAGAAAAGCAGGACAAAAGAACAGTTGACTGAATGCATAAAATGGATTCTTTTTTTTTTTTAATTAAGAAATGCTGAGAAATGTAGAAGTTAAAATAAAGAAACCATAAAAATAACAACAAAGAGACAATAACACACAGTAAAACCAGCATATGGGAAATATTTATTTTAAAAACATACTCCTCCTTTGATAATCACTCTGCCTTGTCCTGAGAACTAAGAAATAAATGCTATTTCTGAAAGTTTTGTACTTCTCCTGTTTCCTGGGGCATATGGGTATAACATCCCCAATACAGCACACCCTTTATTTCTGTGTTTTTTAGCCAGTTTTGGGATCCCTAAGTATGAAGCTAGAGTGGAACAGGCATAAATCAATCTGCTGACTGTGAAGGCAGGTTTTGCACAAGATTAGAGACTGTAGAGAGGGCTGTTAACAAGACAAGAAGCAGGGATGGTCTCATCTGGGCAGATGATAGAAGCGGCTCAACAAATATGATATTTGGCAGTAAGGAAGTCATTTTTCTGGCTGGTTATACCTCAACAACAGCTGTTGTTCACAGTTACAGCGACAGCTGGAGATGATTTAGAAACCACTGTCTTAAGAGATCGGTGGCTGGACAAGTGAATTTTGACAACATTGTGACTTCAGCAAGATCAACATCTCATGTATAGATATGCCAGCCATACTAACTCCTGTTGTGCTTGCAAGGCATATGAAGGCTTTTTAATAATTTGCATGTCTGTCTAGTGCTTCGTAGCTGAAAGAGAAACAAACTATTGGTTACACTCCACACTTTGATGGGGGCATGATAAGCCAAGACCACTCAATTTTAACAACTAGAAAACTCACAATAACTGTGGGAACTGCCTGTCCTTCTATCTTACGTAGGACATGCCATAGAATTCTCTCTTGAAGCTTAGGAGTAACCAGCTCTTGAGTGGAAGAAAGAGGACTGGCAGGGAATGGCTGAGAAAAGGCATTTTGGAAAGGAATGCTTCTTTTTTTCCTTTGCAGGCAAGCCAGTGAATGCAATTTCCATCTATTCAGCTGTTCTGGTTTGTTTTTTTGTTTTTTTTTTTTTTTTCTCATTGCTATTTGTTTTCAGGAGAAAAGTTGATAGATTTGTGTCTAACTACCCAAACTACAGCTGTGAATACCATTTCAATAATGTCTGGAACATTTAAAGGATATTCCCATAAGCAAAGACTGCAAAATGTGCTTCAGAAATTATAGTAGTTAGTAATTTCTCCTTATGAATTTCTCCTACATTTTAGTCAAAAGGATGCCTTTTCTGTATCTGGGAGCACATTTTCATCCAGCAGCAGATTCCAAAGAGGTTAGTTTGCATCCCTCCTTTCCTGTCTTCTCTAAGGGGCATTGTCCACATCTTTTTACCTCACCAGTTTAGATTCTTCTAAATTACTTGCTTGGATTACAGATGCTGGGTATGTCCCCAGCACTGTTGAGCATTTCAGATAAATCTTCAGTTACAAGGAGGAAGAAGGAAAAAAAAAAAAAATCACCGTCTGAATACACAAAAAAAGAATGTTCAAGTTTTTGTTCCTTGGCATTTTTAAAAGCTTAACAGCATACCCATGGGAAAGGTAAGTTTAAAGTGTTGCTTACTCTAATTCTTTCCAAAGAATGAGAAACCTTGCCTCATTTCCTTTCCTCAGTTACGAGTTAGGTCACATTTTATGTGGTAGGCAACTTAACCTTATGAGTAGCGTATAGTTTTGGAAATAGTTTAGCTGCATAGGCTTAGGAGATGCACATGATACAATATTGTATTTCTTCCAGTAAATTTTTATTTATGAACATTGCCAACAACTTTTAGGCTCTGGTGCATCAAACATGCTTCTTTTGGTTAGGCAGCAAATAATTCCCTGTAATTGTGATTCCTAAAGGCACAGTCAGATGGAGTGGCAGCAACCTGAACATTGTTTGGTGGAAAAGCAGAGGAATGAGAAAAGAGGAGATAGCAGTGAAACATGTTTCAAAAAGGACTGGAAATGTTTTCCTAGGAGACTGTGTGCTGTGAAGGGCACAGGATCAGCCAGTGAACCTTTCTTGCAGTTGATCCACATTGTTGGGTATAAGAGGCAACTAAGTCAGTATCTAGCTTTTATGCAGCATGTCACTGGCTGTATCTGCTGTCCAGCACCTTCCTTTTCACATGGTTCCTGCTTATCAATTCCCTTACTCGAATGTGCGTCTTTTTTTCTTCCCAGTCAAGTTTCTCCGCAGTCCCTGTGCTCAATGTGATCTCTGTCTCTTCCGGCTGTTGCCACTTGCAGTGAAAGGAGTCCCCATTCCTTTCTCCAACTCATCCCTTAGCATTTGGCTCAACTGTTCACATGCCAACCACATTGCTCGGTCTTTGGGACTGTGATCCCTGCTTTCTCAGACCAGAAATCATGCTGCTTCTGCAACTCAGGACTTTCAGAAAGCTTAGTGTAAAAGTGATTAATTTAAAGTCATTAAAATTCCATGACTTCTGCCAAAGGAATAGGATAAGCTATGAGAAATCCAGAAGTAAACATTGTCAATAACAAAATACTTACATTATGATAACGTGTATGTCATTATAGCTGTTCTCTGAGGTGCAGATTTCATTTGATGTACTTCTGTAAAGACCCTTAGAAAATTTCTGTTGGTCTGAATGACTTGTGGGTGAGAACCTTTTAAGTAAACACCACTGTATGAGAAGTGCTGTAAAATTGTGTGAGTTATAGACGTACAGGTACTCTTTCAACACTTTCCATCTTCACATATACAACATGACAGCAGAAGAGTTGTCAGTGGTATTACCAAATGTTTTAGTTATTAAAAGCCACCAGAAGTAAAAGATGTGCATAAAAGCAATATGAAAGCTTTCTAGAAATAGAAATAAAAGACAGAACAAAATATTTTTTTTGTATCTTCCACAAAGATAAGCAGTGTGTATTTCAAAATGCAGTTATAAAAAGCTTACTCTTTTCCAATTGTGAACAACCTAATACAACCATGGTCAGCTTGCTGTAATATTGCTCAACAAATTTCCTGATTGATTGCTGTAAAAGAATGGTTCCTGGTGAAACACAATTGATGAATTATATAAAGTCAAAAGTGAAGTTGGCTAACTGATTTCTGAAAATCTCGGGAACTTTATGAAACTCCCTGTGAGGAAGATTATATTTCTTCATTAGAATTGATTTTCTATTTTCTATTATAAGTTCCTATACTGTTATTAATACAGGGTAACTGTAGAGAAAAATAGCACTGACAAACTTTGTATTTTCTGGCTAAAGCTTCTGCTTTATGAATCACTGAATCCACAGTCTACTTCTTGTCCAACAAAGCTGCACAACCTCCTGGACAGCTATACCATGGGATAATGATACATGGGACGTGACGCACCAGTGTGTTGTTTATGCCCAGGGATTTTCCTGTGTGACATCTTGGATTGTTTACTGAGGTTTGAGGTTAAACTCAAGAAATATTTCCTCCTGGTCTCTGATAATCCATCTGCTTTTTAACTACTTGTTGTCACTTGTGAACTACTGTCAATTTCTGCATATCACTTTGAATAAAAATGTCTCATGTTCTTTATATAGCCACATGGGCTTGGCTGAACTGAGTAACAACTGCAGTGCTACCCTAATAGCCAAGTAGAGGAGAGGAAATTAAGAACTGCACGTTTTCTTCTTTAGATGTTAATCCTGAGTGGCTTCACATATAGCTACTTACAGGTTTGTCCAGCTCAGACTAGACGACACAAGGATTGTGTTGTAGATCTGGAATGACCATCAGTGAAACTTCCAAGAAAGTGGTCTTAGTAATCCTGAAGCCTGTACAGAGCTCACCTAGAGTTGCAGCAGTCTCTTACCTAATCAAAAGTTTGCTTCCAAGTGAAAAAGGGTATGACTGTCACTGGTGACACCTTCCCTTCTTGGAGTGTTAGTTGCCAGCAGCTAAGCAGCTTGTCAAACAGTTGTCCCCATGGTCTCCAGAGGTAGCTGTAGGCAGAGACAGAGTAGAACTGATGTAAGGCTGGCTAATGCACACTGATGATCCATTTTGTTGCTGTTCAGGATGTGAAGAGGGTGTTAAACTATAAGGAAAAGTTATCATATCAGTTACTGCAGAGTTGATTTGAGTTTTGACCAGGAGTGAAGGAAGGCTCCTGCTATGATATGGAAAATGAAGTCCCTATATTCTTACCTACTTTACTGTCTTCTCAAACAATGAGAGGTTTTAAAAGCTTGTTCTGTTTAGCAAAGCAAAAGCAGAACCTGAGAGGAGATAAAGTATTTCTCCTAGCTGTATTGCTAAGAGTGATAGCAGTGATGAACAGCAGAGAAAGAAAAAAAAAGAGCTATCTAGAGATACAGATATACATAAAGAATAATATTGTCACCAAATAATTGTAATGATGTATAAATTTGCTAGCAATTGATTCTAGTTGGAAAATGGAAGACAGATTCTTACCAGTAAGCTTCTGAAATAGCTACTCAACTGAAATTGCAAGGGATAATTAAAAATGCTTTTAAGAAAGAACTTGGTCGACCTATGAATCAGCCTGAATTACAGCTACCCATGATAACAGGGAACTGCCTCAATGACTCAGTTGGATCTGGTGTTCTTCGCCTCAATGAATGATTAAATGAAGACCAAAAAAAGGCATTTTTACTGTAGAAAAGTAATGCAGTATCTATTTGACTGAAACACTGCTCAAGGATATTTAATGGAGATTAACACGGGAAGTCTTTATGGCCAGGGAACTTCAGAAATTTACTTGGGTTTGCTGCAATTTAAACAAAAAGCGTCTGTGTTGACAGGATTTGTATAAGCACTGTTCCTGCTGCCATTTCAGCACTCCTAGCTCCCACTCTGCTTGCACTGCTTGTGAATCATCTTCCTGAACGTTTGTTTAGGAAAACTATTCCTTACACGCTCTAATTCCAGCTGTGTTTGTGAAGTTGAGAAGTATGTGTGTGGATGACTGAAGGAAAAGGTGGGGTAAGGTGGGTGGATGGAAGGGTCTTTTATTCCAAGGTGGAGTTGGAAAGTAACTAACTCATCAATATCTCCTCCATGTATTGACTTTATTGACTGTTTTGCATAGCATCTGCAAGAATGAGCAAGAGAGAGGCTCTCTGAAATGTGACGACAGGAGGTGTCATGCAGAGCCAGAGAAAACGTCTGTACAAAGTGCCTTTGACTAGTTAGGGAAAAAAGGGCATGGGTAGAGTTGGTAAGAAAGAGCTTAATAAAACTTAGTTATTTTTTAAAAAAACATTCTTTTGGTCTGAATTAGTCAGCTCACTGAAACGAAATAATTTTGCAGAGTCCGACTTTGTTTTCAGTGGTGTCCCGACACAACCTTGTCAGAAGAAGGTTAGATGCCAATATATCATCTCCACGACTGGTTTTTTTTTCAGGGTTCTCTTGAGCTGACAAACAATCTGAACTCACTGAGTCCTGGCTGACAGCCATGTTACTCCATGTCTGACTGAGCTGACAAAATCCATAGTTTGTAGCAGCTTGCAGACATAAGCTTGATGTTGGATTTTGAACAACTACAGTGAGGAGAGTCTAAACAACCAACCTGTTACCTGTTTTGTTGCCTTTCTATCTGAATGCTGTCCCCACCTGAAAGATGGCTCTGACCTAGTACAGAAATGTGAGAGTTTTTGAAGTCCTAAAAATTCTCCAAGGATGGGATTTTTTTTTTTCCAGCACAGCCTTTCTGCCATGACTCTCCTCTTCAGCACATCCAAAACTGTAAATATGATGCTGTCCTTGCTTGCTCTGCCAAAATCCTATTCCAGCTCCTCATAAGAAAAAGATGTGAATTTTATTTGGAACATATACAGAGGCTGGGGCAAGGCAATCTGGCTAAAAGAGCCTAGACACATGACAGAGGTTGTGGTAGTTACTGGATCTGCTCAGAAGCATTCATTGCAGAGGAGCTGCCTTGCAGTTCATTCCAATTTATATCCACTGAGAACAAGCAGTTAGAAGATGAAGAAGAAACATGGGAGGCCAAAGGCAATTAAATTTATTAAATTATCTGCAAGCAAGAGCTGACTGACTGACTGGCTACTATGGGACTACCACAATAGCTGAGCCCCTGACTCTTCATTGTTTTGGATACGGGATGCAGCTACTGATCACTATTCATCAGTATCATTATTTTGTTAGTGACAGAGAATTATTTAACTATTATCCTAGGATACTGGACACTGGAAAGACCTGCCTGTTTTGTAGCTTGAAGACTTTCAGAGTAGTTGAAAAAAACCCATATGCTACCTTTCTTTCCATGTTTAGTTATCTAGGGGGCATAAAATATATAAGATAAAAATCAATGTCTGAAATAAACTCAGAAAGAAGATCAGAGGGGAAACAGGGTTATATGCTTAAGCCAATGCAATAACTAAATCTAATCTGTTGGAGCTTTGGATTTTTATATCATGCAGGGGGAAAATGAGCAGATTTACTGCTTTGCACCTTTTATAAAAAGGTTGCTCCAAATACTCTTCATGTAAGTCTTGCAAGGATTCAGCATTTATGTAGATCATAGGGTACAGTTAATGCTTACTTATCTCTGCTCTTCACATAAAACCTCTAAAAAAATAGATATCTGGCATGTACTTTGAGACTTTAGGTTCACATACAGGAAGGAGGATAATAATACTTTCCTTGCATCCTCAAAACCCATTCCATTAATAGCTACATCCCAATAACTAGTGGAGAAGCTAGAAAATAATAATAATAATAATAATGAGCTTTTGTTTGTAAACAAAATACAGTCTGAATGGAGTAAAAGAGAATTAGTGTTGCTGGGAGTGGTCATCAGTGTTTGGGATTCATCCCATCTTATTACTTGGTGCCAACTGACTAGTAAATTTTCCGGACTAGTTGTGGTGAGAGACAAGTCATGGTGGGAGCCCCAGGTGTTGATTCTATGTAAGTAGGCCTCCTTATCAGGCCAGTCTTCCTGATCAGTCTCAGAGTTATTGAGCTGTATTTCCTGTGTTAGAGAGATGCAAGTCATGGAAAGATATAGGCTTGGGGCTCCTCTGCTATGAATTGTGCTAGCAAAGAAGGCAGTGATAAAAGCCTGAGAAAATATCTGAGAGGCATTAGGAGAATAAACTGTGGCTTGTCTACACGGAGAAATAACCTGTGTTGTTTCTGTGGAAGAGCTAATCTGCATTTACAGAATGCTCTTAAAGACACTGGAATTGCTCTGTAAGAATGCCAAGAACGTGGAACTATGACTGAAGTTTTTCGTGGTTTTGCAATTGTTTGTACATACCCTGAAAGCCCATGGGGCAATGACTGCTGACTATCAGTTAAAAAGCATCATTAATTCACCCTAAGGAGCTGCTTGCCCTAGACCTCTCCTCCATTGAGGGTAATTCAAAGCAAACTCTGGACCTTTTTCTAAATAGATTAGATTTAAAACATCAGTTGAGATTAAAAATATATGAAGACCTTGTCAAGGTTTTTGATTAAATGTTCTAACCATGGGCACCACTAGGAGTCAACTTACTGTCAGTGAACACTGTCATGATTATTGACACTAAACAAATCTGAAGGGGTAACTAACAAAGACGTGCCTTAGCACAAATGCTTTGCCACCTTTAAAATGTCAGTTATATCTACTGTTCCAATGTTTTCTCTGTGAATTATGCTGCAATTCAGAAGACTGGAGTAAGTAGCAGCATGTGTAAGTGTAACAGCCCTGTGGTGCTAAGACCCTAAAAGGGTTATAGGAAGATATCTTCCAAAGACAAACAACTCTTCAGAAGCTTAAATGGTTAGTCTGAGACAAAGTTATTTACCAATAACTTATTAACCATGTGACTGAGGTATCTGGTACACAGAGCTCTTGGAACTTTCCATGAAAAATGAACCCCAGACAAAAATAAACATTCACTAAAAATACACAACTTTCTTTCTGGGGTGAGTGTAAAATGGCTTTTAGACACCACTAACATCCTGGTTGAGTCAATTCAACCTCCCTTAAAATACATAGTTGGGTTTGGTTGAATATCTTAGTTTTTGAATGGTGACAGTCTAAAGAAACGTTCCTACAAGAGCTGATGATAAAAATATTTAGTTTTTATATACTTTCTTACAAAAAGACCAAAGAATAGAAAAAAATGAGCTCTTAAGTTTTTCTTTGGAGGAGCTATCAAGTCAATTTCATACCTTTGTCTTTTGAAATGTTGGTCCTTTTCCACATTCTTAGTCCTATCAGGAAGAGCTCATCTGAGAAGGCAACATTTGCACAGAGTCTGCATTACATATCCTACAGGGAGTGATGCTTAGCCAAGATTTGCAAAGTAATAAAGACTTACTCATAAGCGATGGACTATTGAGAAACTAGGGGCAAAAAAGTTTAGGCAAGGGAGTCAAAAATGGAATAAGCAAATCTGCCTCTGACATATGAAGATAAGCTGGCTTTGGTGTGTCCATATAAGAGAACTGTTGATTTAGTTTAATGCAGACATCTGCAAAAAAACCAAAAAATCCCACCAGCTTTGTTAACAAATTCGACAAAAATTTGTCCTGAATAGATTCAAGAGTATTGCCTTCCACTTAGTGGCTACAGGAAAGTAGCCCAAAAGGAGAATAGCAAAGACAAGAAAACTTACATTTCTACTATCCCTTTATATTGATTGTGTAGCCAGTCTTGACGAACTTGCCATATATCTCTTTAGGACTGACTTAGCACATGTTCCCTAGATGAGATCTATCAGCCCCACCTACAAACTTCAGTTCTCTTTGTCCACCGTCTTTGTCCACCAACAGTATTGTGATTCGTGACAACATACACAAATTCTGCTCTGAAAGTAAGGCAGCAGATTGAGTTTGGATGACAAGATATCCCTTGCGATCTTCTGGGCTCCTGAAGATCATGTCTAGGGCACCATGTATAGCCCTTGCATCAAGCTTGGAAAAATGCACTTCCTGGCATTTATTGTTTAACAATTCTTTAAACATGCATTGTTTACCTTTCCTGGTGGGGCTTCTCATTTTGTCCATGAACCAGAAAATGGTTTCATTTTCATCACTCTGAAGTAGCTTTACCAGAAGCAATGTTGTGGATCCTCTTGTACTTTGTAGTAAACTTTTTAAACAAATAGTTCTAAGGATCAGAGGAGGCAAACTACAGAGTCCAAAAGAGTAATACTAAAATATCCTGGAACTTCCCTGGGTAGTTTTTTGTTGTGGGAGTCTAAGAGGAAGCAGCACACATTATCTGTGTGACAAGAGTTGAAGACTCTAGAGTCAAAGGAGGATAGCGATGAGCTCAGTTGCTGGTCACATCTACTCACTGTTTGGAGACGAGTGTGAACATTTCATGCCAAGAAACAGGTTTTCCCTGCTTGGTGAAATGTTTCTGTATGTGCATGCTTTTGTCAAGCAAGAAGCAACACAAAAGCAGAACAGCTGAGCTGGAGAAGGCTGTCAGCGAGGAACTTGGGCATTGGCTGAGGTGGCAGTGCAAGGACAGGCATTTATCCCTGACAGTAACAACATGGACAGCTCTCACGTTAGATAGTTGTTTCCATTGGAAAAGAGTTATAGTCTTCCTGAGCAAACACAGCTCTAGTCAGCTTACTTAGAGATTATCAGAGAGCTTTATAATTCACGGCTGATTAAAATTTATATGCAGGTGTTGTTCTTAAACGGTGTTTAAGCTTTCAAAAGTGTTTGCACACAGATGGGTTGGGATTCCAAAACCAGATGTCCAGCGAAAGCTGTGATGGTCATGACTCCAGAAATATGAAGTATTTGTTGTGGTTATTACTCTGAAACACAGGCATACCACAGCTATTAAAATTACTTGGAGGCTTTACGGATGTCCTTTTATGGAGGGGAAATTTGATTCAAACAACAAAGCATTTTCATTAGGTATTTTGTTCTGTGGAATCTGCTCACCTCCAAAACTTAAAATGCTTGCATATACAGCATTGAAATTCAGATGAATGAGAAACGGCACCTGCAGTATTAAAACAGAAAGATAATTCCCCTCTTTTTCTTCCTATGTGCTCCTCTCCTCTCCCTTCCTTCTGGAGATGCTCAAGTTTTGTCTCCTGAGTCTTCCAGCTAGTCTTTATATCACACTTGCCGAGTATAACATTAATGTTAGTAATGTTTAAACTCCTCTCTTATGCCTTCATTAGTTTTTTGGTTTGTTTTTTTGTTTTTCTGGTAAGGAATAACAAATGGCACTTCTCTCATTATCCCTGCACATAGTATTTTAATGTTTCGTGGATTTTATTGAGTAATATCACATTGTACAATACCAGATGTTTTCTTAAATGTGCAACAGTTCCTGGATTATTTGAGGTCTGTTAAAACACTGGAGGAAACAACTTGCACTGTGAAAGTTACAAACTTCTATTTTTCATGATAATTCAGTGCAGCCAGTCTTAAAACATCATTCTAGGTACTTTAAAATAGTAAAAACATTTTCCAGATTCGTGTTTTGATGACATTTCAGTATGTTAATATGAAATAGATGTTGTTCCAGTGGTGAAATACAAACCTTCCATACATTTGTTTTTCCATACATTTGTTTCCAGTAAAAAGGTAGTGAAAGCCAATGCCTGTAGCTTATGAAAAAGAGATATGTCACATCTGACTAGTAATGCTACAGTATTACAGCATTGGACTTTTTCAAATTAAATTGACCTGCATATTTTCCATGACAACAATAACTACTAAAATGTAAAGAGGTATTTCTGCTGCAGAATGGGGTAGATGCTAAAAGCATGCACACATTCAAAAAGGGGTTAGACATGAAGAAACATTATCTCAAACAACATTTAGCAAGAGACCTTCCCTTTAACCGAGAAACCTTCCCAGCTGGACATATTTGACCGCTGTTTAACCCGATTTAACATCGCAGTTCTTTTACTCTTACACATGAAGTAAAGATGGATTTCAAAACTGTTTCTATTATTTAGGAAGATAAATCTGTCTGGAGATGAAGGATGTGCATTCCTAAATTCTTTAGGCATTTTTTCAAATCTTTGCCGCCAGCTGACCACCTATTTTGAAAGCTTCTTTTTCTTTTTTCCCCTCCATCCCTGTGTGTACTGAACTCTTTTTCACTTTGAGTTGTCAAAAAACAATGAGATGTAAGGGGATTTCTCAATGTGATTTAGAGTGGTGAGGCTGGGCCTTTAGGAATACATCTAACAAATTCAGAGGAAAGTGGCCTTTCTACATGTTACCTTCTGGATCATTATATGATCATCATATCATAGATATTACAGATGTCTTAGAAGAAATGGGTTTGATGGCGAGAACTGAAAGTGAAGCATGTCTCTATCATGCAGAGACCAACATGTATAAGAACAGTACATCTTGTTTACTTATCTATCGTAACACAACATTAACTTGTGAAAGAATGTTTTATCTTCTTTCAATCACCAGCTAGCTGCAGTGGATGTTACAGTACCTATGCAGAATCACAGAATCGACACACTATTGGTTTGTTCTGGACTCGGACTCTCACTGCTTTTAACCTTGGTATAAGCAGAAATTAATTAACTCTTCAAGTCTTCAAAAAAAACACTAGACGAGTTACTCTAAAGTGGTTGTTTAACCCCGGCTATGTGCTAGCTGTCCATCAAAGCTGTTCTTTTAGTCCCAATTCTAAGCAGAACAGTGGAGAGAGAAATATAACAAAAGACTTGTGGGTCAAGATAAGGACCAGGAGATCACTCAGCAATTACCACCACAAGCAAAACAGACTCAACTTGGGAAAAACTGGTGTGATGTATCAACAATCCAAACTGAAAAGGGGAAACAAGAAATAAAAACCTAATCTTAAAACACCTACCCTCACCTCTCCTTGCTTCTTGGGTTTCTACCTCCTCCCCCTCAGTGGCACAGGGGTTTGAGTTATGGAGGTTATGGTCAGTTCATCACACATGATCTTTGCTGCTCCTTCCTCCTTTGGTGAAGAACTCTTCACACTTTTCTTGGTATTGTGTGGGGTCCCTCCCACAGGAGGCAGTTCTCCACAAACTTCTCCTATGTGTGTCCTTCCCACAGGCTGCAGTTCTTCATGAACTGCTCCAGCACAGGTCCCTTCCTTGGGGTACAGCCCTTTAGGAACTGATTTCTCAAATGTGGGTCCCCCACAGCACCACAAGTCCTGACTGCAAATCTGGTCCACTGTGGACTCCTCTCTGTCTACGGGTTCCCAGGTCCTGCCAGAAACTTGCTACAACATGGGCTTCCCATGTGGTCACAGCCTGCTTTTGACAGTCATTTGCCAGGGTGTGAGGTTCTTGCCAGCCTGCAGGTGGATCTCTGCTTCAACCACGGCCTCCACGGCTGCAGGGCCAAGGCCTATCTCACTGCAGGCTGCGCCTCTAGCGCCTGGAGCACTTCCTCACCTTGCTTCTTCACTGATCTTGGAGTCTGTAGAGATGTCATTCTTATGTTCTCACTCCCTTCTGCTGCTGCTGCAGTTTTGCATTTGCACAGCAACTTCTTCCCCTTCTCAAATAAGTTAATCACAGAGGCATTACCTCCATCGTTAATTGGCTCAGCCTTGGCTAGTGGTGGGTTCATTTTAGAGACAACTGGCATAGGCCCTGTCAGATACAGGGGAAGCTTCTGGCAGTTTTTCACAGAAGCAACCACTGTAGTCTTCCTGCTACCAAAACCTGGCCGCACAAACCCACTACAACTAAGCAGCAGTGTTCCTTAACAAGCGGCTTCAGGCTCTTAGCCTGGACAAGTGTCAGAGGCTCAGAGATGCAACAGCGTGGAAAACTTGTATGTTTACCTATCTCTCCTACTACATAATTTATGTTTATTTGTCTCCCCTGCAGCCACTAACAGCCAAACCACACATTATAATTGATCATCTCTGATGACTCCCTCTTACAGATAAGGCCTGAAAACATGAAGCTGGTATTGCTACTGCTCTCCTTCAACATTTGGTGAGGCCGCTTGATACAGTCATGACTGGAGCTGGTAGCTGTGCTGACAGCAACCCTGGCTTCCTCAAAAGCTTCCTCTGCCTCTGCTGGAATAGCCACAGCCAATTCTTTCGGTTTGCAACCTCAGTAATCCCTGCAATTAATTCATTGTACAGTGATGCCTTTTGTCATAGATTTGTTAAAATGGTGTTGACTGCTATTTAACAATGTCCTCCCAAACAGATAAAGCAACAGTAGATTTCTGAAGATTCAACACTGGAAATATTTCCTCTCTTCCCTCAGTATTCAACAGAAAAGACTTTTCACTTGATTTACTCAGTGTCAAAACTTAGTCCTTTCTGGTTTTCCATTCTCCTCTTGTCTAGAGTATGCCGACATCCTGTTGGTCAGCCGAAATAAGCTAATTTCTCACTGGTAGGTTAATTATTTTACACGCTGGTTAATTATTTTCCATGCTTAGCCTGAAGAACCTTAACTGTGTTGACACAAAAAGAAATGATAAAATTGAGGGTGTTTCATGAATATTTGTACATAGGAAAGTAACCACACTGAATGAACAACTCAGAAGCCAGCTTCCTCTGCAGAACCTGTCTGACTTACACAGGACAAGAAAGGAGAATTGTATTTGCCTTAGTTTTAAAATTAATCTGTAAATATCTTCCTACATACAAAACATGAAAGCGAAACTCAAAGTTTACATTATTTGTAATAAAAACCTGAAAGCTTTTAATTTTCTCTTGGTGTTTGTTTTTTGAGGAGGAAGGCATTTTCCTTCCTGCCAGTGTGACTGAAAACATAAAGAAAAAAGTAGGTTTTAACTTAAAACGATGTGATTGCAGCACCTTTTTATTTTTAGGAATAATAAAAAAAACCCCACAGGTGAGTTTTTTACTGCCTCTAGTGCTAGTTGTTAAAAACACATTCACTGAAAAAAAAACCCCAAACCCAATTTGGCTATGTCAGTTTTCATGAGTGTTTGAAAATTTTCAGGTAATCAGCAATCAACTTACATTTTTTAAACGTTCAAATGTCAAAATCCTTGAACATATACTAAGTTGACTGTTGAAATGCCCCATTCATGGAATAAAGGAAACTCCATAGCTTAGTTCCCACAGTCTCTGTGGCCTTTTCTTTGATAAATATGTATGTAGAAATTCTCAAGACTGCCCCAATGGAACCTGATCTGATGACAAGAGGCATATGCAGGCAGCTCTGCAGTAACCTTCAGCATGCTGTGAGCCGCAGTAACATTACAGACCAGCAAGTATGTAAATGCTGTATTTTAATGATTATTTTCAAAGGAAAATTGCAGTGGTGGCTTGACTGTGTAACTTGGTTACAATAGACAACGCAGCAACAACATTTTGACAGGTCAATTCCAAAGAAAATTTTAATTTCACGCTCACTGTTTTTCAGAAAACACGGGTTTTGCCTGAAACTCTGCAAGTGCTACTCTTTTCTGAGTACAATGACAGTTAAAATGAATCCACCAGAGACTTCTCAAGCCCTAGGCAATCAAAGCTACCTTCACATTAGAACTGAAAGACTAAGTCTAGTGTCAATATATGTAACTTTGCATATTATAGTAATTTAAGAAATAATAGATTAGATGCTATTAGCAATT
Organism: Urocolius indicus; assembly: GCA_013401255.1. NCBI lineage: Eukaryota > Metazoa > Chordata > Aves > Coliiformes > Coliidae > Urocolius > Urocolius indicus. The sequence goes on along the minus strand of WBNH01010029.1, from coordinate 133,316 downwards.
TTAAGCTTAAGCATACTTTGCAACACTACTGAATACTGCCACATTTCTTAGTGAAACGAAGAGGAGTATCTTCCCAGGAGACAGAAAGCACATGGTACACTCACAGGGCCCAACAGCCAGCTGGCTTACCCCACAGGCTGATGGGGGCAGTTTTTATCTCAGTGCTTTTTATGCTGACAGACACCTCTCCCTTGCCCAACGGTAGGGCTGAATTTCATAGACATCACTCGGAGACGATATCATGCGGTAACACGGTGATTGTCCCAAACGCAAACCCCAAAATGGTACCCAAATACGAATTTCAGCCTAACGCTGCAGTACCCTCCAAGCACAGCCTGGCTTGGAGGCCGTTAAATCACCCCAAATGAGACAACGTGTCCCTTGGAAGAGCACCCGAAGCCACCACTGAGCTCCCGTGAAACGCCGCGCGGGCACGGGGTGATCGGGAATCCCTCTCCGGGAAGGGAGGAGGGAGAAGGAAGCACCTGCGGAGGAGACCGGCAGCGGGCAATTAGACGCCGGCGAGCAGAGCTAGGGTTGCAAACACGCAGCGGGGACTTGGCTGCGTGCCTCTGGCGGCACCAGCGCCCGCACTCGGCACCAGCGCCCGCACTCTGCCCCCGCGCACACCTGCGCCGCCGCCGCCTCCACCCGCTCCCCGCGGCCGGCGCCGGGCAGCGGAAACTTTCTCCGCGTTCCCTCGTAAACACGGCCCCGACGCCCCTCCCCGGCCGCTATTTTGGAGCGGCGTAAGGTCGCGGTGAGCGGCCGCCAGCCCCGCGGCTCTGCCCGTAGCGTGGGGCGTCCTCACCCGCACGGAGTGAGGCGAGAAGCAGGGGGCAGCCGAGCGGGGTGGGCGGGGAGGGGAACGGCCGCGTCCCACCGCGGCGCAGCGGCCGGCGGCCGGCGGGGGAGCCCTGCGGGGCGGCGCGGGGCGGGGCGGGGCGCTGCGATATTAATAGCCGGCGGGCGGCAGCTCTGCGGAGACCATGCAGGGGAACGGGCAGCAAGTGGCGGCGGGGAAGGGCCGCGAGGACCACCTCGGCGGGATGGGGGCGGCGGCGGCGGCCGACGGCGGCGGCGGTGGTGGGCTGCAGGCGGCGGCCGTGCCAATGCTGTCGGCCATGGAGGTGGCTGAGGAGCCGGAGAAAGCTGCGGGTGGCAAGAGCAAGGACCCCAACACCTACAAAGTGCTCTCTCTGGTAAGGGCGGGCGGCGGGGTGGCTTTCCCCGGAGCTGGTCTCGCTTCGGGCCGCCGGTGCGCGCGAGGGAGAGCGGCGCGGCTGCGGGCAGGTGCGTCCCTCCGCGGGGTTGGGGACAGGCGAGCCATCTCCCCGGCCGCTCGGGGACGGGGGCTGCAGAGCCTCCGGCCGAGTCCCCTGTCGGCGGGCGGCAGCGGCTCCTCTGGGGATGCTCGGAGCTGGCGGCCACGCTCTGGCTTAAAGACAGCCGTCTACCTGGAAGCGGGATTCATAACCTTCCAGTTGAGTTATTTAACGTTTATGGCAGTGCTCAGCGTTGAATCTTCTCGCTTCTTGTGTGGGGTTGTCCTGTCTGCCATCATGTGGTTTCAGCTGCTTGGTGTAAGGGGGGGACACGCTAGGGAAGACTAAAACAAGTTAAACCAGGAAAGTATATCTGGAACTACTAAAAAGAGTTCAAGAGCAGAAAGGACGGAGAAAGTATAAAACCTTGCTTTTCACCAAGTTTGAGTTATGGATTGAAAGTCTGTCTCCAAGTTCTGCTCGGAGCCGCTTTCAGCCCTGGTTTGGAAGCCTCAGCGGCCAAAGCCATGGTTAGCAGGTAGATCACTTTCCAGTTTTAGCCATGCTGCTGTATTATAATTATCCTTCCTGTAGGGATGTGAAAATGAGACCTTCTAGAATGCCTGGAATGATCATTATGAGACTAAAATCATTATTGAGGTGGAAGAACTGTGGCATTCTTGGAAGGAAACTTCAGTGGAACTGCAGCAGACTTTATTATATGTATCTGTAAGTAGTTTTCTTTCAGTGCATTAAAGTGTAAGGCTCAAGATGCCTTTCCAAATTTACCTATAGCTTTGAAATCCAGTTACTGTTTCACTTGAAGCATCCACCATATTAGTGACTACAAATTGGTCGCACTTGTCACAATCGGTGGCAAGTTGCATATCCAAGTTTGTCAAAAGGTTTTAAGAAAAATATAAATTCATATAAGGATCTGTGATGGTTTCCATGTTGGAAGTTTTTGTGGCAGCTATTCTGATGAAAAGTCCTCTTAAATAAAGATACTGTCTTGTAGCTTGTTTCGTTATGATGTTGTCTTCTGGGAAGTTTACATTGTGGCATAAAAACCATTGCAGGTGAATGATGAAAACAACTCATCTCTTTTCAGATTTAGAACTGTTCAAAACCTAATGTTGTTGCTGTTGCGCTTTTTAGACTCCAACATTATTAGAGATACATAGCCACTGAAAAATTGGAGTTGAGGACAAGTTAAAGCATTTGTGGGTACTCACTCTTTGGAATTAAGTCCTTATTTTTTAAATGCTTGCATTCCCCTCTCCCAATCTACATGTCTGCAACCTGTAGGTGTCTGTACAATTTATGAACAAAACTTTGATGCTTTCAGCTTCTGTCCATGAGCCAACCTTACCTAATTGCAGAGGAACTGCAGAGTTCCCATGCACAAAAAGTTGTACCATGAGACTCTACCCATGATTTTTGTTGTTTGCTTGAGAGCCTCTGTGTTACGTGGCAATCCTTAGTTGTAACTGGATGTATGTTGGTTGAGGGAGGGTGTATCATAGAATGGCAGGGTTGGAAGGGACCTTTAGAGATCATCTAGTCCAATCCCCCCCTGCAGAAGCAGCTCCACCTAGATCAGGTCATACAGGAACGCTTCCAAGTGGATCTTGAAGACCTTCAAGGAAAGAGACTCCACACCCTCTCTGGGCAGCCTGTGCCAGGGCTTCCCTCACCCTCACAGTAAAATAGTTTTTCCTTATGTTTAAATGGAACATTTTGTGTTCCAGCTTCATCCCATTACCCCTTGTCCTGTTGCTAGATACAATAGAGAAAAGGGATGCCCCAACCTCCTGACATCCTGACGTTTGTAAATATTAGAGATTCACCCCTCAATCTCCTTTTCTAGACTAAACAGCCCCAGTTCCCACAGCCTTTCCCTATATGGAAGATGCTCCAGTCCCCTGATCATCTTGGTGGCCCTGCACTGGACTCTCTCCAGACGTTCTCTGTCCCTCTTGAGCTGGGGAGCCCAGAACTGAACACAGGACTCCAGATGAAGCCTCATCAGGGCAGAGTAGAGGGGGAGGAGAACCTCCCTCATACAGAAGTGGTATAGAGTCACCTCCACTTTTAGCAGTGTTTTTTGAGGCAGGAAAAATGTTAAGTTCAGCTGTAGGTTTTCATACTGTGCAGATCATTCTTCTGTTGCTGTTGCACAGGGAGGATTCTGCAAATAGTGGGACAAGCCCACAGGGGTTTACTAACCCATGGTTCTTCCCTAAGGCAATGGAATGGAAAAATCTAGCTGGAGTATTTGTGAGAGGTGATGATCTTTTTATCCATGTATGTAACTTCTGTGCACGGTTTTTCATTTAGTGTGAAATAGTGTTTCTTTTCAACAGTTTCAGGCTTTCATTGTCAGAACTGGAAAACTTACTTAAACTGACACTTTTGTTGGAATTTTTTTTTTAAGGAGTTTTTGCAACTTGAATTCCTGAATAGGAAAAAAGCTTCAGGTATCAAAAACTTTCAAGTAAGGTCCAGACTGAGACACTGAAAGTGTTAGCTGCTACTGAAGAGTAGCTCAAACATTTCAGAGTGCATAGAGATAATAAATTGTGAAGCTTTAAAAAATGCTGGAGGAATACACTTAAATATGTTTTGGTCTGGGGTTATTTTTTTATTCAGTTGTACTTCCTTTTTTTCATTAAGGCAACCAATTTTTTTAAGAATAGTGCTTTATGCATGTGTCAAACTAAAAAAAAAATTAGACTGTTTATTCAATTGACTTCTGTACTTCACTGAGAGGGTAGATGGATCTTGTGTAATATCTGTGAATTAAAACAGTTGTACTTAATGAATTAAGGATTAGAACTCTTGGTATGTACTCCCAGAAAGCTGCTTTGTGTTTTACAGCTGGTTGCAAGTATAATGAGAAGCAATCCAGGCTATGTGGATGCACTTCTGTAGTTCTGGCTACTTTTTCTTTTGGATAGTTAGCCTGAAGATCAGAACAACACAGTGGGTGTGTGAGACAAGGCCTTGTAATCATCTGTGAACTGAAGCCAATGAAGGGTGCCATGATAAATATGGCAACCTTGGGAGCCTCTGTGCTGCTCTCAGTAGCCTTTTTATCTGTCAAGGAAAGTTAGGTGTGCTGGACTGTATCCAGAGACTGGATTCAGAGACCTCTTCTTATGTAAATGTGTGGAATATTGCGTGCCTGGTCAGTTGTATACGTTAGTACTTTTTTTTTTTTTTGAATAATGCACTTCTTTGTTCTCCAGAAAAGTGCAAAATATTCAATTATTTCATTTAATATACTTGTCAACTTAGCCTTGCTTTCACTTCTACATCTATTGTTGGAGAAAGAAAGATGAGGAGCAGATAGTGAAAGAGCAGGTGTCAAATAAGTTGGATTTAAGTACTGTGTTGGCCATGACCCTTCAAAAGTTTGTTCTGCTCTCAAATTTGAGCTCCTGACAGGAGAGTGATCAGTGGATGAATTCCTCTGTCTTCCACCATTCCTGCTGTGTTGCTGCAATGTGGTCTTGATTTCTGGGAGAAGAGCTATGTAGAAATCTATTTGCATGCTCATAGATTTTTTCCTGTTGTGCTGACCATACAGGCTCAGGAATTAAGATAACTCACATGAGGAGATGACAGACAGTGACAGGAAAATATTTGGGCCTGAACCTTGTGAAAAGTCACAAGGAAGATGATTATTTGATTATAATTATATTATATTATGATTATAGTATGATTATTATTTGGTATTTTCATGGTTGTCAGCCAGTTCTTAAGCACTGAATTCAAGGACATTGTACTTGTGTCTGGAAAGCTGCCAGGCAGAGAGGGACCTGGGAGTGTTGGTTGACAGCCGTCTGAACTTGAACCAGCCATGTGTCCAGGTGGCCAAGGAGGCCAATGGCATCCTGGCCTGTAACAGGAACAGTGTTGTCAGCAGGAGCAGGGAGGTGATCATTGCCCTGTACTCAGCTTTGGTGAGGCCACACCTCGAATCCTGTGTCCAGTTTTGAGCCCCTCTGTACAAGTAGGACATTGAGGATTTGGAGCAGATCGAGGCAGATTACTAAGCTAATAAAGGATTTGGAGCATGTTTCATATGAGGAATGGCTGACGGATCTGGGGCTGTTTAGCCTGGAGAAAAGAAGGCTCAGGGTAGTCCTTATCGCTCTGAAAGGAAGTTGTAGAGAAGTGGGGGTTGGTCTGTTCTCCCTAATAACAAGCAATAGAACAAGAGGAAATGACCTCAAGTTGTGCCAGGGGAGGGTCAGGCTGGATATGAGGAGGAATTTCTTTATTGAGAAGGTTGTCAGGCATTGGAAGAGGCTGCCCAGGGAGGTGGTGGAGTCACTGACCCTAGAGGTGTTGGACCCCTGGAGACAGTTGGATGTTGCACTTGGGGAAATGGTCTAGTGGTTGACAGGACTGGGCCAAAGGCTGGACTTGATGATCTTAACGGTCTCTTCCAGCCAAAATAATTATATGGTGCTTGAGTTTGGGAGACCTGGGCACCACACTGAATCTTTAGTCTCCTTTGGCTCTTGGGAAATCATTTGATTTCAGTCTGTTTGGTGGTGTTTGCCTTTGTGTGCCTTGCCCTTTTTTTCCCTTTTTTCTTAACTCAAATGTCTTGCTCCTGTGAGTGCTAGATTTGACCTTAGATGGAACTTTATGTTCCAAGAAACTCCACAAAGTGATATTATAGTGTCTGATTGTCAGAAGGTTTAATTTTTTAGCATCAAACCTCTTTTAGTGAAATATGAAGTTAGAAATGACAGTGACAGGATGGCCATAGTTTACGTGGACTTTGAAGTGCTTTTGCTTTAGAAGTATTAGAGCAGTTCTTGGCTCGTCTCCAGAATTTTAATAAGTTGTAGGAAACTGTTCCAATGTTTGGAAACAAGGGTGTTTTACAGTGTCTTGCCACATTACAGCTCTCCAGCTCCAACTGTGTCTTGTCTTCTGATGACACAATAAAGACTGGTGATTGGCCAAAAATATTCTTATATTACCTTTACTGTTGATACTGATTAAATGCATCTAATTGCAAGACAATTGTAACTATAGGTACATTATTATCCATCTTAATCAAAAGAAAATTTGGGTTTAGGTGAATTTTAAATCCATTATAAGTCTTAATATTTCTCTTTAGTCAACTCATTTCTAAAGGAAGACTTTGCAAATAATTCTTACACAGGGAGCTGTAAACCCACAATTTCCTCACTCTTCTTCATGCTGGACACCTTTATGCTGGATATTGAAGACAGAAATCATAATCTTGTTCTCATACAGTGAAAAGCTAAGAAACATTTATCTATTTAACTCTGAAGGGTTTCCAGGGTTAATTTGTATCCTTGCTTTACTTCACAAAGCTAGTCAGCATATCCTATCTTAGATGAGAGAAGCTGATCTGACATATAAAACATTATCCAAAGAAACTTGCAGGGATTGAGGCTGTCTTTTATTATAAAAAAAAAAAAATCCACTTTCATATAAATATTCCCTAAGGGAGAGTAGGGACTGCCTTTATTTCTCAGAACTCATTTTTAATTTTACTGCCAAACTAGGTTGACTTTGAGTGCATCTGAACCATAGTCAAAGATGTGATTGTGACTTTGCTAAGCATACTTCTACTTACTTTAAGCTAGTTGTTTAGGTATTGCTTTCAGTGTATATTTTTAAAACAGTGTGGCGTTTAGGACAGGCTGCAAGATAATCTGTGTACTTGGGTTGGAGGGTTTAAGTCATCTTGGTCACCCCTCTGAGTGCAGTGTATTAATGCTTCTGGCTTCCTGGACTCCAGCTGGAGTCCAAAGCCTGGAACAGGCTGAAGTACATCCAGCTGTGTCTTGTGTGTTTTTGTCAACACTGCTTGTGGCTTCACGCCTGAAAACATCCATATTGTGCCTAAGAATTTGTGTGGACTATCTGCTGATGGATTGGGCTGTGCTGGGGTCCACTGTTTGGTCCATTTGGGCAAAATAAATGAGTGATTGGGACTGTGCCTAGTGTCATGGGTGCTCAGACATTCTGCTCGGGCATCCAGAGCTCTGACTCAATCTACACCTTAGGGTTTTCATTACTTTTAATAAGTTTTACTTTTAATAAGTTTTGCAGTCTTTGTTCTACCTGTGGGGCACCAGATGAGGGCAAGTTGTTTTGAAAGAAGGTAAAACTGTGTGACAACAAGGCAGACGCAGGCAGTGGCCTCATTGAAAAGGGACAGTCTCATTATACCTGAGCAAGGTGAGCAAAGCAGGACTGAGGATGCTCATCAGATTCAGCCAATAGTATTGACTACCATGCAGGTGTGTAGTGATGAGGCAAGTGCAAGGTCAAAGAAGGAAGTAAAGCCTGTGAGTTAGGATCAGGGTCAACAGAGTGCTTGGCCTGGGTGGGTATGACTTTAACACAGCTCAGGAGCAAGACAGAGGCAAGACTTGGGTAAAACAGGGTGAGGAAGACTCTCCTGAGGCATCTTCAAGCTTTTTTTGTTTTTTAAAGCTGTCTCCAAGGCTGGATGAGGTTTTCCAAACAATGCTCTCAACAGCTGAAAGTATTAGAAAACTGGCTTCAAGCACAGGCAGCTGAACTCCTGTGATGGGAGTGTGAACTCTTGATCTGAATGCCATCTCCGTGTAGTTAGCAAAGCTCTTGGGGTACTAAAATAGCAAGAAACACATCAATAGTTTAAATGGATAGACTTTCTGTAGAAGTAATTATTAACTTGAATTCAGATTCTGTTAGATTTCAGACAAGGCCAAAGATATAAAAATCATGCAAGCCTTGATTTTTATACTCTAAAGATATTCTAAAGGTATTCTAGCTCCTGCTTTTCAAAATTTTTCTTTGGCATTCTTTCACTAATATTAGTAGGATTGCACAAGGAGTGAATTGTTCTGGTTTGACTTATCATGGAAGCTGTGGTTTTCTTGCTTTCAGACGAAAGGAAGAGTGGAGCAAATTAAAGGCTTTAAAAACATGAAAGGTATGAAAAGCTTCATGCCTTGGAGCTGGTATTAGAAATTAATATGTTGTCAAACATCTCTGTGACCATATACTATGAGCAGTGGATAAATACTACTTTTAAAGAATATTCTGTCTCTCAGAATCTGACAACATGCTACAACACAGTGGTGTCCCACTTGAATGAAACAATAGTATATGTGATTTTAGGAGAACCTATTTTTATAGTTATCAATACTGGAATGGTATTTTGAATGTTTGCTTTAGGATAATTCAATCATCTTCAGTGCTTCAGGACAACTGGAACCTGAGAGCCTCACCAGCTCTCCTCCTCCTCCTTGGCTCTAGTTGTGGAATGTGGATCAAGAGTCTTTCAAGAGCATAAAAATATTTATGAATCTGGAAGGAAGAGATGAGTGGTGCACTTGTTTCAGTACTGATAACTTTTTGTGATTTATTTAGGTATGCAGCTTTTCTGGTGGGTGAAATATCCACCTGCTTTCAGTTTATTGAACTTGATTAATCATCCTCTGCTTTTGAATAAAACTGAGCTGTTGGGGAGTTATCCTTGCTTAAAAAATTTACAAGCATGAGTAAGTGTTCCACTGCCTCTGGCAAGTATAGGAAAGGTTATTTTTTATCTGTACAATGTACTTTCTATGTTTTTTAACTACCTTTTTTCTACATTTGTAACTTTTTAAAGACAGAAGGTGACTCTGTTCTTCCTTGAAGCTCATTATTGTTTTTTTCTGTTCCATACACTTTTGCAGATGAAATTCTTTCTCAAAGATATTTCAGTGTTAAGATCCAGGTTATTAGTGAGCTATTCTAGGCACACAAAACAGTGAAAACATAGTATGCCTTTCAGAGGTTTTGGAAAATTCCTTGGGTTTTTGTAATACTGCCATTACAGACCTAGTCTAGACATTTTCGTTTCATGGATAGACATGACACAATTGTGACAGTCAATCATGGACATTAGAATGGAAAACCACTACTTTGCATTACCTCTTTATTAATTTTGCTATTGTTAATGGAAGTGCCTTAAACATTGGAGTGACGAGTTTCGTTGGGATGCAGAAAGGAAGGTAGAAAGCAACTGAGGACATGGTAGGCAAAGAGCAAAAAGGATCAACGTATAAAGAAGCTTAATTGAGAATGTATATTTCTTAAGAGAAGAATCAAGGCATCTTTTGCCAAAGAAAATACAGAATAGAAGAGGGCAGTAGGGGAGAGTGAATAGAAAGGGACAGTAGCATTGACCATGTAAAGGAAGAGGAAAATAAAACAGCAAAGGAAAGGTGACAGTAGTAAAGGCTGGTGAGAGACTTCCTTGTGCATCACTTAAGACATGTACAGTTGACTAATCGCTTCAGGATCCAGTGTCTACAGCCAGTGTGCTTGTTAGCTCTGTGGCCTTTCCACCAGCTCCTGAGAATCACTGCTGAGACATTCTATTTAACTTAAGTTCTAGAGATGAATGACAGAAATGATTTTGCTCTCTAACCATGTTATCATATTTCCATCTGCCCAGCTCAAAATAAAAGGCTTTTGAAACGTTTTTTTGGATTGAAGTTTTCCAGACGTTCAACCACCTATTCCCAACCACTATAATGTTTACAAAGCAAAGCTTTTACTGCTTCCTCCCACATAAAGGAAGCAATGATGGGACAGATTCATCCCTAGATGACAATGTTTTTTGACTCCAAAACAAACTTTCTAAAAGAAATATTTTTAAAACAGAAAGGACACTTTCTTCTCTGCAGTTATTACTGTGTTGGTTTAAAAACTTTTCTCAGTTACTATATTAGAATCAAATCTCACATTTTGTCCTAGTGATATCTCAAGTTACAGACCATAACAAGTTCATGTGCTACTTTTGCATGTAACAAGGCATGGTTCTCTAGTTTTAATTTGCCTTCTTATTAAATATTGTACACCTTGTATAAATATAAATGGATAAATATATTGTATATTCTTTCTTAATTGCCTTTTTCTTAATTCTTGTTTCCTCTTTGGGAGGAAAAATATGGGAGAGAGCAGTAAGATTTTTCTGCTTTTGCTTAAAACAGACTAAACCTTGAAGGTAAATATTAGGATGACAGTGTGGTAGTAGCTACAGATTTGAGTCTGATGCTGCAGAGGATGCTGCAGGGTTCTAATGAAGTTCTTCATAGTCCACCTTAAACTATATATACATTTACTTGTCTTTAAAGTGAGATACATATGTGTGTGTGTATATGTTTTAATATGTATGCACAGCAGACTACAGCATCTCAGACCTGAGCTACCACTATGTGAAAATAGTTCAAGGTAAAATTAATAACCTACCTGCTGCAGTGAAGTCATGTATAGCAAGAAACAAAGCAAATTGGTGCACATCTGGGCTGCAGCACTGAAATGGCTTTTCTCTACTTTGATAACCTTTAAAGCTGACTTAAATGTTCCTTGTCATCTGCAGAGTTGATAATCTTAGAGCCTTTCCACTGACAGTAGGTCAATTACGAGTGTAATACTTCTTGCTGTGGCTGGTCGAGACTGCTGCTGCAGGTGCCCAGTACCAGTTGCTGCACGTTGTTCCTGCTGAATGCTTGTGCCATTTGCGTGGGTAATATCTTGAGCCGGAATGACTTCAATTGTGTGGATAAGGCTTTAATTCAAAGACTTAAACACTGAGGTGCAATTGCATGGTATTTTCCACTAGACTAGAGTTGCGTGCTCCAGAACATTGTCAAATGCTTTACCTCTAAGCTTATTTTGTGAAGCTTCTTTATTAAGCCTTGAAGAAAGAGGAAAAAGAAGAAAGCTTTAGTGTTTGGCAATTGAATATTTTTAAGACTAAAATTTAAGCCATTGGGACTAATGTTAAGAAAGCAGAGGCATGAATGTAATACGTCAATAGAACTTTCCAGATCTTCATTTATTCTAGATCAACATAACATTGTAGGGTAAGGACCTGGACCATGTTTTCTCTTCTGTACGTATAAGAAAGAAATCTAAGAGCAGAACTCATTTCTGGTAGAGAGACAAGGAGCATTTGTAGTATGCTGTGGCTTATGACACTACAAAGTTTCCAGACTATTTTCTCAGGAACAAGAAGTTGAAATATTGCTTTAAGTAGCGTTACCAGTTTGTAATGTTTTCTACCCAAAAGAACATTCATATGCTTCAGTGAACATAATCTTTTCCTGTTTTTGCTCATTGGAATTACTTATGTTCATGAAAGTGTAAAAACTGAAATTGTGGAATACAATACAAAACAAATTTTGCAACGTTTAGTGTCAATCTCTGGAATAATTTGTGAGAACTTCAGTGAGGATTTACCAGTTTTAATTGGGACATGTTATAATGCTACCACTGTGAAGTGGGTTTTGTTCAGGTTTTATTGCTACATTAATTTGGTGTCACAAACTTCTGCTTTTTAAATGTGCATTACCTACACTGAAACTCTATAAGCAAATATGAATGGTCCAATAGTGGCATTTAAGTGTGTTTTTTTTGTTACAAGAATGCCTTAAGTGGCATAAGTCACATAGGTCAGGTAGCTATGTGAAGATATGGAAATACAGCTCTTACAGATAGAGTAGATGTGGCTTTTGTTTGTTTTAAAGCTTATTTGTGGTTACACGTCAGAGGACATTATACTTCCTGATCATAGTAGCAGGGCCTGGTGGGAGTAGAAAAGCCACATACCATCAACAGGAAACAAAATACTTTCAAGTTGGCTTTTTAAAAACAAAAGAATTAATCTGTAGTTTTCAAATAATACATATGTTAAGAAGATAGGAACATATTTTGCTCTCTACACCAATCTTGTTGGGCTATGACATCTTGTGTCTGACATTCAACCTGCCTAGCTGTGCACGTGCTTTTGTCCGGGTAATATTTCATATGGAAGATTTCAAATATCTAGAGCAATTTATGAGGAAGAGAATACTGCTGATACTGACATAACATCAAATGTTGTTGATGCTGCACCTTAGTGTACTGGTTTTAAAAAAAACAAGTACAGAGCTATGCAATTGTGTTCATTCTTGAAAACTGGAATACTGGAGACTTAGCATTTCTGGCAGTTGTAATGCACTTGAAAGCATTGAAGGTAACAGATTTTTTTTTCCTCATTCTTATTTTTGTTCTTTCCCTGTGATTTCAAAGATTTTGACCTCAAGTAGTACTTATGTCTGCTAGACATTGCTTTGAATACTCTTAAGATTCTGGACTTGCTTGGTTCAAAGTTCTAGAAAAAAAATTCCTTAAGACCAGTCTATGTCTCCTTTTTGTGAATGCTATGTATATAATATTTTAAAATATTTATTAATATGGTTTATGATAACTTGTACTTCACAAATCCAGGATAACATCTGAACTTCAAGGCTCCTGGAAATTATTTCCTTGCTGGTTTTCTTAACTCATTAGTGAACAAATTGTGTAGCGAACTGTATGTTTGAGTAAATCAAAACTATGTATGTTGTTTTTAAAAAGTACTCACAGGTTTTTTTTTTTAAGTAAGCTTAGGAAATAATTTAGGTGCATTTTAACATGGGATGAATTTTTGCTGTATCATAACATGATTCAGGCATCCTTCAAAGACTGACTCGGCAACTCTTGCTGATGAGAGAAAAGGGAAAAAGGGAGAGACGTTGTGTAGGCATGTATGTGAAGTTGAAGCATTGCTTGAAAACAGTTTTTCCTCAGAAAATGACTGGAAAGAAGACAAATGTGTTATCGCCTACCTATAGCTCCCCATATAATTCTGAATAAGAAACCCTGCATTATTACAGTGCCTTCTCTTTCAGGACTTTTAACAAACTATTACATTCTGATGTGAATAGAACAGCCATCAAGAGGGCATTGTTGGCTTTCCTGGACTCTAATTGCTGTATATGCCTTGGTAATATATATGTTTTTCCTAAAGAGTTTATGGTCCAAATCCAATACTTAATGAGGTTAAAAGGAATTTTCCCCTCTGTTTATATAAGCATTAGATCTTGTCCTAAAGTGCTGGGTAGGACAATATGGTGCTTTTTCGATAACTTGAATGCATTTAGAGTCCAAAATAAACATGGCCGTACTTTCTGGTTAGTGTAAGACACTGTGGTTGGTCTAATGTGACATCCCACAGTTGCCTACCATGTTATGCCCAACATCCAGTATGAACTGGATACTAGGAAGTGGGAAAAGGTTTTCCTGACTAAGAAAATTATAGGTATCACTTAAGGGCCATGCCTGCTGTTTGTATTCTGTATTCTGTGGTCAATGGCAAAACTTTGCTTCACCTTCTTAGAACAACCAAGGCAAAGGAAGAATTGAAGCAAAGAAAGTAGGTTTTTTGTTTTTCTTATAAAATTGATACATATGTAACCATAAACATCTTCTGTTTTTGTTTGTGGGGAAAAAGGTATCATTGTGTTTACATTAATTACTGGTGCATGAACACGAATGTTTAAGGCCCAGTCTGTGTATTTCTCATTTAATGGCAAACAACAAAACTACTTGTGTGAGTGGAAACTGTTTGTAAAAGCAGCGAAATCAGCCTCCTAATCTGCATGTGTGTCAATTTCAGTACAATTGTATAGCATTATAGAGAAAACTAAGTCTTTCAGAGCCATTCAGTGATTATATAAGATTCCTTTCTTTTCATTTCTGTCCTACAGGTACTCTGTGTCTGCATGTTAACGACAATTCTAGGATGTATATTCGGCCTGAAGCCTAGCTGTTCAAAAGATGGTAACTAGTATGCCTTTTTAGTAATATTTTGAAACAATTCCTTTGTTTCTTTTGGTTTTGTAAATCAATTTTGATATTATGGGAATGCCATCCTTTTTTTTTTTTTTGCTCCAGGACAAGAATTGGATGCATCCCCTGAAGCAGTTTTAATTAGAGGAATTATAAATACTGGGAAATAAACCTCAGGTCTATTCAGTACTTGTGTGTACTTACTTGAGAGGTAACCTGATCCTGGCACTCAGTGTCTGGTCTGGCAGCTTCCATGTATCCCAACTGTCACTGTGGTGATGTCACATGGCTGGCTTTTCTCAGTTCACTATAAAAAAAACCCTAACAATTTCTATTTCATGCTGTCCTGGAACATTTGTTTTTCATCTTTTCCAGTCAATTATGGGGGGATGAAACTATTTTCTTGCCAGTTAGAATTGTTGTCTGAAAAACGTTCCTTGTTGGAATTTCTCTGGCTGTTTTCTGTCCTGAAAAATATGTGGTTTTTTTCTTCAGGTAGAAGGTTATGAAAGATATGTTAAGAAATCAAGCTTTGCTTTGGAAACAACTATCCAGACCAATTTCGAAGTTGATATGTTTAACAAACAGTCCCACAATGAATTTTTTTAAAACTAAAATTCAGATTACTGATTTTGTGCTAGAATATATTGTTTATTTCTCATTTTATTATGCCTTTACAATATTGGCTTATCTTATTTTCCTGATATGACATACATCAAGATTCTTGAGGAGTTAAATGATGAAGGATGTACTTCACTTCTTTCTGGTGGTTGCACAGGTTGCACCAACCAATTGCTTAAGTCTTGTAATGCTTCATGTCATTAGCTTCTTTTTTTTCCCCTAGACAACCCCAGTCTAGTGGAAGAACAAAAATTAAACCAGTGAGCAGTATACTCAAGTTTGTGCTCCTGTATCTAGTTTGGATCAGCACTTCCTGTGTTTTGAGATGGTATCTTAACCATGACACAGTGGGATGCAGAACTGAGGCTTCTTCAGTTCCTCTGGTTTGTGTGAAGACAGTCCTTCAAACAGGACGTGAGCGTGGCAAACGTAGCCAGTACAGTCTAGATTTTAATGAATGTTTAATTATTTAGAGAAAGTGGAACACTGTCGGATGTGAAAATGAAGGTCTATTCTGTACAAAAGCATTTCACTGTTCAGGTCACCCTTACTGAAAACCTAGGTTCAGATTTCATCAGACAAATCTTCCATATTCCAAATGACTGCTTGTATCTTCCAGTAATACTGAAAGGCAGGGACAGTGACAACTAGAATTGTAGTTTTGTTTCACTTGTCTCTGTCAATAGCAAAACACCATGTTCCTACTAAAACAGAACAGGACTCTGTTCAATATAATGAAAAAAATGTTTTTGTTCAATAAGAAAAATAAATATTTATTTGGATTAAGACTTTTCCTTTTTTTTAGGTGGGGTTGAGACTATTTTTGCAGCCATTCTGTAAGCTGTGAAATCACTAGTTGTGTAATTCCACATGCTGACATTTAATTTCTTTTGCATGTTGACTGATTTGGGCTCAGCCACTGACATGTAACATTGTCCAATATTGCAGTGAAAACCTGTAAAGGTCGTTGCTTTGAAAGGACCTTTGGAAGCTGTCGTTGTGATAGAGATTGTGTCAAGCTTGGAAACTGCTGCTTAGATTACCAGGAAACATGTATACAACCAGGTAAGGATGGACAAATCTTATGGGGGTAAACTATTCTGTGACATGAGACAGCTCCACATATGTGAGTACTGTGGTCAGATGGCTGTAACCCTTGACTTCTTTCAGATAGGCTGTGAGTGCAAAGGGGGCTGCTGAACAGCAGAGTGATTCTGATGTCACTGGTCTCCCCCAGTTTGTGCTCCCTCCATTGCAACCATGAATGGAGTTGCAGTGGAGGTGGCGGTACTGGGAATGCCTGTGGAAGCATCAGAGCTCTGCTGTTGTACACAAACAAAGCTTGTATTTCACCCACCAGGAGTACATAGGAGCTGAGAGAGGCTGTGAGGGACTTTGCTGATGCCCTCTTGCTTCAAAACAGAAGGGACAACTGCAGCTCTGTCTCAGACAGCCTTTTGTTTTCTGTTTGGGGGTGAGAGAACAGTGATCTGTGTTGTCCTTGGTGTCAGGGACAACTCCTGAATTCTCAGGCAAGCTGTGAATAGGAGTGCATTATGTGTACTGTATCTTTCTGTCATCGCCTGTGGGAAAAGGGGAAAGACAGAGTAGCCCTGTGAGAGCTGCTGTTTCTCCGTACCCAGCTACTCTGGCCTCTGCCTTGTTACTACCCAGCTTGAGTGTGAAGTAAGGGTCCTTTGTTGGCCTTTGGGACAAGGCAGGATGGCAAAACAGATTGCAGTGGTGGAGAATGATAGCAAAGTGGGACACAGTTCTCATGATTTATCAGAAGGTGAAGGGTAGATAGGTTAAGTACCACTGAAATTTTACGGGAAAAGATACTAATGCAGGTAGTAACACTAAGGACAGAACTTGACTATTTTCTCTAATTTGGTCTTCCCTTAATGCTTTATATGCGTTACGTCTAAATAAGAGTTTAGAATAGTCTAGATAAGAGGACATTGTGGGAGATCTCATTAATATTTATAAATATCTAAATGATGGATGTCAGGAAGTTGGAGCATTGCTTTTTTTCTAATGTATCTCGTGACAGGATAAGGGGTAATAGAAGATGAAACACAAAGTTCCATTTAAACATAAGGAAAAGCTATTTTAGTGTGTGGATGAGGGAGCCCTGGCATAGGCTGCCCGGGGAGGGTATGGAGTCTCCTTCTCTGCAGGTTTTCAAAACCTGCTTGTATGTGTTCTTGTGTGACCTGTTCTAGACGGACCTTCTTGAGCAGGGAGGTTGGACTAGGTGATCTCTAAAGGTCCCTTCTGTACCATTCTGTGATACGCAGTAGTCTTTCCAGTTAACTATTCCTGAAAGTGAGATTAACCTCCTCAGAGTGCTTTTAGGGATTTCTAATTGCTAGTCATGTATGAAAATCACTGGCTGTCCTCTAATCAAACATTTAGATTTGGCTTCTGTGTCTCTTAAGACTTTGACTAAAGTATTCATTCATGTTTATCCTCACTGACTGCAAAGTATCTGCTTGTGTTAACAACTGATAGTAAAATGATCATCTTCCAATAATACAATGTATTGGAATATTATGTTCAGAAAAACTGATATGCTTCAGGGGAAGAAAATACCTATGAAAAAGTGCAATGAAGCTGTAGGTAGTAGGTCTTCCTGTGAGCTCATATAGATAATCTGAAATTGTGTCAGAGTGATGCCTGTGTGTATGAAGTGCTGAAAGAAACTGGAGTACCTGATGGTCACTGGTAAAATCCATTGTGGCTTCAGTGCAAGTCAGCATAAGCTGCTGCTGCTGCTCAGTGTTTTGTAGGCATTCTGAATTCAGGGTCAAACTTGGTTTTTTTACCTGGGAGAGTTAGTAGGGAGCTTCTTTATAGTATGCATTTACCAGAGTAAACTCACATATATTACTATATTTAAGGAGGTCTGTAAAAAGAATTCTTTCTGATCTGTGATATTTATAACTATATGCTACATAATTATTCAGATGGCTATGCACTTGGATTTCTTTTTTCCAAAGTGCTGAAGCTTGCCAATATTACACATGCATGAAATACCTCAAGACTTGTTTTTCAGTGAGGACATGTTTAAGATGGAACTTAATGATGAATACCAGTGTTAAGTGTTCTATTCTTCTGTCCTCTATGTTTTTCAGCCCACATATGGACCTGCAATAAATTCAGATGTGGAGAGAAGAGGCGACCAGAATATCACTGTTCCTGTTCAGATGACTGTGAGGAAAATAAAGATTGCTGTGTCAATTATCAAGCTATTTGTAAAGGTAAATATCTTCAGCAAACTCCTACAATCTCATATATGTACCCATATTTGTATGAAAGGAGCAGAGATACAGTATAACTTAAAAAGCATCCAGTAAAATGAAAAAAGCCCCTTCTATTTATTAATAAATGTACTACCATAAAAATAAATTGCACTCATTTGTTTTAAGGAGAGGCAAGCTGGGTTGAAGAAGAGTGTGAGGACATTACTGAACCTCAGTGTCCCAAAGGGTGAGGATATTGTATATTTGCATAGCTCTACTCTTTGCTTACATTTTTGAGATGATTTTCCCTGCTGTGCCTTCCTGGGACCCGCTTGCCCTTCTTATCCACAATAAGAACAGTGGCCAAACAGAGAAGGACACTTGTTCAGCCAGCATTTGGTAGTGCTTACTAACAGATCAAGTTGCTCTGTCCCAGCAGCACTTGTGTATCCCAGCACTCGCTTGACTTGCAAGTCATCTGTATTCCTGAACCCTACTGTGTCTTGCAGAAGTTTGTGCTCTTACGCATCCTCATTATTGTCCTATATGTGTTTCAGTAGCTGTTGTCTCAAAATTGAGACCCATCCAGCAATCTCCGACTCCTAAGACTGCTTCTCCTACTGGTCACTTCTAAAGACCTTTCCACTTCCTTGCCTGTTCCAACCCCAGACCTGCAAAGTGTGGACAGATCACTGTCCCAGCTTCAGCAGTGAGATGGCATCATTTGCAAACTGTCTGAACAAGTTTCTTTAAAACATATAAAATGCCATGGGATCCTTGTATTCTTTGGCTCAGCTCCACACTGGGCCACTCCTGCAGGTTGTGTTCACTGTGTGAGGAATGACTCAAGTAGCTCGTGGCATCAGCACTCGGGCTCAAATAATACAGCAAAGCTCCCAGCCAGGAAAAAGCCTGGATTTCTTGTACTGTTTTTTGTGGTGGTATCTTCAAATTGACTTTAAAGCTAAAGCTGACTGCAAACTGAGATTGTATGTATAAGTAATTAATAGAAATGACTTAAACATTCTTGTTTGAGGTGTTCTACTGCAACATCCTGTATTTAATCACTGTAGTGTCAAGCAAAATAGATTTCCTTTTAGAATATGAGTACTTACCATTTTGATTCAAAGTGATAACAAACGCCAACACTTCAGAACCTTCAAGTCGGAACTTGAAGCTCAAAGTCCAAGGCCTCAGTAAGCCCATATATAATTGGACAGTTCTGGAAATGTTTGTCATTAGTTTTTATTCTGAGGTTCCAACCATTCACGACTGTGTAGTGAGAACTGGCTTTAGGATGCTGATTTCCCTAAAGATCAAGAGGTGTTACCCCCAAGGGATGTATAAACAAGAGCCTTGTGCAGATCCACAGTCACAAAGGCCATAGGGTAACTCCTGTTGGTTAACGTATTTTTAGTTTTTTTTCTTTGTTATTTCTGTTCAGTAAGGGAAAGAGAGATGTAGTTACTGCAATCTTTTTTTTTTTTTTTTTTTTCCTTTAATCCTGGCAAACTCAAAACTGTTGCAATAAAACTCAGCCCGGGAAAGATTGATGTGTGGTCAAAGTTAAATCAGAAGGTGTTGATTGAAGACTTATATCAGACGGTTAACATATGAATGTTTCCCAAAACTTACAACTCTGTAAATTCCCTTCTTCTTGTGGTGAGGCAGGCAGGAGTGGAGAGGACTAGCTCAGTGCTCATTTTGAGGCCTTGGGATAATAATTCTAATTCTGTGCTTATTAATACTGTATGTTTTGTGGGTTCAAGTTGCTGGTTTTATTCTGTCGTTGTTTTAGCTGGGTTTGCTCTTGTGATGCAGAACTGAGAAAAGCAGTGTTCAGTGAGGTGTGTAATCTCAGAAATCCTACTTATTTCAGTGAGACTTGTCAAATGCTTAAAATGAAGTACACACCTAATTATTTGCAAGATGATGTTCTATGTTATTTAATAAGATTATAAAGGTAATGGGCTGTAAGATTTCAGGAGTGATCTAGTCATTCCCACTGTTTTAGGTGTGAAATAATGCTTAGAATTTAAACCTACTAAAGCAGTTTATCTGCTTAGCCAGATAGTTTTCCAGATGTTTTAGGCTTAAAGTACAGCAAAAGATACTATTACTATTTCTTCTACTTTCATTGACCTGGAAGAGCAGCTGACTATTTTCCTCTTTGCAGACCTCTTCTGTGTGTTTGAAGATTGCTATTATGCCTCTGTTGAGGCTTTACATACTTTTAGCAGCAAAACCCCCTTACTTCCTATGCTTTATGGCTGTATATAGACAGTAGTGTTATGTGTGTGGGATAGGAAGTTTTCAGTGTAGTATGTTTAGCTTTTCAAGGGGACTTTCTCTTTTTTCTTCTATTTTTTTTCCGCCCCTTTAATTGCGGTCTAAATTGCCTGCTGTGAGGCAAGTCATTTTGGCAGTGTGGTCTGCAGTTTTGGGCTCTTGTTCATGCAGACTGGTAAACCTGCTAGACCACAGCAAGTCTGTTTCTTGCGTTATATTTCCATAGAAGCTAGTTTATTGGAGGAGTAATTATCACTGCATTTCCTTGAGCGTGGAGTCAGGATATGACTGATGTACATATTTATCCAAGAGCTGTGAAACACCCTCGTCATACTGTTTGGACATAGCCAGCATGAATCACTGACAGGGTCAAATATTGAGCCTCTCAGGCTTGCTTGCTATGGGAGCACATTTTTGAAGTAGCAAGAGTAACCTTGGCTACAGACCGGAAGAAGTAATGGAAATAATTGATATATCTATGAACTGAGCTCAGGTCAATTTGTCTGAGGATTTTACTGAAGCTGTTGCAAAGAAAGTGCAGTTTAACATGGTCTGACATGCTTTGCCTCCCTGAGCACAGGACAGATGACTTGACTACATGAATTTCAGCATGTGTAGAATATATAAGACAAGTGAAATAGCCAATCTGCCTGGTTGTGGCAGTGGTATGTTTTGCCAAGTTTAATTTTACTTGTGCTAGAGGGTCAGTAGCTTGATTTGCAGACAACCAAAACATGTACTTAACAGTTGGTTTACTTGTAAATGCCAAACCAGAAACAGTTGCATAAAGCTAAGGAGACGTTTTAGAATATTTTTGTATGGCTGTTTTGTTGTTTGTTTTTTGGTGGTTTTTTTTTTTTTTTTTTAAATTAGACATATCAGTAAGCAATATTGAGTAGTCTTTGCCTCAGTGAATCTTTTGCAGGAAACTTTTCAGTGAAGATTTTTAGACCCCTGTGTTGGAGGACATTGGTATGTTGGGAGGTTAGAAAAGGTATTTGCAAAAGTTGCAGAAGCCTGAATCTGTGGTGAAAAAAATATTTGTAATATGAGCAAAGTTAGTACATGAAAATTTCCAATTCTGTAGGGAATTCCCTCTCCCAAAGGACTTTATTCTTGGTCTGAAGGCTATTCATTTGTCATTCCCAACAAATTGCCCCTACTAAAGTTTTCAAAAGATGATATTAAATATACCATATAAATAAAAACTAGACTGCAAAAATTCATCTTGCAGTCTTGATTCATAGAATCATAGAATGGTAGGGTTGGAAGGGACCTTTAGAGATCAAGTCCAATCCCCCTGCAGAAGCGGGTTCACTTAGATCAGGTACATCTTAATGTTTTATTTTGTCTGGTGTGTAGGGTATACTATGTAATGATGCTGACTACTGAAATCCTTTTAACTGAATGGTTGTCCAAATTGTCAATTAAAATTTTCTTAGTACAGTCATATTTGTTTCACTGTAATAAGGCATATAAATATTTCACTTATAAATGACTTTAGATTCTTAGTGAGGTACCTCAAAAATGAAATTGCAGACACTTCAATATGTCTTCTATCCTTGTGGGTTTTTATTGGGAAACAAGTGCAACAAAGTTGTTTTTTGGTTTGTTTTTTTTAAATCAACTTAAAATTTGTACACGTCAAGGAAAAAAAGTGAGCTTGCAATTGGCATGTAAAATATGTCCTCATCTATAGGTCGAACAACAGGATATTTATTTTTTTTTCTTCAAGGAAAAGATTACTGATGGCTATTCATGTCTGTGATACAATGTTTAAAGTACTTAACAGCTGGAGAGAAATTGTTTGAACAGAGTTGAAGCTGGGAACAAGTCAAGGCTGGAAAACAGATCCTGTGGAGACTAGGGGAGAGAATTTATTTCCCCGAGTTGCATTGAATTTATTGGTCAAGTTCCAGGCAGAAATATTGTTACAGTGTTCTAGTTGTGAGGCCACACTTTTCAGTTTGGAGATTGCTTCTGCTACAGTAATCAAATTTTTAAAGGTTAAATAATCTTTATAAAATGAAGTACAGTTGATGTAACATATCCTGTATATTAGACTTTCTTATAGTTTTGTGCACTGTATATGTAAGAAGGGTTTGTTTTTGTTTCGTTTTCAACTAGATTGACAGTTGTTCAGGAGCAAAGTGAACAAAACAAAGGCACGGCTTCACTTTGCCTTTTTTATTTCCCTGCTCTCATCTCAGAGTGGCTTGAGGGGGTTAGAGGGGCTGAATGTTGCTCCAGTAAGACTGATTTCAAGACAAGGAGTACCAAACCCACTGAACACATCACATGAGCATCTTGGCTTGTTCTTTGTTTTATTGGTACTACTGAAATCAGGCCTTTTTACATGATTTAACTGTACATGCTCTTATGCAGTCCTCAGCCTCTTTGTGCAGGGTTACTACACTAGCCTATGAGCAGAAGGACCAGGTGACTGGTTTGCTCGCTGCTGTGCCACTCTATGAACCTTCCTGCTGAGGAAGTCTTGTTTCCTTGGCCTGGTTTATAGTCCTGTAATGAGAAACCTCACAATTTGGGGAAACCCTTTTGAAATAAGGGATATGTAATTATTTCTTGGTCTGTCTTAATACTTTGATTTCTGTTTGTTTAGATTTACCAAATCCCCATTGTTACTGTTTTCGTTGGATGGCTTCAGAGCAGAATATTTGCAGACTTGGGGTGGACTTCTACCTGTTATTAGCAAACTACGTGAGTAGTTTCTTTGTCTAAGCAATGTTGTGGTGTCTTACCTGAAAAAATCCATAGATGTAGCTATGCTTACTCTTCAAAATTCTCATTTGTCTTCCATGGAAATGAAAGATGTTGGTGTAAACAACTTATGCACAGAGAATTTGAGGTGTGGGTTGGTGAAAAGGCAAAGAGGCAGAACATGAGGAAAAGGCCCTTCGGATTTTCAGTGAAACCTTAAATTATTAAGTAGCCTTTGGTGTACTTAGGAGGTGGATGCTTTTTATTCTGAGCTTGCTTTATTTCTTCTAAATAGTGGACCACGTTTTATGCTATGTTACATATTGTGTCATGTTTAGGTGAAATGGCTTTGGAAAATGGGAACAAGGTAGAAATCATTTGATAATATTTGAAAAAGAGGACAGAGCAGGAAGAGAGTAGAAACTGGTTATATAGGACTGGTAGAAATGTGCTGAATCTGAGAACTGTCATTTAAAAAAAAATTTTGGAAGGAATCAGAGCCTCATAAGTGTTTTTTTTCCCCCTAACTTCTTTAGCATCTTAACTTTGCAGTGCCTGAGTAACTTCACTTACTTTTGCTGTCTTAATTTTGGCTGTGGTCTGCAAAGAAGTGATGGCATTTCTTGTCTGGAAAATATACCAATCTTCTTGTCATTCATAAATTACAACTTAGTGTGGCTGGTTTCAGTTTTACTAAAAATAAATAGGTAAAAATACTTGCTCTTTTTGTACAATGGTTATTACAACTTGATCTGTTCCAGAGGATACCAATTCACAGATGTATTTGAAGTTTTAGTTTTTGGTTTCTGTTCCATGTTAGAATGAGACATTTGAAACAATTTCATTAAATGCAGTTATAAAATTTCAACTCAAGAAGACCTTCTTAGGCGGTGCAAGGAGAGGTCTAATACAAAGCCCCAATCCAATGAGTTCAAAGTGCCTTAATGCAACATTTCTTACATTATCAAACATTTCACTTCTGTTCTATTGCACATAATGGCCCATAGGGCCAGTGAAGATGGCCCAGTGGTAGTCTTTCTACAAGGTTGTTACTTTCGGCTCTTTGGCATCAGATGAACTGGTTTGGTTATCACATAGTATTTTTTGAAGTCAATAAGAGACTCTTCCTTTATTTCTGAAAATTAGGGCCCCATGCAATAGGCTTTGGAAATTTAGGCACCTAACTTAGGTAAGGTTTGCTTAAGTGCTTTGGCCTGTCTAATGACTCTTCATACTAGCAAATACTGTCCACTTACCCCTTAAAAACCTGTGATTTTTATATCAAGATAAAGAAAACTTTGACATTCAGCCTAAAATAAGATTTTACTTCTAATTAAAAAAAAAAACCACAAAAAAACCCCCAGCAACAGCAAAAACAAGACTGCTAAATAAATAGTGATTTGACAGGTGACAGAGAGCAAAGGCTCCACTGTACCAATGGCCACCTCATCTCTAGGAGCACACAAGGTGAAGGAGCTGGTTGGTTTCAAGCTGCAGACTTTGTCTGTTGCATACCAGGGGAACTTCTGAGGGTGTGATTTGTTTGATTCATTTTTATCTGTGAATCCTTCTCATAAGGATTGTGTGTTTTGCTCAAGTGACCTTTGAAGCCAATCATTAGAAATAGATAAGGTTTTTATTAATATCCATTTATTCAGCTTGTAAATGAGCGCAGGAAGAATAATGAAGTATTAACTCCAGAATTTTGATGAAATAAAATTTTCTGGAAATATCTTTTGACTTTCTATTTCTCTTCATAGCTATAGGTCTTAATGAGAGAAACTAGCAATGGTTTTAATTTCTATAATTCTGCTGATTCTTTCTTCCTTTTAGAGAAATGTGGAACATACACTTCCAGTATGAGACCAGTGTATCCTTCAAAAACCTTTCCCAATCATTACTCCATTGTCACAGTAAGAATTCCTGTGCATTATCTTTCCACTACCGAAGAGACTATTCATTATCAAGTTGTTTCCAAGAGAACAGTATATCCAACCATTATTAAAATAGAAGGATTTCCCTTCAGAATATGAAAACTTACAGATTGTACTCCTATCTAATTTAGATTAATTTATAGCTAAGTGATCATATCTGATTTGGTCAAGTAATCGAACCCTTTCAAGACTAGCTGCAAGAATTACCACATAGGTGTAAGGTCACATCGCTTTACAACTTCATTTATGTAAATATTTCCACCAAAATTGCTGCTCTCTATTGAAACAAGAGCAGCCTGACTCCTATAAACCGCCAACCTTACTCCACTTCTTTAGGACAGCAGAGTATGAAATTAAGGGAAAGGGTTGGACATAAAGCTGGTGTTGACTCTGGTGGGCTATCTCCAAATGTGGATAGCAATATCACAAAGCTTAACTCGTAAATTTATCACCTCCTGTGAATAGGAGGAAAAAGAAAAATGAAAGTTTTCAACACCAGCTGCTGGGTTGTAATTGAGCAGATTCTTTTTGGTTTCATTATATCATAAGTAAAATTCAGTCAAATACTTGAGCAAATTGCATGTCAATATTTAAGAATTGGAAGATTAGACTTTATAGCAATGGTAAGTCATGCTGTTAAATTTGCATCTTATGCTGGTGGGGTACAAGTCACATAGAGGTAATTTATTTGCCATATTTGTTTAACAGACATTTGTTTGTGTAGTTGGAAGGTTCTTTTTCTTTATGATGTTGTGATATGGTA
Organism: Urocolius indicus; assembly: GCA_013401255.1. NCBI lineage: Eukaryota > Metazoa > Chordata > Aves > Coliiformes > Coliidae > Urocolius > Urocolius indicus. Next base: position 107,788 of record WBNH01010029.1, on the reverse strand, counting down.
TATTCTCAATTACAGGGGATGTATCCTGAATCTCATGGTATAATCGATAACAAGATGTATGACCCCAAAAGAAATGCATCTTTCACCCTTAGAAGCAAGGAGAAGTTTAATCCACAGTGGTACCAAGGACAGCCTGTAAGTATTAATAGACTACTGAGGATGTGCAGGGGGCTGTTATGTAATGGTATCACTTGGATGCATAGTGATTTTGAAAGAGTACAGAGGGTACTTTTAAGTCAGCCAAGAAGCATTACTCAACATGATTATGAATTGGTGCTGCAAAATGACAAATGAAACGATATAACAGATTTTGTTGAAGTCAAATGGAATTTCTGTTAAGGAGGAAACTAGCTTAAAATAACAGATACCAGATTTTGGTCTGTTTTTAATTTGTAATTGGCTTGCAGTTAACTTCTCTGAGGAAATTAACAAGTTGGTTAGTTTAGTAACAAGCAATAGTAAAGGTTTACACTTTGCCCAAATTACTACTAAGTCTAAAGATGTTTTTAAAATATCCCAGTTTATTGAAATGGCTATGGCAAATTTGCCAAGACTGACAACAAAATCCAAGTTTGAGTGAGTGCTAACCTGAAGGACATCAAGAGAGCAACAGCAACTGATTGGTAATGTGAGGACTACCTTTTTTTTTCGAGGAAAGAACACAAGTGTAGACTGTGGGCCCCTGAGAAGAAAGTGATGTAGAAGTTAGGCAGTAGAGCATGCAGTGGATAGAACTCTGCAAATCATGAGACCAGTAGTAATATCAGAAGAGTTGATGAAAGTCTTGCCTCCCATATTTCAGAGTATGTGGAGCATAGGACCTTGCAACGTTTCCACCTCTTCTCGCTTCACTCTTCTTGATGTTTTTCCTTCCTGGTGTTCAGTCATAGTTCTGCCATTGCATTATTGCTCCATCCATGGGAACTAATGGTTCCTACTTATGTCCTGCCCCCGCCTAGTGTAGCAGCAGACAGAATGAGTGTGTTTGTTGTAAGGATCGGGTTCCAAGGCATCTCTGGACTGCAAACAGTGATAACATGCAAGATTGAATATCTGGAATTATCCATTTACAATTTTAGGTTTTGATTTTGCAGAAAGGTGCAGAACTGGTGGGATGTAGTCAGCTAATTCAATGACTTGTGCTAATGGTGGCTACTGTTCTCCTGCAGATTTGGCTAACGGCTATGTACCAAGGTCTAAAAGCGGGTACATTCTTTTGGCCTGGGTCAGATGTAGCAGTTAATGGAAGTTTTCCAAACCTGTATGAAAAATACAATAGGTATGTAAGCTCCTGTGTCGTGGATGAATATTTTACTTTAACTGTTGCAGTGGAACTGACACCAGAGAAAGCATACTGTTTCCTACTTTTCTAAATAGTTGTGCACAATATGGAAAAAAATAGGATCCTAATAACTTGGTGTAATGTAGATTCTTTGTCTAGTCATTTTGACTTTCCTCAGAAAGCATTTTACAAGAAAGCTATATAAGAATCGGCTTAAAGATGATTAAAGCAGCCAACTTTGAAGCTTTAGTGTCTTTCTGTTTCTAAAAGTCTTTCGTTGGTGTGTTTAGTCATTCAATCCAAACTTCCCATACAGTAAATGGATCAGATCTTGGCATAATATTGCCCATGAAAACCAGAGTTTTACTATTGACTGTGGTAAATTGTTGCAATGTATAATTGATTTTCATCAATTTTGAAAATATTTCACGTTAAAGCAGACATGTTTTAGTCAGTGATTGCTCTTCACTGCATTTAAATATTTTCTGCCTAATGAAAATTCTACATAAATCTATTTGTCACCATTTGTTCAATAAAATCAAGTATTGCCTAAGAAATTTGGCTTTCTGTTAGTCTCATCTTCAGATCACTTTCTTCATATAGCCTTCATATGCCATGGAAATTCCAATTCCATCTACATTTTTTTTTCTCTAGGAACTTGTACATTGTAAATTGAACTTGTGTTAAATAGCTGATTTTATGGATGCTTTATATTGTTACAGGTCAACATGCTTATTGTTGGTCTGTTTCAGTAATTGATATAAAGAATCTTCTTTGACATAATATGAAAACTTGTATTCAGGCAGTTTATTCATTTCTTAAAAACCATTTGTAACCCAAAACTTATACAAAACATAACAGTAATGAAAATCTTCACCTGATTTTTGCACCTTGAAACCGGTATTCTCTTTGTAAAATAAAGACAAGCAATCCTGGCACCTTTATTATAATCATACTGCAATCAGTGGGGACAATATTCAAGGGAGCATTAAATCAGGCTATTAACACCTTTAGAGCCACTGACTATTTGCATAGATAGACTACTAAATAACCATTAGTAGTCTCCAGTTGAATTTGATTTTTCTCTGCTAAAGTACAGTGTGTTTATAATGTGTGACTAAAATTTTGTGTCTTTTGCAAATACATGGTCTGTTATTCTGACATACAGCTCGATCCCCTTTGAAGAAAGGGTGGTAACTGTTCTTCGCTGGCTGCAGTTACCTGAAGGTGAAAGGTAGGTACACAATTGCAAGTGTAATTTCATGTTTCAGTGGTATTGCAAAGAATTACTTTGTTTAAAGAAGAAATCATATTTACAATAATATTCTATTTTAAAATATTATTTAATGCAGTCTTGTTTTATGACAGAAACCTTTTTTTTAATTGTTACATTTCTGTATTTCCCTTTAATATGTCCTTCCTCTGAGTGACAGCTTTTGTTTCAAATATTTGATATCCATTGTTGAAGTATAATCTTTTCAAGTTATTCTCAACATGTATGTAAAATATTACATTTTTGGTACTGTTTGATATAGACCACACTTTTACACTCTGTATTTAGAAGAACCAGATTCCTCAGGCCATATGTTTGGACCAGTGAGCAGTGGAGTAAGTAGTTTTGCATATTCTTAATTTTCTTCTTTTTCTAAATTTAATTTGAAGCTTTGCTCTGAGTCTATAATACATTTCCATAATTTATGTTAGATTAACCAAGACCATGTTCCATATGAGTATTGGGGAAAAAAATTGTGAATAGACAGTCCATCCATAATTAATATTGGTACAAAGTAATAGATTTACTAAATAGGTTGTTGTTAATTTTTTACTTTCTTTATTTTTATAACTTTGAATTTAACAGAGCATGTTTGGGTATGTCTTCTGTGTTGTTTTATCTCCTCCTATTAATTCTCTATTGATTTTAGTGAGCAGGGAGGGTCACAAAGTTTGTATACTTTCAATTTAGTAGGTAAGGTATTTTTGTAGCAATAGTCCAAGTTTTGATGGTTAAATATTCATGTTATGACTGTCATTAATTTTCTTCTGGTCTCTGTACCAAAGTCAAATGAATATTGGTCTTATCTCTCTGCAGTTAGATTTTATGCCTTCTCAGGGTGATAAAAGGGGTGTTTGCTCTTATCACACTATAGACATAAACAAGAAGTCTTTGGGACTGCCTATGTTTTCAAAAGTACTAAATAGTTTTGCATTTTAACAAACCAAAGCAGAGAAAATGCAAAGGAAAAGTTTTTGGAAATTCAGGAACTTGGTAAATTTTCCCACTTTGGTTGGGAAAATCTTCAACTGAAATAACACAAAAATGTGCATCTGTGTTTTTGTGGTACAATTTTTAAGGTACAGTGTGAGGACCAGAAAAAAATGGGACCAAGAGCTGTATAGTATAGATATAGCCAGTCTTCTGTAGATAGAAGTAGCCCTGAGCACTGCAGGTGCTGAGCAGTCTGCAGGCTCTTGATTTTCTGTTGCAATACCTATTGAGTTCATTCTCAAGAGATGTGAAGACTCTGCATCTAAAAGATATACAACTGTAAGAACTCAAAACCAACAAAAAGCAGGTTTAACAGAGTATTGAAAATACTGTAAGTCTCCAGTCCTCACTGGTTCCTCCTGTTGTGTGTGGTATGTGCTTCCTGTAGTGAGTTTGTGGGTTACTGCAGTTTCAGGTCTCCTGTGTCTTTCATTTGTCTGGTCTGCATTTAGCGTTGAATTGTCTATAAGAGATCTTTTTTTCTTTATTAGAAACTTAAATTTGCTCACTCTACCTAGAAATAATGATCTTTTTTTAGTTGAAGTGATAAACACTTCATGTTTGTATTTTTGTCCTTCAGGTCATTATGGCATTACAGAGAGTGGATAGCATAGTGGGAATGCTGATGGATGGTCTCAAGCAACTGAACTTGCATAAATGCCTGAACATTATTTTTATTTCAGATCATGGTAAATTTGATTCTTTGTTTTTAATCAATTGTATTGGTATTGGAATTTCTAAGAGCTCTTTTTATAAAGTAATATTCTGAGTTTATACCTGCATGTTTCTGCAAGGCTAAGGAAGCAGCTAACATCTAGAACTTACACTTTATATTACCAAGATGGTGGAAGAGATAATCAGTGCAAGTGAGAATCGGGGAGGGAGTGGAGAACATATGGGGAAATAATGTAGTTTTCCTCTTTTATTCCTGATTCTTGTGAACTGTAAAAAAAACCCACCTTTTTTTTTAAACTATTCTACAGAGAAATAGTTTGAGAATTACTGAAGAAGTGAAAATACAAACCATATCTTCCTTTCAGCTATCACTTCCCTTACCTGTTATTAGAAGGCTGTGAATATGAAACTTTGATTTATTTTTGTAATAGCTTTTCTATATCTCTGGATTTATTTCTATAACGAGTTGTATATTTTACCAGTAGGTTTTTTCTGCTTCTTTTCCTGACAAACAAAATATAAGCATGCTTTCAGGCAGCATATAACTGACTTGCAAGATTCATTGCGATTGGGATTGATCCAAGCCAAATATCTAAGCAGGTTTAAAAAGTTTGCTACATTAATGGTGGGTAAACCTGCCAAGAATTATTAGAAGTAAAGAGTTCAAATGCAATATGCAACTTAAAAGTTCTTTTGACTTCTAGAAACTGATAAGGAACACTAGGAGCAAGGTAAATCTGTAGTTGCTGTGCTTATTGGGTATTTCCCTAGAAGTGTTACGAAACACTGTTAGGTAGGATATTGGGCTAAACAAATATTTGGTCTATTACTAGTATTCTTAGGCTCATAAGATTTCTTCAGAGAATAAAATTTGTGTGTATTGCGGTCTCCTTGGATCAGATGTCTTGGGGTTGCTGATAAAAATACTTGAAATTACATTTCTGACTTCTACAACTTAAGTTTCAGGCCTTCTTAGCAAGACTACTCTACATTTATATTCCTATTTTTTTTAAAGAAAATTTCTTTCCTTTTACAGGGATGGAAGTCGGGAGCTGCAGAAAAACAGCATATCTGAACAGCTATCTGGACAATGTTCAGGATTTCATACTGGTACCTGGTCCTGCAGCTCGCCTAAGACCTAATAATGTTCCAGATGAGTATTTCTCTTGTATGTAGTTGCTACACTAATTTTTGTTACTTGGTTATACACTTGTGTACTTTAAAAACATGAATTTAGAATCCACATATTCCAATGGTAAACCTGAGTGAAGGACAACTAGGGACAGCATGGATAATAAAGGAGAAATGCTGAGTAGTGCAGCCATGTTTTTAAAGACCATTGTACTTTGCAGGTCTGAAAGAATATTTGAATCCTGTAGATTGCTTTTCCAGGGTGTCTTGGAGTGACCAATTGCAAATGCTCTTGCCTTGTGAATGGTATTTCTTTAGGTGAGATCTTTGGTGCTAAAGATAGGTCAAATATTCCCCCTCTCATATCTTGCCTCATTTCCTGATTTACCAGTTTTTTGTATCAATTCGCTATATTTCTGTCTTAAAGGAATGCTAGATTGTCACTGTCTCTTGGGTACTATTTTGTGTATTATATTTCCTGGTTATTAAAATCAGCCCAATGTCCTAACAGCAGTTTGCTCAAACTGCAAATAAACATAAGGTAATGAACCTGAGTAAACATCAATGACTGCTTAGAAATGTTAAACTTCATTATTCAGTCTCGTTTTAGGTGAACACCTAATGCCTGCAGTTTTTGGTACTTTTTCGTGTATAATGCAGGCATTTCCTTCATGTTTTGTACTTGCTATTTTCTATCTAGTTTATTGTTCTCTATACCCTTTAAAACTTGTAGACCTCAATCCCAGTGACTTTTAAGTCCTGTTTGCTTCACTGCTTAAAGCTGTTCTAAACTGTCATTGGAGAAGGTGAGGGTCAAATGCAGTTCCAGGTTCTCCCTGGAGAAAACAAGTTAGGAGGAAGGAAAGAGTATTTTCTGCAGTATCTCCATTTTCCAGCATAGCTGGTTTTGTAGCACTGTATATATCTATGCAGGGATCGTTAATGGTTCCTGTGCCAGTGTAATCCTTTATGTACTTTAGTCAAGCATTGGGTATCAAACTGAGGACAGAGTAACTGTGTGAAATGTAATGGGCTTGTGTTATACAAAATGTCAAACAGAATGATGTAATGGTCCCTTTTGGCTTGAGTGTAAGCATCTGAATCATAGCCAGCTTGCACTTGGCCATCTTTCTAAGGATGCTTGCCAGATAAAACTGCTGCCTTGGTAATTACATTTGTTTTTTCCTTAGAAATCTACTAGCAAGCAGGAAAAATCCAGTTTGATTAAGCACAGCATTTAGCTGCTTTTCTTGTGGAAAAATGACTGCTTGGATTATTTTTATAACTGTGGCTAATATAGTTTAAAAAATTAGAGCTGTAAATAAGTAAGCAAGAGAAGGCGTGACTAAACTAAAATTTCTTAAGAGCAACAGCTTAAAAGTTTAGTGATTGTTTTGCTCCACGTGGTTTCCTTTCTGGAGAAGTAATTTATGTTCATAAATCTTTTGAAATTAAGCTAATGATATTGCATGATGGGAATGCTCTTATTTTACATCTTTTTTTTTTTTAAACTTAGGTGACTAATTTTTACATGTGATTCTTCTAGTTAATTATGAAGGCATTGTCAGAAACCTCACAGTAAGTGTCATCTTATCTGTTATTCTAGCTTAATTTATACAGACATTTACAGGTACTTTAGGGCATCATCTGCTTGCTGGGCTACTTACGTAGCATCTGGACTTTGAATCAGTGACCTCTCATACACAATGCAGATAAAAACAACAGCAGTTCTACGCAGGGGAAAGGAAGGTCGAGGTTGAGTAAGATGTCATATAGCTATCTGTGGTTGTGCATTAACTAAGGTTTTGTGTTAATTTCTTTCCATTAACATTGTCCTTCAAACTGGAGAACTTGTGTATCTGGACCATACTGGCTGAGGGCCAAGTCACTGTAAACATCAGCTCTATTTCCTGGACAAGCATAAGATTTTCTTGCGCACACCTTTTTGATAAACAACTTCCAGAGAGGATGTTGACTCTTTTTTTTTTGGCAATTCCAGTTTAAGGAGTTTTCTCTTCTGCTCTATACTTGAATTTTGCTTGCACCCCTGACCCAAAATCTATTTGCCTCTCAGTTGCATAGAAGCTGCTGTCAGTGAGAGCTATGCTGTTTGCATAAATGACTTCACTATTCAGAAATTTCAGTATTACAGTAGAGGGATGATTTTTGTTTGAATGTGTTTTTTTTTTTTTTTTTTTCTTGAATTGTCAGTGGATCTTAGATTTTTCCACCAAATATTTGTCCAAGTGACCAATCTGAAAACCCTTTGAATGTCTGTTAGAGCTGTAGAATTATTGCACTAGATAGTCTTCTACCACTTGTGGCAGTATCATGACATTCATTTATCGGTGTAATTCTTTATTAATTGAAAGTACTGTTTGGTTCTGTACAATTGTAGATTTTAACAAAAAATAAGTTGTGTTCAAAATCTAATATAAATATTTCCCTGACAAGTATTGAATACAAAACAAATCAGTATTTAAGTAATTATTAATAATTGTCTTAGACTGTATGACTCTAAACCTGATGTTGTCCTGTTGTTCTTAGTGAAAGTTATTGCATACCCTTTCTAACTGCACTAGTTTATAAGAGCTGTGTGTAACATAAGCAAAAGTTTGGTGAAGCATACATTTTATGTTTTATTTTAACATTTCAGTGCATAGAACCTAATCAGCCTTTCAAAGCTTATATGAAACAGCTGCTACCCAAGCGTTTCCATTACTCATACAATGACCGGATTGAACCGTTGCACTTCTATTTGAACTCCCAATGGCAACTTGCTAGGTAAGTTAGTTTTCAGTACTTGGTTATACAGCAAATACTTTTGTGTTTTTTCTTGCAGCTTTTCCTCTTACAGATGCTTAGAATTCAGTGATAGCTGTTGGAGCATGGTGTTCTTGTTTGTCATAACAAAGGGATATTGCAAAGAAACAATGCATGCTTTTTTCTACAGTTTTCACTGGCTTGAGGAGGCTCAATTCTAAGCTGGAAGCCATAGATGTAGAGCGATAGCTCTCCCTGCTGAGTATGCAGGTAGCATCAGGCATTGACACAAATGTTAGAAACAGAGGTCACCTTTGTCAGAAACTAGACTGCATCTTGCTGTGCTTTAAGGATTTCCAAGTTGAGTCATGAAACCTGAACATGTATGTAACTACTCAGTTCAGTCGGTCTTGTGAGCAATCCCCTGGCATACATTGAATTTACTGAGCCCACTATTGTTAATTATCTTGCATGTTCTGGCCGATGAATTTACAGCTCCTAGAATAATGGCATCTACTATAATAATATAATTTTAAACACCTCTGATACTTCAGGACTTGCATGATGAATGTTTTTTCAGTCCATTTGTTTAATAAGTCCTCTTGTGTGCAGGTCATGCAAATCCAGGTTTATGTTACTACAACTGTACACATTTAAATAACATGTATGGACCTGGAATATTTTGGTGATTTGTTTTTATTACACTGTAAGATGCCCAGATGAAAGCACTACATTACATTAGAGGTTTTATTTAAAAACAAACAAAATATCTTAAGAATCTACTTTTTATAAAAAGTCCTGTAAAGTTCTGTTACCAAAATCAGTGAAGTGAAAAGCTGTTATTTTGAGAACAAAAACTTTGTTCATATGTTGCCTGATATTTGGCTTTAACAGACTGAATGCTTGAGAATTCCAAAGGGATAATATTTGCATTCATTCTGACTCTTAAAGGCATTCTCTCTTCTAGAGCTTAAATACTTTCTATTCCCTATGGACAAGCCTCTAAGTCTTTAAATAGACAAGTAAGCAGTGCCTCACTGAATGTAATTAATACTGATATTTGTGAAGTGAGTTGTATAAACTGTGACTCTTTTTGTTGTAGGAAACCACTTGAGATTAAAAGCTGCACATTTGGATTCCACGGCTCAGATAATCGCTTCCCCAGCATGCAGGTGAGGCTTAACTTACGTTAGCTCTTATTTTTAGTTTGTCTTGGTTTTGTGTCTTATTTGCTGGGTCTGGAGATTTTTAATATCTGTGACACTATTCCATCTCCAATTAAAGAGATCAAGCATTTGTAGGACTGCTATTGTGACGTGCTGAGCAATCCACACAGGGTGGGATTCTGTTGTTGGACAGACAGTTGTACAAAAATCCAACAGGACTTACCCCAGAGATTTCACTGTTGGTAAGAGCATCAAGTTGTGCCAAGTTGTTTTGTGGGAACATTAAAAGCAGAAGAAGAGAAATTACCTCATCAAATGCTCAAATTGAACCTCTTAAGAAACTTGGAAGGTAGCTTGGGAGGTCTCTAGACTCACCTCCAACTCAAAACAACGGTGAGATCAGACCAGGTTACTTGAGGCTTTATGCAGTCTTCTTCAAAACTGCCAAGGGCAGAGGCTCCACAACTTCTAACCAAGCCATTCCACTACCTGACTGTCCTACTGGTAAAAATATGCTTAGGTTCAGTCAGACAGAACCTTTCGTTTTTCAATAGATAACTGTTGTTTCTCTCTTACTGTGTAGCATTGAAGAGCATTGCTCCATCTCCTTGATGAGAGATTGCTTTAGGTGAATCTAACAGCAAAGGCGCCTCACCAGTTCTTTGTGGGACAAGAGCTTCAGCCCCCAATCACCTTGAGAACCCTCTACTGAATTTGTGATGATTTTTTTATTGATGTCATTTATATGTTGGAGGTGCGCTATTCTGATGTGGCATAAAGAAATGCTGAATAGAGAGGGATAGTCCCTTCCTTTAACCTACTGGCTGAGCTGTTTACACAGCATGGGATGCTATTGACTTCCTTTGCTGCCAGGGTGTGCTACTGGCTCATGTTTGGCTTGTCAGCTATGCCACCCAGGGCCTTGCAAGCGAAGTTGTTCCCCAGCTGGTCCTCTGTCCTGTAAGGCTAGTCTGTTCTTTTTCTGAGTTGCCTAAGAATCAAAGTAACAGGCTTAAACTGCAGTAAAGAAGAGACAATTTGGTTATTATAAAACTTTTTTTCTGTACCATTAATGAGTGCAACAGCTTGCCGTGGTAGTCTGTGGTGTTTCCACCACAGGAATTGCCTAACAACTTGTCACACAAGCATCATTCAGAAACAACATCATTACTTCTGATTTTGTCTTTTGCAAAAGAGTACTAAGTATTTCCCCCACTCTGTAATTCTACTGTCATAGATTACTTGTCACTGTTCAGGTGGGAGGATGTCAGGTTTAAAATAAGAATCCTGAAATTATTTTATTTAACGAGACATGAGATAGGATCATAGGGAAACACAAAATCAGATTATTAGTCAGCTCTATCTAATTTGGGCAAGTTACTTAAGCAACCTTCTGCTTTAGTTTGTCCTATCAATGAGGTGAAAGGCAACAATCTTAATTTCTAAAGCTATTGTCGGGATAAGTTGAGTTAGTTGATACTAACAGTGAATATATGCAAACTTGTCTATAAAGAGAACCCTATGTTCAAGAAATTTTTGAAAACAAGTTTTAGGAAAAAACATATGAATTTTCTCTTAAAAGCCTTTCCTATGTAGTGCTGGCATCAAACTTTTGAAAAAATGTTAGCCAAAACATGTTAACTTTGAATTAGTTTACCCTCCCAGGCTTACTCTTCTTCCCCAGTTTGGAAACCTGTTGGTAGAGTACCTGGTAATAGATGACAACCAGCAGGGCCTTGTGATTCCCAATGTCCTCTTAGTATATTCTCTCTTTACTACAGTTCAACTGTGTAATTTTTTTTCAGTACACTGACTGTTCCAACTTTTTTTGCCAGATCTGGGATTATCAGTTCATAGCATCCCTGATCAGTCTTAAACAAGATGTAACTTATCTTTCTGTGGCTTAAGATTATAGCAGCATAAACTTCATACTTGGTATCTGTCTGGTTCAACAGAAAGAAGGTAGCATATTCCTGCCATATGTGGTTCAAATTAAGCTTGTTGAGTAAATTATTAGCATATACAGGTTTTAGTATCAGCAGTTGCAGAACGAGAGCCTGCATTATGCTTTAATTTCTTTTTTTGAGATTGATTTTTTAGCTCTATTTTTGTCATGCAGCTGTGAAATCTGAGACTATTGTGTGGTTTGCAAAGAGCTTTGAAATCTTAATCATGAAGATGCAACAGTGCAAAGCATTCATCACTCATTTAGTGTCTTGGTATCAAAGACAGGTGCAATCTGCTTCACTTACTTTAAAACTAAGCTGAATATCTTATCATAAGTTTAAAACTGGTCTTTTTGGTAACAATTGAGTTGAAGTGTTTGCTTTGCTTGCCTCCTTGTTCTTATTCCTGCAGAAAACCTCGCACTCTGCTAGTGTAAGCTTTATGTGGCTGCAGCATTAAGTAGGTCAGGGAACTGAACCAGAAGGAAAGGAGCCATCAGGGACAAGAAAAGTTTTTGGAACTGGCTGCTCCCAGTAGCTTGTTGCCAGTGCAGCTCACAAAGTGGTGCAGGAAAGAACAGCTGCAAACCAGGCGTGGAAGTGTAGGATCTTGCTATTATTTAAACCACTTAAAACATTGCTACCAACAGATTTTTTTAGTAGTTTTAAGTTAAAAGCTTCCAAATTGTTTACAGGACGTGAAATATGATGGTTATTTTGGCTCACTATTTCCATTGAATCTCAAAGCATTTAAGAAAATTAGATTCTTCAAAAGCAGAGATGATCAAGGAACTTCATAAACAGTTGAAGGGAGTATTTTTTAAAGACAACAGTACAAAATTGGGTTTCCTAATACTCTTACTACTTTTAAAAACTGTTCTTTTACATGTACTTTGTAAAAGAGTAAACATACTTTTGATTTGATCCCTGCTATATTGGTTAAAAAAAGATTTTCTGGGAAGAAAACGACATCTGAGATTGAAGTTATTCTCCATTTCAACTTGTATTAAACAGAGTTCCACTTTACTTTTTTCTGTAAATCCTAGGCTATCTTTATTGGATTTGGACCAGGATTCAAGTTTCATACTCAAGTTGATCCATTTGAAAACATCGAAGTATATAATTTAATGTGTGGTAAGTACAATTGATGGGCATCTTCTTTGCCAAGTAAAATGTAGTATCTTTTAGGTATTGTTAATATTCTGCTAAAACTTTGTGTCCTTAGAAACATGTCTATAAGACTTGTTGCTGATTTCCACAAATAAAAAGCCATTTGTTTTTTTGAGAAACATCCAGCTTCTAAATGACAAGACCACCTTGAATCTCTCTTTCACAGATCACTCTGTATTCCTCTGGCTGCTTCAGAGCTGCTGCTTTGGCTTACCGCTACTAAACCTGGCTGCTTTACAACCTCTGTACCACCAAAACAGAATATTTCTCTCTCCTATCTAACTAGAGGCTTTATCAAATTAATCACTCGGATGACATTGTTCAAGCAGAACAGTAAATTGACAAGCACAGTAACGGATATGACTGCAGCTGCCAGGCATCATATTTCCAGAAAGTCTGAGTCAATTGCACCCTCTGCTTTTATGTGCTTCAGATATTCCTTCTGTACTGTCATGCATTCTTACCTTTTGTTTTCCTTTACCACATTTTAAATTTTAGTTATTTACATTAAATTGGCTTTTATTTCACATACAATTTGGACTTTTCAATTTGTTTACTTGATTCATCTAGTAACCCTCCCTCCCATATTCATCATTTTATGTGTCAATCAGTTTGTATTGAATTTTTTTTAATACTAGATTTGGATGTTTCCATGTTCATTCTCATTGTCCAATACAACAGGTGTTTCAATGTGCTTTTTTTGTCTTTTGATGGACTGTGACTGTCTTGTTAGTCTGCAGTCCCATTGCTTTGAAGGCTTGCTCTAGAGCCAGCTATCTCTGCAATAGTCAAGTTTCCTATTTCTGACTTCTATGGTATCACTCTGGAATTTGATTGATTTGTTCAATGCAGTCTACTTCTGTATCTGAGGATCGCAGACAGCCCACTCCATATATAGGTATTCTTCACTTGATTTTTCTGACATGATAACATATACTGCACCAGAGATACTGTATTTCTTTCAAAAAATTAGATGCCTTTTGTGCCTCCCCAGTCCATTTCAAACACAATGTTACTGAGACTCCTTGTTCCTATGTCCTTTCCTCTTTCTGTATTTCATGATTTTTCTGAGAGTCTGTCACTAGTTCTACCATATTCTGTTAATTTATTCCTCTTGTGGTCTTCACCTGTTTTCCATTGCTTCCCACCTACTTCTCTCTTGCCAGGACCTATACTTGCTCTAAACATCTGCATTTGTGAGAGACAAAGTATTGCCAAAGGGTTTGATCGAGGAAGCACTTAATGAGAGCACTGCACATTCTTGAGATCAGTGGCAAGATTCAGGTATACTACATTTAAACCATGTGTTTAAATTCTTTTCTGGAACAGGAAACAAGCCACTATCAGGAAGCGTGTCTCAGCCTTGTACGCTTTGCTGCCTTCTCGTGTCATGGCTGATCTTGAACCACCTTCTTGCGCCCCCTGATCTGTGTATACTGTATGGGAGGATTACAGTCCTTACTGGCATCTTGGTGACAGATCAGATGTTTTAAGTACAGTCATTGAGGTATAGATTTCCTCCATTCTGCCTGGAAAGAATTAGAATAAGATGTGCAGGAGCCAGCGTGTTAACTTTGATAGACAATGAAGGGAGCCGGCTTACTCCAGCCTCTTCCTTGCCCAGGGCTTAGGTGCCTTCTGGACAGCAGGAAGGCATCTTCTTGTTGTTTGGGGCTCTGGTGTTTCTTTTGGAGGTGCCTGACTGCACCTTCTTGCAAAGAGCAGACAGAGAAGAGATAGTGTCCTATATGTCCAGCATCTCAGCCCTTAAAGCTGAGCACTAGGTAGCCATGATTGCAACTCATTTTCAAATGTGTTCAAATTACCAGACTTGGGGATTTCTTGGGCATTGTGAATTCCTGGATACTCCACTAAAAATAGTAGGAACATAACAATATAATTTAGCTGTTGAATTGGGAACCTGAGTTCTGGGACTGGTTTCAGTTTGTTTTTTTGGTGATGTGTATGGGAATGGGGAGTGCTAGGGTTATAAAGGTGTTTTATTTTTATTTCCTAAGTGAAACAGCTTCATCTGTCTGGATTGACATTAATAAACCTGAGTGGTACAGTGCAGGGAGAAATGTGTTTCCCAAATAGGAAGGCAAGTTCAGCTCTAATCTTGTGTTCTAGGAGAGTGATCTGGACACCAAACTTCTGGATACAATTGTGTCTCGCCACCTGCTATGTTTTGATCACATTTTACTTAATAGATTCAGTAGAAGTGGAGGAATAACTAATCTATGAATGTTAGTGAGGGTTAGGCATTAAATAAGGCTTGATCTACTTAGTATCTTCCAGGTATTTGAAGTGTCTCTGAGCATTAGTGGTAGGCAGCTTTTTAGTTGGGTTACTTCAATGGCAGAAACTTAAGTGCTTGTGGAGTAGAGTGGTTTTTGTGGTTCAAGTCCTTTGGTGAGAATTATGAAGCTTTTGTAGCTTGATATCTTAGGCTTCTGCTTGTCACTTAAGCCTATGTTCTATCTGTTTTATGGCTTTGCACTTTAGTGATGCTTATTAACTGAAGCTTATTTAATTTCCAGATAATCATATAAAACCCCACAAACTCTGAAACTTATTCCCCAAACCTTTGATGTCATATGTTTGCCATTCTGTCCCCCACTGCAAGCTTGGATGATGGAAATTCTTTCCCTTGCATGTAAGCTTGTGTCATTTTTGCACTTATTCTGTCCCTTTTTACAAGCAGACTGTCCTGAGCCCTAGCTAAGACCACGTGTACTTCCTTTTGAAGAGGTTACATTGCTTTCACTTTCAAGTGACGTGAGCAGCAAGCAGTGCAGTTTTATTGATTCACCTGTACTTGTAAGTGCAATAACAAGTAGCAGTATATTAGGGTTTTTCTCATCCTGTTAATATTACTTGAATTCTTTCACAGATTTGCTTGACGTGAAACCAGCCCCAAACAATGGAACCCATGGACGCCTGAACCATCTTTTAAGAAACCCTGTTTACACCCCCCACCATCCCAAAGAAACAAGCCATCCTTCTGAATGCTCTGTTACGGGACAAAGAGCTTTTCCAGTGAGCCCTGGCTGCTCCTGCAAGGCAGGGGTAAGTACTGAAATGATTAAAGTTCTAGAGACAGATGTCTGTGGCATATTCAAAGAGTGGAACTCTGGGTTCTCCAGTGTTCATCTTTACCTACTTGTTCTGCAAAATCTTGCTTGGGATTAGTGGGTACTAGTCTGTATCTGTACATTCATTTTTGCAATCTGCTTATGTAAAGTAATACTTGATTCTGAAGAGCCTGATGCCACAGAAGCAAGTTTTGGGCAAAGCATTCAATTCTTGCTTGCTTTACTTATGTTGACATTTCTCTTATGTGAATGTTATGCATTTGGCCTCTTACTTTGGAGGCTGTAGATTTGCTTGTGGCAAAGCCCAATTTGTTTCTGCAAATTTTCCACAGCTTCTCTCTGGTAGATGTCAGTGAATTCCATATAGGGATAATTTGCAAGGCAAATGTTACACTTTAGGTGTAATAGTGACTCATATTGTGGTTTGTAGAGGACTGAGTAGAATCTCGCTGATTTTGCTTTATAATTATAGGGTCTGCCAGTAAGGGATTTTCATCAGCGTTTAAATCTCACTGAAACAGAAGGTAAGAACTATAGATAGTAACATAAAATTGTAACAAATGTAAGAATTATTAAAAATATAAGATGGCTGCTGTCTAAACTTCTGAGTAGCTATCAAGTACACAAAATTAAATTTCTTTGAAGTGCTTGTTGAGACTATAGTTTTGAGGTTTTAAAGTGCAGTCCTACTGAACCATTTGTTCTCAAATAGATGTGTATCCTTACATGTGTATCATTATGGCACATGTATTATCTGATGGCTTTGAATATTGTAGCACAGAAGTAACGAGCATTCCAGAATGGGAAGCAAAAGCAGTGTATGGGGAAGTATTTGATAAGTCTCTGCAAATATAGACATCACGTTGGCAGCATGCTTTTAGTGAAGTATAAGGAGTATTTTTCATGGCCAAGTTGTTACGTGGTCTTAAGCTGGTGCTTGTTTTACTTATGATTTATTTCTGTTGTTTGGACATAGACATGACATGTTTGAGCTGCAGTTTGCAAGGCTGTAATGACTTGTAAAACAAAAAAAAGCTATTTTGAGCATGAAACAGGTAAGACAAGTAAATCATGAAAACTGTAAGCCAAAATGGAATCTAGCCCTTGTGCTAATACCTTAAAAGATGAAGTCAGGATGTAGGCTGTCAGAAGAGAAATAGACTGATAGAGATCTTACCTCAAGTGTGTATTCATGAAAACTTGTTTCTTAAGGAAATATACTCTCTATTCAGTGACTGTAGCTCACTGTTAAGAATTAGACTTAAATGTCAGTTACAGGTAGGATCCAGTACTTGCTGCTTATTCAGAGGTAATTTAAGGCCTCTATTTTGTGTAGTTTGTCCTGGCACAATGAGCAGATAGAACTTTCTTGAATTTCTTCCACTAATGGCAGGGTATCTCTTCAAAATGTGTCCCAGAGTGCTTTTAAAACAATTTTTTCAGTTTTGTAACACTCATGAGGGCAACAAAATGAAATCCAGCTAGTACAATATGGTGTGTTTTCCCCTAAGCATGTAAGTGGTTTCATTGGAATTTCTGCTAACGTGTAGGTGGATGCCCTAGTGCCTTGCTGAACCCGTTCGCTTTAAAGAAATGGAATCATAACCTAGTTCAGTTCCTTTTTGTAGAAATAGGAACCTAAGGCTCTAAACCTACAGTTTTGAAACAGTAGGATTTTAGCTTGGTTTATCAGTGAGACTTGGCAGTAGCTTCCTTAGGTCAAATGAATTAAACGCTTGCTAGTTAGCTATAAAAAGCATTCACAGATAAAATAATTCTATTAACAGCCAAAATGTTTCTTAAGACTACTTAGAGTCTTGGTTACCTCACTTTGCATATTTGCTCATTGATTGTCATGACACAACAGCCTGTAAGAACAACAAAATATTAACTGCATTTCTAGTCTTATTAAAAAAAAGTAAATTATTTGCCTTTTCCCTCATGGGTGGAGAAAGGAATGTCATGATCTTGACGTTTTTGTTGTGGAATTACTGTAGGGAAAAAAATGCAGCAGTCGTTGTGCAATTTCTTTCCCCATATTTAAAACAATTGTTTGAAATTGTAGTTCTGCAAACTTGTGGATGGTAGTGACCTATTTAATGAAATACATTTTATATATGTGTGTATATATATATACACACACATATAATGAAAGATATAAACCTTTATAATTCCTGTCATCTAATGATGGACAATGCTTGCATTTTCAATAGCAAAGCAATATTTTTGTTATTTCCATAATGTGCTAATTTTCCTCAGTTTTTATTTTACAGTGGAGAACTCAAAACTTGAGAACCTTATTTTTATTTACTCTCGACAAAAATGTTAATATTCAATGCTTTTGTCTGCAAGAGATGGTTGCAGAAGCATGTGTTTCTTATGAGTGTTTTACTACGTTTTTCTCCTTAATGTAAATGATATTGACTCTAAAGTTATTCTGTTTCTAACTATGCTTTACTTAACAACTTTTGTAGAACTTGCCCTCTGCTGATCCCCCATAGCTTCTTTCTGATACAGTTGTAAAGGAAAGTTTTCACTCTTCCATTGGATGCAGTAGTTGTCCAATAAAGAGGCAATGCTGTAGGCAAGGGTCTGCCAAAACCTCTGCGCAATATCATATGTAAAATATTTGGAGATATCTTTCTCTATGTACTTTTGAAATATGTACTTCAAGAGAGAGGGAAAAGAAAGGTTTTATGCCTGTCACGTTCATTATAAAGCCAGTTTTTACACATCTGAAAATCCAACCAACATTTCACTGTTACTGTTTTAGAGCTCTATATTTCTTAATTTTTTAATGTTACTTCTACATGTGACTGATTCTGGTATCTACTAAAGTAGTCCTCTCAGCAGATTTCAAATCACAATTGGGTACTGTCTCATTTAAATATTATATAGAAGTAGATCTGACTTTCTTTCTCTCTCTGTATGTGTGTATATATATATATGTATATATATATACACACACATATATTTCAGTTGAAACAAAGACTTTAACTTCACAACTTAAATCCATGTCCTCTTTTAAATGGAGAAACATTTTGCTTTAAATATTGACTTAATTTGTACAGTATAAGTTTCAGTGAATGCTTTATACTGGCTAACATGTAATTTATTGCCTTAAATGCAACTAAACCTTTTGATAGAATTATTTTTTTTGTTGTTCTGTTACTGGTACTTTTCTGTTTGGTAGTTGGCAATTGAGGCAGCCTTAGATATATAGAAGAGGAAGATGCTTAACCAGTATTGATTGAAATGTAACAAGCACTGTGTTTCTGCTGCAGTTAAGAAAATAGAGAAACTTACTTTGCCCTATGGACGGCCTAGGGTTCTGCAGAAGAAACATAATTACTGCCTCCTTTACCATTACCACTATGTGAGTGGGTACAGCAAGGACTACAGGATGTCTCTGTGGAGTGCATACACTGTTAACAAAGATGTAAGTATAGGAAGAAATGTTAGAAGCAATGTTGAAAGGTGAAAAGCTTGAGTGTCAGTTATTCTGAACACTTCTTAGATCTGTTCATGATATGTCCCAGGGAACTAAGTAAAACCATATGATATAAGAGGACTTTTGTATAAGCTTTTCTTCACTTTCTTATACTACTAAGGATTGGCTTTGACTCTTCAATATTTGTTGGAGTGAGCTGCAGTTTTGGCTGCAGAGCAAGCAGGTCCACCAGGATGTGATAAACCCATTGCCATTGATCTTAGTTGCTCTATGAGCTTGCACTGTCTTACTGCTTGGCAACAACAGGTCTACTAGAGCAGTCTGACAGTGCTGTCCTTAAAATCTGTTTTCAACACAATTCTTGTGGTTTAGAGCAATCTCTATAACACGGTAGAATCCTTTTGAAAAAGGATTACCTTGACCTATTTGTGCCCTGATCTGATCCTTCTTTTGGAGCCTTATCCTGATTGGGGAAAACAAGAGGCTGGTGGAGGTAAATCTGGTCTGAACCATTCTGAACCCTGTGCTAAGATGTACGTGCTCATGCAAAGCACTGATGTGGTCAGTGAAGGTTTTTTTCCAAGTTGGCATTTCCCATTCAGAAATATTTTAAAAAACCACATCATGCTTAAAAGGAATTAGGCCAGTAGGAGGATGCCTTTTTGTTTATCTGGGAAGCATAAGTTTTAAATAAGGCTTATAATTAAATTTGACTAAGCTCTGGCAAGGATCGTCTCATTCGAAATATTTTGAGATTAGTAGCATGAAGCACCAGTTACAGTAACAAGTGGCCCAGTGAAGAGAGCTGGATCAAGTTACTTTTAATGAGCTCCTCTAAGTTTTCTTTTGGAACATGATATTCTCACCTCAACTAAAATGCTGCTGTTCTATTTAACTTTATTTCTACAATATGAAACAGATGGGAGGGCTTGTTTTCCACTATCAAAAGAGGAATAATTCTTGCATCTTAGTTAAATTCCTTTATATCATTGAAGGCACTTGCAGATAAGTATTTAGGGTTCTGCAGTCACAGAATCACAGAATCTTAAGATTTGGAAGGTCTCAACCCCACACTGAGAATAATTATTCAAAGTCAGCTGTTTTACCAGTGATACTTTCTTTGTGTTCAATAGGACAAATGGGTTCCTGCTACAGAAGTCACCTCCGACTGTTTACACAAGGATGTTCGTGTTTCTTTTAATCATAACCAGACATGTTTGTTTTACAACAATCATCCTCGCCTAACTTTTGGATTCCTTTCTCCTCCAAGTAAGCTTGTTGCCTTCATTGTACAGCATATCTAAGTCAAATCACTTGTAATGTAGTAGGTCTAGTCTTTTATAGCTTTTTCTTGATAACTAATCAGACCATGAAGCAGTAGTTGTGAAATTGTTACAGTTACAGGATCACAGAATCTTAAGGGTTAGAAGGGACCTCAAAAGATCATCTAGACCAACCCCCTGCCAGAGCAGAACTACCTAGAGTAGGTCACACAATTTACCTCAGCATATGAGAGAAATATTTTAGGTGCTTCAGAAGCCAGTGGGTTGATCAAGGTTGTCTAGTATTTCCTGAAAGCCTTACAACTTGTCAGTTTTTTAAAGTGGTATCTTGTAAAAGAAACTAGAAGGAACCATTAGTTTAGCCTGGCAAGCTAATAAGTTGCAAATTCATTTTGTATCTCAGGTGTTAGTTGGAGCAATCCAAAGTAAAATTTAGGGTTGTTTCATTAAGTAAAAAACTGCCTTGATAAGTTTCTTTTCTGTTTGAAATATACTGTTGTGTGCTGTATGTGGTCTTTACTAAAGTAGTTCAGCAACATTTGAAGAATGCAGATTTGGTTCTCAAATGTATTACAAAAGATGTAGCTGTTTACAAGTGGTTAAATCATCAACTTGCTGACCCGATTTGGAAGCACTCTACATTGACTTTACTGCATCAAGTACTGAGTAGCAAGCTATTTAAACATTCACATCACATGTAACTTGCAAAGTTCAAATAGAGATCCTATTTTTATGCCTAGATTCTGCAGTCAGAACAAGTTTCTCACACTCAAAGTGAATTTTATTCCCTTTTCCCCAATTACACAGTCTGTTCTGATATTTTATAATCTCTCAAAAATTTGTCTGCTGTATGTCTGACAAGTGTGATTACTGCTGCTTCTTGTGAGACTGTATTGGATGGGATCTAGCACGTACTGAAGGTAGCACTTAGACCCACATCAGCTTTGGAAAAGTAAAGTTAGGTCAGCTCTGTCTGTTATTACATTGATCTTGAAAAGCATGAAAATGCAAGTTTAGATTAACAGAATCATAGAATAATAGAATGGTAGGGGTTGGAAGGGAGCTTTAGAGATCATCCAGTCCCAGCCTCCCTGCAGATTCAAGTAATTAATTGCTCTTTTGGTTTAGATTTTATGACTGATGAAGAGAAACCTCACTATGATGCCTTCCTTACCAGCAACATTGTGCCAATGTATCCTGCATTTAAAGGTACTCTTTCTTTGTTTTTGTGCACGCATATTCTGTAGTAAAACTGTTGCACAGCTGAAGACTTTCGATGTTGATACTTTTTTGTTGATACTTTTGTTTGCTTCCAAACCATGTAAATGATCCCTAGTTCATCTGCCTGTGTAAAATAAGACCTCTCCTGACTATGGGCTTCTTACCTAAATGGAAAGTTCTTTGAAGTAGGATTATCACTGTTGTAAAAAAGACTCACCATCAACTGGCTCGTTACATGGGACCGTAGTACAAGTGTCTTCATTTAATGTCTGACACTGTTGTGTGCATCTTCCTACCTAACAAAACAGGAATTTATACTGAATGTCTTCTAGAGAAGCAGATACCATGTATAATCCTGTGAGTTCAATTATTATTTCCGTCTTAGGTGTGTCTTCTGAACTCTCATATTAGTTTCCAGAATCTAGAATCTTAATCACTAAGGAATTGGGTAAATAATCATGTCTGTACTAGAACAAATATGAAAAGCTGTGCTTTCCTAGGTGAGAGGGAACATGAGATGGCTGGCTGAGGGAGACTAAGCATTTTCCTGCTGAAAAAAAAAAAAGAAAGGATAGCTGTGGTGCTTTACCTGGAAAAAGAGATGTCTTATGTTGTAATGGAATAGCAGTCAACTCTTAACTATAATTATACAATCATATTGTGGAGATACTTGCCAGCTCATAGATACAAGCTATCCAGGCCAACTTGATAGTGGGACAAGATGCAGGCAGGCATGGTCTTCTCTCACCTTCCCTTCTCTGTCCTCTCTGATTTGATTTCCGAGGAAAGAAACCTAAGGCCAGAAGAGAGCAACATCACAGGTTAGAGTCAGGTTTGTGGTTAGAGTCACTGTGAAACCATGGTGCCAGGAGCTACTGCAGTGTGTGCTGCTGCTCAGTTAGATGCAACCTTTAAAAACTGTAAACATGGGTATAATTTATTGTTTTCCTAGCTTATGTCTGTTTATACTCCAATGAAAACTCTGCGGAGTTGTATCTACACCTTCTACCTTGGAGATTGTTTCCCACTGCCATTACTGTGTTTCAGTGTTATGGAACTACTTCCACCAGTACCTGCTACCTGAATATGCTGCAGCCAGCGGTGGTGTCAATGTAGTCAGTGGTCCTGTGTTTGATTACGATTCTGATGGGCTCTGTGATACCCCAGAAAAGGTGAAAAGGTGAGAGCCTTTCATGTTCTAATATTTTCTTTCTTCATTGTTGGTCAAAAAGTAATTATGATCCTTAGAGTCACAGAATCATTACAACTGGAAAAGATCTTTAAGATCAAGTCCCAGGTATGCACCTCACACTGCCATCACTAAACTAAACGATGTCCCTCAGCACTTCATCTATGTGCCTTTTAAATATCTAAGGGATGGTGACTCCACCACCTCCCTGGGCAGCCTGTTCCAATGCTTAATAAGGCTCTCAGTGAAAATTCAATCTAAATCTCCCCTGAGGCAGCTAAAATCCATTTCCTTGTGTTCTGTCATTCATTACTGGAGAGAAGAGATTGACCACCACCTCGCTACAACTCTTCTTCAGGTAGTTACAGGCAATGATCATGTGTCACCTCAGCTGCTTCTTCTCTAGGCTAAACATCCCCAGCTTCTCCTCATAAGACTTGTTCTCCAGACTTTTCACCAGCTTTGTTGACTGGGACCCACTCCAGCACAATCACCTCCTTGGGTACAAGGATTGTACAATTGTTCTCTAACCTCTTTGGTCCTACTGGTCCCACTGTTTTTGATACAGGCCAGGATGCCCTTGGCTTTCTTGGCTACCCGGGAACACTGCTGGCTCATGTTCAGACACCTCCAGGTCCTTTTCTGCAGGACACCTCTCAAGCTACTCTGCCCCAAGTGTTTATCTTTGTATAGAATTGTTGTGGCCCAAGTGCAGAACTCAGCACTTGGCCTTGTTGAACCTCATGCAATTGTTATCAAGAAAAGCATCTTGCAGAGGTGGGCCCTTAGCAGAGTAGAGACAGTCAAATATCCCTAAGCATATACAGAAGTGTAAAGCTAAGAAGTAAGCAAAAAGCACAAATTGGAAATGGAGCCTCAAAATGTGTCATGGTAAAACCTGAAGAGGAAGTGCAAGAGAAGCTGTTGCACATGGCAGAATGTCTGCTACTGTGAAATCTTAGGACATGGCCTCTAGGAATGGACGAGGCAGGGCCTTATCCCTGGTGTCATGATTGACACTTCCTGTAATGACTGTGTTCGGCTACAAAGTTGTGAGTAGAAATGCACTAGTTAACAAAATTGGTTCAAGCCAACAGGCAGCCAGGTTTCTGGGCTCAGTCTGAACTCTGTTTTCTCTGAATTCTTGTAAGTTTTTGTGATAAATCAGTCTGTATAGCTCATAAGACTTTTTACTTAGATCAGCCTGCAAGCCAAACTTGATTTGCAAAATAATAATCTGGAATTTTCATTCCAGGCCTAAGCTTTCTTTGGGCTAAATGGATGTGTTGCTGAAGTTGATATACCAGAATACGGCTGACTGCTGTCATTTGTTCATTGTGCAAGTATGGTTTGGTGGGTTTACAGAAAGACTTTTTTTGTGTTTCAGACATCCCAGTAATTCAGAAGTTCTAGTTCCTACTCACTTCTTCATTGTGCTGACTAGTTGTAAAAATACTTCTGAAACTCCTCAGGACTGTGAAGGGTCTCTAGATGCCTTGTCTTTCATTGTACCCCACAGAGAAGACAACAGTGAAAGCTGTGCAGTAAGTGGTCTGTTTAGTTCCCATAAACATCTGGAGTCAGGCTTTGAGCTTGTTTTGCAAACATCTGTTAGATGTTTGCCAGCAGTTATTGCTGTCGGATCTTTATGAAGCACCAAAATGTCCTTTGCTAACTGATTAAACATTTATCAGAAAAAGTTTTAAAAATTCTTTTTTTTCCTCTCTTCTCTTTCCCAATAGGATGGCAAATCTGAGTCCATGTGGGTTGAAGAAAGAATGAAGTTTCATACAGCACGGATCAGAGATGTGGAGTTACTTACTGGACTCAGCTTCTATCAAGACAGAAAACAGCCAGTATCTGAGATTTTACAGTTAAAAACATATTTACCAACTTTTGAAACGGTCTGATTTTTCCTATGGAATGTCACTGCCCATTTCACCAACTGATTTGTAAATAGACTATTTTTTAATTATTTTTTTTTTTAAATAAGCTGGAACACTTATTGAGAACTCTTGACCAAAATGCCAGTAGGGAGGAGAGTGGGTGCCATATTTGAATCTCAGGGACTCCTGATGGACTAATGTATGTAACACAGGATGGCAGCTCCTGTCATTCCCACTCAAATGTGGTAGAACAATGTTAACAGCATTTGATCATCATAGTCTGCGACATGAACAAAAATGTTATCTTTTATATTCATGGGAGAGTAAGAAGTTTATAAAGCATGGGTTAGGATCAATATTCTGCTTTAAAAATATAGGTAACTAGCAAATTCCTCAGTTTGGGAAATAATGTTCTTGGCGACTGAAATATAAACAACAGCTTACTCCAGTGTTCCTTGAAACATGAATTGAGCTTTGAGTTTCATGAAATAATGCTGTGTTATGGTGCAAGAAGCTGTACTGAGGTTGGCAAGACAGGGGGCTGAAACTGTCCCCTCCAGGGAAAAGAGGCTTGACTGAAGGAGGTGGATTAGCTGGGACACTCTGGTGTGTGGCTGCCTTCTGGTGTCACCAGCTCTGAAGGAGAGTTTCTTGTGCAATTTGCATGTCCTATATCCATCCTCAAAATGAGGAGGTGTAGGGTGTGTCAGGTTGCCTGCAAATCAGAAGAAATTAGTTCAGGAGTGTCTCTGAACTCCTGGAAATAATGATCTTCAAATCACACTTAAATTTGGTGAAAAGGTTTTGTTTTCTTGAAGCAAAGATGACTTCCTACATTTAGTGTGACTTCGTCAACTGTGGTTTTGAAATCCCATTTTTGACAAGAAAAGGTAATTTTGCACTCAGATTGTTGCCTCAGACTGCTGAGATGATCCCCTCTAATGGCACATCCCGTGACTACAGCGAATGCGCACAGGCTGTTCACTTGTCTGTTGGCAGCTGATCCCAGCTGCATTTGTAGCTGCTGTTAGTGCTGCATCGTCCAAAGTCCAGCTCGTGTAAGTTACCCACCTTGAATGCAGATGCTGCCAGATGCAAATTCTCAATGACCGTGTAATGAGCTTTCTTGGAAGCTTTCAGGCTCCACAAGCAGCTGCTACAGGCACTCAAGAGTGTCAGAACTCCCTCCTTTTCCAGTACACATGCTATGTATTGCCTTTGTAGTTCTTCCACTCTCTCTAAAGCCAATGAGCCAAAATTGGCTCTGTTATGTATAGAGTTTGGCATAGTCAATTAAATATTTATCATCTTCTCATGTAAAAAGAAGAAAAAGACATCATGTACAAGTGTGTGAGAAGAATGAAGAGCCCATGACTGAGCAGGAAGGTGTTTTATCTTACAGTTTGGTCAGGGGGTGTCGGAGGCTGGATTCAGAGTCTGGTGAAGTCTGATGGAAGCTTTTCTGTTAACTTCATTTTGAGTGGGCTGAAATCCTGGGGCCAATTATTATTTTTTTTTTCTTTTAACCAAATGTATTTTATTGATCTTCCAATACAAACATGATTTTTTTTTTTTTCCCTGAAGTAGTTTCACTGTGTGAAATTTAAATGTGTTGTAGCAACCTCACATCATGGTATGACTGTGACAGCATTATTCACTGTAACTGCATTGTAACGTTGCCCGTGACCAATAAAACTATCAGTAGTATGCTATTCATGACCCTTCCTGTACCAAATGCGACTGGCTAGTTAAACAGTGGTGCAGATACAAGGCGCTATTTTGCATGATTTTGGGGGGATAATGAGAGGGGTTGCCTTAATCTTTGCTTTTTGAGTTGAAGAGTAGCTTCTGCAACTGTAATGTTGAAGTTAGGTTTATTTTTGGAAGGGGAAGGTAGGAAGAAAGATGGTCAAGAAGTTCTTAATTTTTTTTTTTTTTTTCTTAGCGCACTGGTACTATCTCCTGAGACACAGATGTTAATGTCTTCAAGGAAGTGAAGCAATGCCAGTTTCACTTAAGAGGCAGGGCTGGCCTAGCTCTTAGGTGAACAGGTTAGGCTTCAAGCACATGACTGCTGGCTTGACCTAGGGAGGGTTTTGGAAGGAACACTGGCTTGAAAGCTATTACAGTCATTAAGAGAAGGTAGTGGCTGTGAGGGGTCTGGGATGTGGCTTTGCCAGAAATGGACAAGTCAACTTGACAGGAAGAGAGCTATCTTGATTTTAATGCTAGTGTAAATATTTTTTCTTCCTTTATTTCTTGAGCTTTGCTTTTTAGAAGCATGTTTAATGGGAGTGCCAGAGCATTGTGAATAAGTGCTGATGCCAATCGTGGTATCCAGGCACTGGCAATACCCCAGGATGGCAGATACTGGGCTATGGTTTTTGAAGCCTGATGGACCCAAGGAGCGTGCTACAGCCACCATCAAACTGAGTTCTGCAAAAGCCCTCCAGCTCTCTCTTACCTGGATGTAAAATTTTCTGTTTCAGCTGCTGTGCAGTATTGGAGCTCTACTGAGCATCCTCAGTAGGTGAAGCTGGGAGGAGTTTGCGGCAGCACAGTTGAGACATGACTCTCAGCATCATTTGATGGGACTGATTCTTAATGTCAGTTGCTGCGTAGTCTGGCTTGCTTGCAGGTAAACACAATGGTGGAGGGGCAAACTATTGGTTTGGATGTGCCTACTGGTATCATGTGTCACCAGGCCTTCTCAGGGAGGGCACCAGGAACTGCAGTAGGCTGCAGTTGGTGCCCATCCATACAGGGTAGGTGCTGACTGGTGTCCATCTCTTAAGCAATGATGTTTGCTCAGGATAAGAAAAGGGAGGCTGAGGGAGGGAGTGGTAGGAATGTTTACACTTGCTGAAGATTAACTCTGTCCACTCTGGAACAGTTTGGTCCTTGGGATTTTTCTTTTTTCCTTTCTCCATGAACGTAAAAGGGCTTAAATGTCTGATTTAGGTGTGGGCTGTATAACTGTGGGATGAGTTAAGCAGTGGGGTGGTCTAGTTACTTAAGGAATGAAATAGGTTGTGAAGTGATTTACAGCAGGCAAACCTTAATGTACCTGAGTAGCTGATGGCTGTAGGCTGGGGAAGTGGGAATGAGGAGTGGGACAGAGGACACCTTGGAGTGATTTTTCTGCAGAAAAAGTGCACGTGGAGTTATGCCTTCAGAGGTATTCAGGTGGTAGATTTATATCACTGCCATCTCCCAGCAGTGACTCCCATTGACTAATCTTACAGATTTCTTGCTCTTACATGCCTCAGGATCCACCATATTGTAAGAAAATGATGCAGTATCTGACTGCCTGTGTTTGAAATGGGGCTGCTCTGGCAATTCTGTCCTGGACACGTCTGGCACTCACTAAACTGCAGTGTCCAGCCCAATGTACAAAGCCATCCACTGACAGCACCTGCCAGATCCTGCTGTGTCATGTCCAGCAAATGGGTGGTCTGGGATTCTGCCTTTCCTTAGTCTGGGGCGATTCCAAGCACAAAATTATCCCTTTAAATACAAGGTTATAAACCAGGTTTGACAACCTGGGAGGAGCAACTCCTCTACTGCATGGGAGGGCACCAAGAAAAGGAGATTTGTGGGGATCAGAAGACAAAAAGGAATATAAAAGAAAGCCAAAATCTGTGACACTGTGGTTAGAGCACTCAGCTGGGACAGAAAAGCTCACTTCTCATTTTCTCTCTTCTTCCAAGATCTGTCACAAAGCCCAAGCCTGTTGCTGAGGAGGCACCTGTGCCAGGATGAGTTGGCTATCATCCCACTCTGGAGCAGATGCTCACAGTGGCAACAGTGTGAGGGACTTATCTTCCCTATGAGGAAAAGCTGCAGGAACTGGGGCTGTTTAGTCTAGAAAAGAGGAGACTGAGGGGGCATCTCATTAATATTTACAAGTACCTAAATGGTGGGTGTCAGGAGGTTGGGTCATCCCTTTTTTCTATTGTATCTAGCAACAAGACAAGCGGTAATAAGATGAAGCTGGAACACAAAGTTCCATTTAAATGTAAAAAACCCTCTATTTTACTGTGAGGTTGAGGGAGCCTTGGCACAGGCTGCCCAGGCAGGGTGTGGAGCTTCCTTTCTTGGAGGTCTTCAAGGCCCTCCTGGATGCGTTCCTGTGTGATGTGATCTAGGTGGACTTACTTTGGCAGGTTGGTTGGACTAGATGATCTCTAAAGGTCCCTTCCAACCCTTACCATTTTATGAATATGACTTGCCCTGTGGCAGGGTCACAGGGCTGCTGCTGTAACAATCTGTGCCCACAGCACCACTGTGAATGAGGTCAGGAAACCATCCCAGGTCTCGGCGTGAGTGCCATACTTTGCTCTTTTACTGCTGTGCTGTGGTCAACTGCTTTTACCTTTCTGAGATGTTGAGAGATAGAGTTACTGTGAGCCCAGCAACTTAAGAAAGCAGAAGTTTCCAGATATTTTTGTTTGGGTGCCACCATTGCCAGTGGCAGCAGCAACATCTCCTGCTTCCCCTCATACACCCTATGGCAACGCCTGGGAGATGTCGGAGCACCACACTGAGGTGTCCTGTGTGCCGCAAGCAGTACGTCTACCACAGTTCAGGAACCTCTCTATTACAGGAAACCAGTCCAGGTTTGGCATCCTGTGACTCAGAATCTCTTGGAAAGGAGTGGGGTCCCTCACTGAAATACTGTGAGTCACTACAGAAGCCTTGAGCCTCAGGAAAGGCTGCTATGGAGACCATGGGCAAACTTGCAATAATTTTTGGAAGCCTGGCAATGGATTTTGGAGAATGCTGTTGTAAATTGTATTCCTATTCACAAGGTGTTAAATTTGTGTTGCCTTTTATTGCAGGTTCAGCCCTTTCTATTTTTAGTTTCTCTGCTAGAATAAACCAAACACAGCAGGATGGAAACATTTTGAGTCACCTCAAAACTCCTGACCAATCTTCCCCTGCTCAGAAGACAGTGGAAGCACTTGTTGGTCACATCCATAAGGCACATGCGCATGGCTGAAAGTCAATCTAGATGGGATGAGATTCTGCATTCAAGACACTGGTAAAACTGTGTTTCAGCACCAGACTCTGCCTGAGACTTGAAAGTGCATTTCTTTGTGCTAGGGGACTTAGCCCTGCCATCCTGCATCTTGACCAGAGAGCTGAATTTCTAGGTGGCAGGAAGCATGATGTTGGAGGGTAACGGATTCACTTTTAAATCTTGTACCTGCTGGAGCGGGTTCACAAAGTGGCATGGTCCACTACAAAACTGTAGTTATGCTCTTTGTTACAGGGCTGTAACTGAGTTTAAAACTGTACTTTGCCTCCCTACACTGGAGAAAGAAGTGACTTGTGCTTGGTTATGCTGTTGAAAATAGTTTAGGAGGTGCAAAGTTTTTGGTAATCACTTATGGGTGCATTTTACGTTGAACAAATAGTGAGTTGAGCTGCATCTGCTGGTGATATCTGGCCCTCTTCTGGTGGGAAGTGAGACAACTGGGAAAAATCTGTTTTGCTTAGTCTACCTTTTCTCAGGACATAATGGTGCTGGGGCAGTAAAAATTCAGGCAAACCACCTGGAAAAGAAGGGGGCTTTCCCAAGCTTTATATGAAATATTTGCAATCCTCATAACTAGCTAACACTCCTAGTACAGTTTTTAGAAATGAGAGAACTAGGAAGGCTGCATTACTGGGGTGCAGAGAAACAAAAAGGTTCTGCAGAAGATTATGCTGTGACTTCCTATGACCAAAAGATGTTTTTTTCCATACAAATCTTTGTATATCCTGTGTTATCAGACATCCCAGTGGAACTAATTACACTGTAGATGTTAAAACTTTTCTTTCCTTCTACCGATGAGCTCAAATCATGTAAAATGCACATTGTTAACTCTTACTGCTGGCTTCAACAGAGCAGAAATACACTGTGACTTATCAACCACTTGATCACTTGGGGGAATGGATCATTTGAATGTCACCTTAGAGCTTACATAATATAAACCAGGTTATCTGTATCTTTCTGACAAAAACCCTCACAAAACAAAACCTTCAAAAGCTCCATATACTGTAAGATTGGAATACATTGCAGCACCAGTAACGTGATTCAAATGGGAAGGGTGGGGTAGTGTTACGACAACGAGCACACGTGACTTCAGGGAAAAGTCAGCTAATGGACTGAGTGGTAAAGTCTTTATTTTGATTAAGCCAACAGAGTTGGCTGTGAGTTCCAGAGGGCAGGACTTGGAGTGATATGCTGCTCATACGGAGGAGAGAAGAGCTTTCACTGGACTGGACACTTCTCAATATGTGTAATGGGCAAACCAAACAAATGTGGGAAGATCAGATGAAGGTGGCACCAATTTTTAGACATGCTCACTAGCTGACTCCAAGTCCTTAGCAAGAGTTAGAATGACTTGCTGAATCCATAGCTTTGTCATCTCCAGGCATAGATAGCTGTACCTCTGGAAAACAGTTGATGACTGCTGTTCAGATTCAGCAGTTGCTTAAAGTTGCAGTCACGTAGCTTCTTGACACATAGTTCCTTGAATACAGAAAATGTGGAGATTCCTGCAACATCCAGTATGAGTCCTTTGCCATTACAACTATGCTAAAGCCAAGCTTATGAAAGATGGATGTTTTTGGCATCAAACACATGATGTTGAAAAAGTATTACAAAAAAAAGGGCTTACCTACAAGAAAATGGCACATGGAGCTTAGTGTTAAGAGTCCACAACAATCACTGAGCAGTAGATGTTTCAGCAAGACTGCAACTGTTCCATTACTAAAAGGGGCATCAAAAGAGGCACAGGGCTTTGGGAATAGGAGGCAATGGATCTATTAGTTGAGAACAATTTTAAGACTTTTTTTAAAGAAGAAAAGGCAACTCACCAGAAGCATGTTTTGTCCCTAAAGACTTGGATAAATGTGTAAAAAGGAAATATTTTCCACTATTAATAAGATAAATTTAGGGGATGGGGTAGATGGCAAACACCTTTCTAAACCACCATCTTTGGAAAAAAAAAAAGTACGTATCTTGATTTTAGCCTTTTCTTTGGAAGGTGATTTCTCAGACACAGAATATATAGCTGATGTTGATGGTATAAGAGATGATATGTGAAGTAGACTATGGTTTTGCTGGGTTGTATGGGTGATAATGTCAAAGCCATCCCCAAAACAGCTAGAACAGCAGTGTTACTGGTGAATTACAATGCTAAATACTTATATGGAAATTATAATGTTTGGGAGAAAAGTTAAGCTGAATATGTTTTTCATTCTGCTTGATTGAGCCACCACCTTTAACATGAAAACAGTTGAGGGATTTCTGTGTAAAGTAAACTATGTAATGAAATGTTTGCCTGATCTGGATTCCCAAACCAGCAAATTCAGAGTAGTACTTGTGCACAGGTAGTTGTGGAATGTAACTCTTGGTAGAGATTTATTAAGTGAAGAATTTGGTCAGCTAGGACTGGGCAGATGTTGAGCACAAAGCTGGGCTGACCACAAGCTTTTCCAATAAGGAAATTGGTACTAGGAGAGTGAAGAGCTTTTTCTGATTCCTACCTGACCCAGTGCTGCTCGTATCTCAAGGCCTCTGGGTCCTACACCAGGTCTGAGGCTTGCTGAGCACTTCCAGGCAAGTTAGTTAAGAAGCTGGTGATGGAAGTCTGAAGTTCTGTGAAGATGCCTTGTTAAAAGTTGTTGACCTTGTAAGGGTAATATGAGGAACCATATGTCTAAAAAGCCTCTTTGCTCATGCAGAAGATGAGGTGCACAGTGCTTTTAAAGGAGCAGAGTAATGAAAGCAAATCTCAGGTGAATCTCTAAGTGGTTAAGAACAGCCAGTCCATCACTACTACCATTGAATAGAGGTGCCATTCAGACAAGTTGTTGTAAAAATCTTCATAAGTATTTGTTTATGAAGGGAATATATGTGCCTAACAAACCGCCTGTACTTCTTAACACTTTTTGGAGTCACTAATGTAGATGTCCATGTCCCAGAATCTGACCCATGGTTTGATTGGGGGCCTGCTGAGGTAGAAAGGATCTAGAGGACAAGGCACGGCAGCCCTCTTGCACATTTGTATGTCTGAACCCCTTTCACAGAATTGGGTCTCAATTAAGGAGCTTGACCAGAGGTGGGTTTTTTTACGGTAGGTTTAGGTTAGACCCAAAGCACCAGACTCAGAGTCCTATTCATCAGACCAAACCTACACAAAATGGATGCGACTCATTGTCTATGCATGTTGAAGAAATCAGGAGGGAAATGAGTTTCCCTTTCAACAATTTAACTCAAAGGCTTTTTGTAGCAAAATCAGTCAACTGGAACAAGAGTTGCAATTACATAAGATATTTTCATGGATTTGTGACAGATCCCCAACACCTACGTGTGAATCTGTACCCGCCTAAGGAGGAGAAGCAAGCCTTGCTCATCCTAAAACTTGGATCTCGGAAGGCTGACTAATTTTTAAGAGGTAGGCACAATAAAAAGTGAGAGATTTAGAATATACTCTTTTTTTTTATTATTACCAACTCTTCTTTTAAGATCGCTTTCCCCAGTACTTGCTGGTGTGAACTGTAGTGATATACTGTGACATAGTGTTGTGATCCATGTCTCTAGGATGGGTGCTGTTGGGAATTCAGAGGATTCTTCAGGAGGGTCTGCAAGGGAACCTTATTCTGCTGCCAGTTCAACGAAGCATGGCAGCTGCCCAAAGCAAGACAGAAAGGGGATCAGTGAGACCTCATCCTGTGACTTGCACCTCAACCCAGAGGAGTCTTAACTGCACTCCTGAGTGGTTTATTTTCTGCATCTTTAACATAGGTAACAACGACAGGGAGTGTGTATAATCCTACGTATGTCTTAGCAATGTGTGGTGCTCAGCCAGGCCTGTGTAGCTATTACTTTAATATTTTAGGAGAAAATAAGAAATATTTCCTGTATTCCAAACAAGTCTTTGCTTGGCTCATACCATCCTTCTGAGCAAAATAGCTCGAACAGTTTCCAGTGAGAAATCAAATACCTAACACCAAGTGGAGCACCATGAATGTGTTTATCCTGCATTATCCGGAGGCGCAGCTTATCCCTGGAGCGCAGGGCTGCCGCTGCCGAGCAGCCACACGGTGTCAGTGTGGTGCCGGGAAAGAGCCCCGTCGCACCTCGGGACCGGCCCTAAGCCGGGCCGCCCCTCTCGCAGCCCTGGGCCAGTCGGGACCCCACTAGGCTCGTGTGGTACCCAACACAGGACGTATTTGCTGGTTTGGGAGTTGTTACTCTGGTACTGGTTCAAGCAGTGCATTAATTTCTGGCTGGTTTTAACAGCATCATATAACAGAACTTGTATCCTTCGAAGTTGCCTCATCAAAAAAAAAAAAAAAAAAGCACTTTTTTTTTACCTAAATGCATTTATGAAATAAAATGTTAGACCAACTTTTCCTCCTTCTTGTTTTGAAAAAGCAGACAGGCAAAATACAGGTGCCAGTGCACAATTCTTTCTTTTCTCACTAAAGGACAGGCTGTTTCTGTACAATACTCCCAGTCCACAAGTTGTCCTGGTGTGGCTATACAGAGCACAAACAAACTCAAATACTAGTTTAATGAAGTCTGATAAATAATCTTAAAGAGATCTTAGACAAAACTGGAACAAGAACCTGTTTCCTCTCACAGTCAGCAGCCACCATACAGCACAAGATTTTATCAGTCAACATTAGGGTTCCTTGTTTAGCTCTGTACATCTGTGCATGGTTGCTAGCAAACATACATACTGTTTCTAAACTCTTTTGTGATTCTATGGAGAATGCCATGCAGAAGCAAAAGAAAACATTACACAAATAGCTTCTAATTTTTTTTTTCAAATGGATGAAATTAAAGCACCCTTAAGGATAGAAGAGTCTTGCTTGATTTCTGCATATAGAATGACCATTAATTTTTCATACAGAAAACAAGCTCTTTCACTCTAAAGGCTGGCTCTACTTCCAAGATTTGCCATGCTTGCTATATACTTGCAGAAGTCAGAAAAGCAAGAACTAAAAAACAATTGTGTACTGTTTGGCAAAGGGTAAGATGAGCATACTCACATTTGTAGAGTGGATTATTGTATAAGATGACATGTTTATACACTTAACTGCATCCTCACAAGAGCAACTACATAGAATCATAGAATGGTAGGGTTGGAAGGGACCTTTACAGATCATCTAGTCTGACTCCCCTGCAGAAGCAGGTTCACCTAGATCAGGTCACATAGGAACGTGTCCAGACGGGTCTTGAAGACCTCCAAGGAATGAG
Organism: Urocolius indicus; assembly: GCA_013401255.1. Classification (NCBI taxonomy): domain Eukaryota; kingdom Metazoa; phylum Chordata; class Aves; order Coliiformes; family Coliidae; genus Urocolius; species Urocolius indicus. The sequence continues at coordinate 73,003 of WBNH01010029.1, read as the reverse complement.
ACTCCACACCCTCCCTGGGCAGCCTGTTCCCCTGCTCTGTCATCCTCATAGTAAAATAGTTTTTTCTTATATTTAAATGGAACTTTTTGTGTTCCAGCTTCATCTCACTACCCCTTGTCCTGTTGCTAGCTACTATAGAAAAAAGGGATCTCCTAACCTCCTGACACCCACCCTTTAGATATTTGTAAATGTTAATAAGATCGCCCCTCAGTCTCCTCTTCTCTGGACTAAACAGCCCCGGTTCCCGCAGCCTTTCCTCATGTGAAAGATGTTCCAGTCCCCTGATCATCTTGGTGGCCCTGTGCTGGACTCTCTCCAAAAGTTCTCTCTTCTTCTTGAGCTGAGGTGCCCAGAACTGGACACAGGACTCCAGATGAGGCCTCACCACGGCAGAGTAGAGGAGAAGCAGAAACGCTTTTGGCCTGCTGGCCACACTCTTGATGCATCCCAGGATGCCTTTGGCCTTCTTGGCCCATGAAGGCACATTGCTGGTTCATGGTTAGTTTATTAGCAATAAACTGGTGCATGGGGTTGTTCCTTCCCAGATGCAGGACTCGGCACTTGTCCTTGTTGAACCTCGTGAGTTTCCTCTCTTCCCAATTCTCAGTCTGGTCAAGATCCTGCTGAATGGCAGCATAGCCTTCTGGTGAATCAGCCAGTCCTTCCAGTCTGGTGTCATCAGCCCACTTGCTGAGGGTACCCTCAGTCCCTTCATCCAGGTCGTTGATAAAGATGTTGCACAAGACTGGCCCCAGCACCGATCCCTGTAGAGAAAGCTATAGTGGGAGGGAATGTGTGCATGCATGCACGTCTGTCTCTGTGTAAGGTTAGACCTGAAGGGCTAACCTCACACTAGGTGTACCCTGTGTTGATTAGCTCTAAGAGTCAGGTACTGTGGCTGTGAAGTGAAGGTGGTAACGTTGCCTATTCCCGTCTAACAGCATTTTGTTGGGTATCTAATCAAATAACTGTAAATTAAAATGGCACTTCTACAGTGCTGTTTATTACTGCACTGGCACATCAGGACAAGCAGTAATGCTGAGCCTGTAACACAGCAGCAAAGCCAAATGTTGCCTTGCCTTGCCATGCTGATGCTAGGTGGCTTCTCATGGGCATTAGCAATGCTGGGACATATTTGGTATCCTTGGCTGGGACATATTCTGGTCCATGTAGTGCTTTCCAAAGTGGCTACTTATTGTCTATGGAGCTGTGGCTGGAAGGATCAGTGGAAGGAAAGATACATTTTAATTCTATGCCACCTTATAACAGTCTTTGGAGTCAGAAGAAAAAACTCAGTTGAGCAGATTCCCTCGAATGGGTGACTACAGCTATGATGCTGATGGGGAAACCCATTGAGAGACACTTGTGACAGTTCTCAAGACAGGATAAGCTGTCCGTCTTCATTAACTCCTACCAGGTTAGATTTCAGGCGCTTAATCAACTTATTGACCTTGGACTTGTTGACCTCTGAACAAGCCTAAAATCAGAATAATATGTATAAATAGAAAAGGCCAAACATGACTTTTTATGTATTTCCATTGCTCTGCACGTTTGCTTTCTTGCGTACATGGTGTTTTCAAGAATGTAGTCAAAACAAGTCCTCTTTTCCACCCACATCGATGAACTCTGACACTGACCTTCCTTGCGGTAGCAGAAATTGCAAATTTGTGAAAGTAAGTGCTATCTCAGCAAGACCAAGTACTTCTGCTCTCTGGATCTGCAGTGTGTAGTGGTCCTCGGCTATTCTCATGCTGTTCAACAAATATGCATTTCTCTCTTGCTCTTGAGTCACAGATAAGAAGGTACACAGTACTGTCTTTCTGTCTTGTTAGCCATGAAGCTGAACTCCAAAAGGATGGTCATCAGTGTAGCTGACCTGTTTTCTGCTGTTTTCACTGATCCTCTCCTCCTGCTAGGCTCCCCACCCTGGGCTGGAGTCATGTGATAGCAGAGCACCATTACAGACATCCTCTGGGACATACCTGTTCCTGGATCAGAGAACAGCTTATGTGATGTAACCAAAGCCTGGGAGTTAGGGCAAAGTAAGTTCCTTCAGAGCATGGCAGTGTGCCAAATCACAAAGTCCATGACTCCATGATCTCTCATCAGAAGACATCAAATCTCTTCTTTGGTTAAGAACACAGAGTTTTTTTTTTAATTGCATGATTTAAGAAACGTGTAGTTAAGAAAGCATAATTAACACCATAGCATATCACAGTGTATTAAGATCACATCTAATGCCTTCCCAGATGTTACATTGTCTAAAGCTTGAAGAGTATTTTATCAATTTTATCAATTTTAGTCCTTGTCCATTCCATTCACTTGCCAGAGACACTGAGTCATCGCTCCCCTAAGTAGGTTGTGCTTTTAGCTGTTTACAGGATACTTTTCTGTGCAATTTCTGCTCCTGCAAGTGCTTGTTGCCCAGCTGATGCCACAGCAGCCAGCATGTATCCTCTTGGGAGCCTTCCCATGCACACAGCCCTGTGCAGTTCCCCTAAATTTGTACGGCCTCAGGACTCTGGGCCACAGGTGGCCTAAACCCCTGTGACTGCAGTTGTATCAATTAGCTAGAATAACCTATGTCCCGAAAACTGGATGAAAAGCTGGTTCTTAGCGTTTAGCTCAGGAGCAGGAAAACGTATTTCATAGCTGCTGAAAGCTGTAAATACCTGCTTTTAATAGGACTAATTTAAAACAACAAATGTTTCTTTGGATCGTGCATTTCTTTCAGTGCCCCAATTAATGGGGCAGAGTAATGAGTGGAGGCACCACTGGGTTGTGTTTACACTGCAGTACCACGTTAGCAAACTTTTGGTCCTGCTGGGGAGGCTGTAAAATGCTTTGTTCCTCACAGCATAAACACTATTATACTACCATTACGGTTGGATTTACTTACCATGAAGCAAGTGTAAATACTCCTGCATTTGGCACTGCCCCAATAACAGAGAGAAGCTGAGGAATGCTGCCACAAGATGCAGTCAGAGGTTCTGGGGAGGCGAGGGGGAAAGATTTTTCAGAATCGTGCCAAATTCACTGCTCTGAGGGTGTGGGCTCAGAGTAGCACAGAGAAGAGCTTGGAACAGGCAGGGCTAGCAACAAGGACTGCAAGCAGTTGTCCTCCGATGCAGGAGCAATGCTGGATCGTGCAGTGGAGATGGGACCTTAGTCATGCTTCTAAACCCTGTTCAAACACTAAATGTGTTGAAGGCTTTAGTACAGTTTGGGAACAGGTTCCTTGAAGAAATTCCTGGTATTTCCTGGTTCCAGGCAGGCTGAAAAACACTGTGAGAATGTGGTGGCTTTTGGTATGTCCATTTATGGGCATGAATGAAAGGAACTGCAGGGAGGAAAAAAAGTGGAAAATGGGAGGAAAAATAAGTTAACTGAGTTACTTCCTCTGTCGGATTCTTCTCGGGTTTTGGGCAAAGCCTTACACTGGTATTTCGTCCCAACTTCTTGCTAACTGCTTCCATATGTAAGCATAGTACAACATCAGTTAAAGCCACATTTAAGCACTGTTTTTAAAGAACTTTGGATTTTGGTGGTAGGATGCAAAGTCAGAATGGTTGAATTATTATATGTTTAGGTAAGAATATTACCATTTCTTCTTACACTTAACGTCCTTTTCAGTGTAACGGTATGAGAGCTTTCTTCAAGCCCGACATCTGACAAGGGCTCTGCTACATGAAAGAGAAATACAAATTATCTAATTAAGGGCACAATTTTTCTAATGGTGTCCAAAAGTCAGTTTTCTCAGCTGAGTCCCTGTCTTTGTGAGACACACAACTGGATACTGTTCAAAGACTTATTTGTTCCTGTGTGGTTACGGATCATTAAAAGTGGCTCATTCTTGAAGAGTTTCTTAACTAGCGTCTTTTGGATGTTTCTTAGCTCTGAGGAATCTGACAAATTTCCATCTGGAGTGTACAGCCTGTTTCATATGAAAGGGCTGTAATCCGTGTCTGTTGTTCACATCTGTATTGTGTTAGACAGTTAGGCTGCAAATCCATGCAAAAGTGTTATGGCAGAAAAATCTGAAATACGATGGCTTAGAGTTATTTCACAAATGATTTGATACTCTGGTCTTCAGCCACCTTGAATTCCTGTCTAATGATGAATTGAGTATCATTTATTAAATGAGTATTGACTTTACAGAGGGCCTTTACCAACTGCGTTGCTGGAAATCCATTTTAAAGAATTAGTCACTTGAATGAATGTATCTTCATACATGAATAAAATATTGTGAAAGCACAGTAGGAAAGCCACACCATAGGATTTTCTGAGGATGCAAACATCCAAAAGCAAACTTCCAATAGAAGGTATTTTGGGAGGAATGTGAACCAATGTTCTCTCCCATGTAAGTAGCTTTGGACTTTTGAACTCGAGCTTTTATTCTTGCATCTATGCATCTTAGGCACAAAGAATGAAATCAGGAAACATCTTTACGGTTGAAAGGCCCACATTTTAACTATCATTTAAGACGCCATAAATTCCAAACAAGAGCTCCTTTTTTTCCCAGGATACCTTTGAAAGACTTTCAAACAGTACAATGCCTACCTAAACCTCCAGGAGACCTTACAGAAAAGTATTTTAATTTCTTTACCTTCAGAGATAAAACCTTCAGAGGTCTTAACACCTGTGTAATGGTGTAAAAGGCATGCCTCTATCAGAAGACTATGTGTGTTCCTGGAAAAAAAAAGAATACAAGTCATTATAATGCAGCGATAGCTGGGATTTATGATCCTTGATATGCTCAGGGGAGAGCAACAACTTGCAAAACAGATTTGCATATGCAGCATACTTTTTTTTTTTTTAAATTCACAATGACAACAGCATCTGTTTTGGGGGAGCCCCTGCATATGTGTGTAATTACAGACAGCCCTTCCTAAACTAGTGCACTGCTGCTGCTCTCTGTCCCTTAAGGCTTGTACGCCAGGCACAGCTGGTAGACTGTGCTGGGGGAGGCCTCAGTGCCGCACAGCTCAGGTGTCTGAGATACTTCTTACAGGAGCCGTCTTTACAGTCCCTTCCTCATTACCAAAAATGGCTCCACACAAACGCATGACAAGCCCACACCACAGAGGACTGGGAGTAGAACATGAGTGAATCTCAAGAGCCAATTGTGAGGCTCAAGAGATCATATAATCATAGGATCATTTAGGTTGGAAAAGACCTTTAAGATCATTGAGACCAACCATTAACCCAGCACTGCCACATCCACCATTAAACTGTGTGCTTATATGCCACACATACATGTCTTTTATTTGCCTCCAGGGATGGTGACTCAACCAATTCCCCGGGCAGCCTGTTCCAACAATTGTTAACCCCTTCTGTGAAGAAATTTTTCCTAATCTCCAATCTAAACCTCCCTTGGTGCAACTTGAAGCTGTTCGGTCTTGTCCTGTCACTTGTTACTTCGGAGAAGAGACCAACCCCCAGTTCACTACAACCTACTTTCAGGTCCTTGTAGAGAGTGAGAATGTCTCCCATCAGCCTTTCATATATGGTGTTACAAGGAATGGACATTCATAGTGTGGCCAGTAGGACCAGGGAAGTGATTGTCCCACTGTATTCAGCGCTGTTGAGGCTGCATCTGGAGTACTGTGTTCAGTTTTGGGCCCCTCACTACATGGGGCCATGGAAGGCCAGGAAAGTGGTGGAGCGTGTCCGGAGATGGGCAATAAGGCTGGTGAAGGGTCTGGAGAATAAAGTCTTATGAGGAGCAGCTGGAGGAGCTGAGGATGTTTAGTCTGGAGAAGACGAGGCTGAGGAGAGACATGATCACTCTCTCCAACTACCTGCAAGGAGGGTGTAGAGAGTTGGGAGTCAGTCTTTTCTCCGAAATAATGTGTGATAAGACAAGAGGACATGGCCTCAAGTTGCACCAGAGGAGTTTTAGATTGGACAAAAATAATAACTTTTTCACCGAGAGAGTTGTTAGACACTGGCACAGGCGGCCCAGGGAGGTCACCATCCCTGCAGATATTTAAAAGCCGTGTAGATGAAGCGCTGATGGACATGGTTTAGTGATGGGCTTGGCAGTGTGAGGTCAGTGGTTGGACTCGATGTCCTTAAAGGTCTTTCCCAACCAAGTAATTCTATGATAACCAACAATTCTAATGAACAGGCTTGAGCGGCATTAGAAACACATAAATTCTTAAAGGCATTAATCCTGACCTGTCAGGTATATTGTGCCTCTCTCTATTCTGATCCGGAGTTCTTCTATAGAATAAAATCCATGTACATCCTGTCCTCGCTGGAACTAGAAATGACAGTTTTCTTGTTATTTGGGGGTGGAGCCACAGTAGCGGTTGGACAGCCAGTCCTTGTGGTTGTATGAGTGTTTGAAGTGTTTCCAGGGCAAACTAAATGGCTGCATCGTATTCATAATCTGAAAAAGAAAAAAAAGTAGGGAGAGAAAAAATGCTGGAGAGTCACAAGGAGTGTAAGAGCCAGAAGCTACCCAAAACTATTTCATATGGGACACAGAAAGCCACTTCCTCATGCCAGGAGAATTCCTTGTATTTTTTAGGAGAAGGGGAAATGCTTCTCTGACCTTGTGCAAAGCCTGGTGAGGCCACTGGCAAGACTCAAGCTCTTGACTTCCCATTAATTTAGGGGTCTGTTGTCCACCATTAGCCAAAGCCAGCATTATGCTGATTTGCTGCTAATGCTAGCCGAAATCAATGGGATTGGAAAGTGCTCGGGAAGGATGGACGTTTTTGTAAGCTAACACTCTTTCACCACCAGTAAATTCCAGATTGAACTTGTTTGCCTTGAAAAGGATTCTTGTTGGAGAGTTAAATGTGTTTTGGGGTTTGGGTTTTTTTTCCTGAAAAAATAAAAACTCAAACCCTAATGCTTCTAGTGCAAAGGTTAATTTTGAATTCAAAGAATTTCTTCATCTTAATAAAGGGACAAAAGTAGTCCATTAGTAACACAGGACTCAGCACAGGGCTGAAGCTTTCCTTTTTCCTTTAGCAGGATGAGGCAAATTACTCGTAACTGTCCTTATACCTTTTTTGCTTATCTGCAAAGAATGTTTGGGCCGCTATCAAATATGTAGCTCTTACAACTCTTCCCATCCCCAGGCCTGCAGAGTTTGAATCAATGGACACTTCACAGGCAAAACTGTCACATAAAATGATTTGCCCCTGGCCATCAAGTAGGGAGATAGCCCAGGTATTTGCCATCTGCCTCAGTGCTCTGTCTACTATACCATACTACAGTCTTAATTCAAGTAAAACCACATCTTAGTTACCTCTGTAAAAAGGTCACACATCGGAAGGTCTGATGAGGCTCATTCCACTCCGTATTATTCTGTGATTTTTTTGATACTGTAATTTTTAGCTCTTCCCTGAGAATTCTACCCAGCTTTGGGCTTCTGACTCCAGAGTTGGGAGCCACTTCAATGCAAATAACAGGAAAATAATTTTCCTTGCCCTCAGTTGAAAGTAAATCTTAACCAGTGGAAGACTTCAATGTGGTTAAGCACATTGTGTATGACAGCAGGAGCTGAAGCCTGCTGATCAGCTGGCTCACGTCAAAGCCATCACCCCTCCATTCTAAATTCAGAACAGTAACAAACAAATTGGTTCACTCGTGACTAAATAAATATCCACAAATCACTACCTTATTCTTAAGTGCATGTGCTTCTGGACAAAAAAAACCCCACCCCACCATGCTTTACTTGATTTTCATCTAGTGCAAGGCCAAACACTGTGAAGAATATGTAAAATAATAGTCAAGACTAAAGATAAATGAAATACCAAGCCATTTATATAAAAAATATAAATACTTTATTTTTCAACTAAAAAGGTGCAAACATGTAACTTTTGGTCACACTTCTCAACAAATAAACTGTCCAAAAAGAGCCATAGTCAAAGAAAGAAACAAATGCTCAAGTGGAAAGACTGTCAAGCTACAGAAGAACCATTTTTTTTCTTAAAGCCACTTCTCCACAGAGTGGAATTAAATGTGTTTTGCCGGATGAATGCCTTGTAAGGACACAGGCACCTCAACTCTTAACGGTCTTCGTCTTGATGTCAACTTGCCATTCGGCCCTATCCAAACATCTTCCACTAGAGTATCTATTTCACGCTTTGAGTGCATTGTCAAACAAGCTTTAAATCCTACCTATCTTGTTCCAAAAACAGGCTATCATTGAACTTTCAAAGCATTAAACAAAGGCACGAAACTTTAAATTAATTTAGGTAACTGTACAAATATATATACACACAGTATTTACAATATTAATAAAGAGTAGCTTGTTACAGGTAAATTAACTGCCACAAGCTGTCCAGTCTAATAGACATGATTCTGATTCTTGCTGACCAAGATGTACGAATCAGAGTGTCAGAGCTGAAACACTACCATCCTGACTTAACAGGACACCTTCTGCTTAGCACTTTGCTGGGTGCGGGTTTGCATTCCAGCTGCTACTGTCACCAGACCAGCAGCCAGCCAGCAAGCACACTCACAGTCTCCTTCTCAATTGCACTACTAGATGAAGCATGCTGTACCACATTATGGGAACATTTGCTTGAATCTGCTTTTCCTGCCTATTTCCCTCAACCCCTTCACACCACCTCACGAACAACGTGTTCTGAAGCTGTGTCTTGCTGCGGTCTTGCTGTCCATTTTGCTTCTTTAAACCACCATTTGGGGTCAGTAGAAAAATTGTCTTAAAAGTCACATGGAGCAGTTTGTTGAAATGTAAAAAAAAAAAAAAAAAAGATTTAAATACCTTGTGCTATTGAATCATGTTTAAAAAATGAGATGCAAATCAGTTCAAGTTGAGAATCTAGTTAACGTCTCCTTCGGGCTTTATGCCATGTCTCCATACATCTTTCTGTAGTACAGAGACTCAAAGATGTCATTGTCTCCAGGGCAGTTGTAATGGCACGCGCAGGTCTTGATGAACATCATTTTCCTCTTCATGACCTCTCCATCGGGGCATTTGAACTCCACAGGGAGGGTGGCGGTTCTGTGGGGTGTGCAGCAGCGCCCATCCGTGCAGACGCCACAGAACTTGGCTCTGTAGGTTTTCACGCTGGTGCAGCCAGACAGCTCAAACTTGATGGGCTTAGAGATTTTGGGGGTGCGGATGCACTTTTTGCCTTTCTGTTGGGATAGAAGTTGACACAAAATGTTTAGCGGGCAGGCTTCCACACAGCACCAAGCTTGCAAGCTGGGGGACAGCTTGATAATCCTTATGATCATCAGGCAAAAGTGTCTTGCATAGTGCCATAAGACAGAGGGAGAGAAAATTAAGGGCACTTAATTGTCAACTATTTACCACTAGGGCAAAACTTAAGTTTCCAGGTTCACTACTGTCAGAACCACATATTTTTGGGTAAAATACTGTCTTTCTGCTAGTGGATGGAAGCATCCTAGCAGATCACGCGCAGAATCATAGAATAGTAGGGGCTGAAAGGGACCTCTAGAAATCATCTAGTCCAACCCCTCCTAAAATCTCATAAAGATGAGACTGTTTACCTTGATGTTCTCCTCCAGGTCTGCTTCACAAGGTCTGACCATGCAGAGCCTACTCTGCTTCTCCAGTCTGCAGAAGGCGTTATCATTGGTGACCCTGGTTGAGATGCCCATGCCACAGGTCTTGGAGCAAGCACTCCATTCTGTGGTCTGCACCAGGCAGTTGTCACGCATCATTGTTGGGTCTGGACCGTAAGTATCTTCCAGTCTGTAAGCTGCAGGAGACAGACGACCAAGGTAAGACTGCTGCCTGACCTCATGCCCTGCTAAAGGCTCTCTTCCCCTTTCCTGAAAAAAATTCAGGCAGGCAGCCATGCTTATCTGCAGGGTGACTCTGTTTACTGCAGCACTCCAGCTGCCCGTGTGCCCTGCATCAACCCATCCCACTGCCTTTGACATCCACTCAGGCTGCCCCTTTACCTGAGGCAGCAGTCTGCAGAGGAACCCCCGCACTCACCAGCGAGAGCAGGTCCCACGGCGGTCTGCTCTTTGGCCTCATCGCAGACCCACTCTTCACAGCACTTTCCAGGGAGCTTCACCCGGCGCGGGTAGGGGCAGTCGGGGCTGGGCAGGCGGACGTCCATGCTGCAGAGGGGCACGCAGCCCACCGCCCCGTCCAGGCAGGTGCACTGGTACTTGCAACTGCTCTGGAAGGACTCTCCGCTCCGGTACACCATGCCGCCGAAGACGCACGGGGCGCCGTCCCGAGCTGCCAGGGGCAGGAGGCGGAGAGTGAAGCGAGACGCGCGGCGACGCCGGGCTTCGGCTTCCCCCCTTCCCAAGCCCCCGTCCCGGCGGGACCCCGTCCCTGCCGCCCCCGCGGCCCCCGGCCCCGCGCTCACCGGTGCAGACGCCGATCCTGCGGTTGGCAGGGGAGCCGAAGTCGCAGAAGAGGCCCTTGTGGTGGTCGCAGGGGTCGCGCTCGGTGCAGAGCTCGCCCAGCTGCTTGGCGCAGACGCGGCAGCAGCCGCAGCCGTCGAGCACCAAGGAGACGCCGGCGGGGCAGGTGGGACCCGGCCCCGTGCCGCACTGGCACTGCCCGCTGCACTCCTGGCCACGCGCCTCCTGCGAGCGCCGGGGAGAGGGGAGAGGGGAGAGAGAGAGAGAGGGAGAGGAGGGCGTCAGGGCTGCTGCTGCCGCCGGGACCGCGGCGGCCGGGGCAGAGGCGGCTGCGCCGCAGGCGGGCACTTACTGGGCTGAGGAGGAGGGCGAGGAGGAGGGCGACGGCGAAGCTGGCGGGGGACATCCCGCGGCGGCCGTGGGCTCGTGTGCTGCGCGGCGCGGGGCTGCCCGGCGGAGCGGCGGCGGCGAGCTGGGTGAGCCCAAGGCAGGCTGAGACGCAGAGAGTGTCCCGCCGGGCGATGCTGGTCAGCGGCGCTGTGCGTGCGTGCGGACGGGCGCTGGGACGGACAGGCTGGTGGGCAGCTGCTCAGTGCGGTGCGATGCNCCCCCCCCACACACACCCTCCCCACACCTCACGTCGTTATATTTTTTATTCCAATGTTTTCTAAATGTGAGTCACCTCCGTCGCCAGCGGCTCTCGGCTGCGCACCCCCCCCCCCCCCCCCTCCCCCCTCCCAACCGCCCCCCACCGCCGTAATTG